>CM056597.1:14658355-15258355 GCA_029721355.1 Tegillarca granosa | reverse complement strand
TTGTGGCAAATCATTGAGAGAGAGAGAGAGAGAGAGAGAGAGAGAGAGAGAGAGAGAGAGAGATATTATGCTTATTGTCAAAACAGCAAGGAAGTGTAGAAATTTGTAAAAAAAAATTATAAATGATGTAACCTTTTGTTTGTGTCCGCCTTTGATATCAGAACCAGGAATATAAATGATACAAGATAACTTATCAAATGATTTATAAACTATCAATAAATAAATATCGCTATATTTGAACAAAGCAACAAAATTAAAAAAAAAAATAATTCAACAGGTCGATTACATTTATAAATATATCATTCAATATGAACAAACTTTCTCTTAAAATGTCAATTCTTAGTCTATAGGGAAATCCCGGAAAATAATAATACAGGGCTTAATAAAACATAGTAAAATAAAGGTATTTATATGGAGCAAACAATTAACCTTTTAAGATATAACACTTTACTTCAAGTACTTTTGTTTAATCGATTCCTAAGTCAATTTACTGCAATTTTCTCCTAAATTGGCCGGCAATTGATGAAATCATGCATGATCAAATCTTCCAACATGACTTAGAACTAAACGACACGTCTTTATCCAATACACATAATTTAATGGTATTGAATACCTTAATTAAAATACGTACCGTGTGTTAATTTTCTTGCTTTTGACTTGGACCTCATGATTTTCACTTTTTTGTCAGCCTCCGAGCATCGTTAAGTAAATCAATTGGTACAACTGTCACGTTACTTTTCAAGTTGTGTCTTTACCTGCACGCATGCGCAATACACATCTGATACAATACTTACAATACTAATATATATATATGTGTAAGTTTGTTTTCACTTTTTTTAACTATGGTATGGTGTCATCCAAAATCAATTACAATCGAATTAAGGAATAAAAGACTTGAGGTATTGTTATAGATATACCAGGGGTATAGTTAAACTTACTTTATCTGATTAATGATAAAATGAATAGAGGTTTTATCCCCGGATTAATAAGACTGGATTTATCTCTCAGATTAATGTAAGCGATCTATACTTTATTTAACAGAAAATAAAGTCACTTTGTTGTAAAACAAATTTAGATGTATTATAATATTTTGTACTATATTTAACCTTTTTTCCAGTTGAAAAAATTTATACATACAATCCTTTATTTTATTAATTTTTATCAGCAGTTTTTTAAGAATATAAAAGTGTATGAAAAATTTAAAAAAAAAAAAAAAAAAAAAACCAACTCGTTTTTCAAACGGAGAAATTAGTAAATGTGAATTCGTCATCTTATGTTCTAAAATCATATATTACACGTATAATAACCAAACATACATTACTCAACAGGTTAAGTTAATTCTAGAAGCAAAGCTCATCCCGATACTAGTTTGTTCTCT
This sequence comes from Tegillarca granosa, assembly GCA_029721355.1. Classification (NCBI taxonomy): domain Eukaryota; kingdom Metazoa; phylum Mollusca; class Bivalvia; order Arcoida; family Arcidae; genus Tegillarca; species Tegillarca granosa. The sequence goes on along the minus strand of CM056597.1, from coordinate 15,256,977 downwards.
AAACAAACAAGACAGCATCCGAATCTTGAACGTTCTAGTTCAGAAGAAAAGCTAATTTCATATTTCATTTCAAACACTTTCAAGCTTTAACCCATTTTAACCACAACCTATTTCCATCCAAATTTAATCATTTTTTTCTTTTTTCAATTAATTTATTCTTTTTTTTTTTTTTTTTTTTTTTTTTTTTTTTTTTTTTGAGCGCCATTGATAACATTAATTCGTAAAGTCCACCGTCCACCACAAAACCGAACTTGTAGAAAAAAAGCAGAGTGAAATGTGACTGAAAACAATGTTCTTAAAACCAACGCACAACCAAGAACTAGTCACATCACAAATGAGTCCCCAAAAAATGCAGGAGAGGTCAAACACATATTGGGACCGAAGCTTTGATCTCTGGATTTGTCCAGTGGTTTGGTAAAAGTGCTCTTTGAAGGCCTTAACTATGTTATTAGTTTTACAAATAGTTGTCTGTAAATACACACATTTGATTAAATGCAAAAATTGGTCTCTTTATCACAATCAATGAAGGGTACTGCCTCGGTGGAGCATTGTTAGAGTGTCTGCCTCGAGAGCGAGTGGTCTTGTGTTTGAGCCCCGACCGGTTAATACATAAGACTTTAAAATTTGAGATACCGCTTCCTCGACTTAAGCTTGATATTTAGGAGGACAGATTATCTACTGCTTCACTCAGTAGCAGGATTATGTGACTTGGAGGAGTGACATGCTTGCCTGTGTCATGCTGACTTGGTGAGCTAGTGCCTTAATAAATACTAACAGTCGCCGTAAGAGCACTAGTAAAAGGTAGATCATAATATACACTCACACATCTTACACATACAAGAACTTGTTCTCCGATTAATCCTTAGATATTAGTATCCTTGCTCTAGTCGTGAATAGCTGAAAAATTGCTGATGCGACGTTAAACAACATTACAAGTAACCAAACATGTTTAATCAAATATTGGACCAACAACCCTTGCACGCAAATGCAATCCAAAGAAAATTAGAGAATCATATTACATTTTTATTTCAATTTCATTAAAAATATAAGTTGGAGGATATACTGTAAAGAAGTACTTGGGGATGATATCAGCACCCACCCACTTCTGTAGAGCTTAAGATGGGCCCATTATTGATTCCCTACAGTGTTTGCAGTCAGTGTGAAAGGCTAAAGATGCAAATGTATAACTGGCTTTAAAACGAAAACATTGATAGGAGTGAAGTAGTGTAATCGTGTTTTACGCCCCAGTCAAGATTCTTTTACTTATTTCGAGGTGGTCAGTTTTTGGATGGTGGAGGAAACCGGAGTGCCCGGACAAAACCACCAACCTTCGGCAAGCGAACTTACAGACTTTCTCACACTAGAATCACCAAGATATGATTATTTACAAGACAAGATATTTTAAAATTAAATGTAGTTGAACTACAACCTTTAATACATTATTTTTATTGTGGCCAATGTCCGTTAAAGTTGGGACTTTTACTATTATTAATAAATAGTACATGTGCATTGTGGGTTTTTCTGTTCGTGTCTAAAACTTAGTAGTTTTGTCAGAGTAATAAGTTTGTGTCCGACACGAACCAAGTTAAATCTTATGCGTTACATGTATCGTGGTTCTTTAAAAAAAAGATAGTTTTTCTTTTAATAATGAAAAAATGTTGTGTATTTCAAGTACTTATGTAGGTCCAAAGTAAAACATCGACCCCGAGCTTGTTGTTTACAGTTTGTGGACAGTATTACCCGGCTTTATAGACAGTTTATTTCCTTATTTTAAATTATAAGGACATGTTGTATGGCAAATAGGGAAACAAGTTTCACGTTTGTAGATTTATTCGAGTGAGAGAGACAGTAATTGTGAGCATCAGTACTATCGCAGCTATTCGTGGTTTAAAATTGTTAAAAATACAACGGTATAAATAAAACATAAAATCGATGTAAAATTAAATGCAATAAAATATTTTAAAACTAATGCTTAGCTGATAAGTACCAATAATATCACAGATAAGTAATGAATAAAAGACTGAACAATATATGATAAATTTTTTTTTAGAAAAATCGAAACAGAGTTAACTAAAATAAAAAACGTTCGGCAAATTGTCGTTACTATCAACAGCAGATAAAACATACTAAACAGTATGAAGGTAAAAAATAAAACTAAAAAAAGACAAGATACCATCGATTTTAATTACGTCGAGTTCCAAACATCTATCAATAGAACATTTCAAGTACCTTTCTTTGGTAAACTTATCAGTTCTTGCAAGTAACAAAAGCGTTATTATAAAACATTATCAATCCAATTCACGCCTAGCTGATTTTCAAACTTCAAACCCATGGATGAACACCATGCTTAATGATTTTCACATTACTTATTTCATAATCATTTAAGCTGCATCTGGTTGCTGAAACTTTGCTCTTTTTATGCATATTAAAAATTAATAAATTTATGTATTTCAAACCGTCTTCATTATTTATTGTTCTATTTAATTTCTTCTCATTATTTATTTATTTATTTATTTATTTATTTATTTATTTATTTATTTATTTATTTATTTATTTATTTATTTATTTATTTATTTATTCATTCATTCATTCATTCTTCATTTATTTATTTTTTTATTTATTTATTTATTTATTCATTCCCATGATTCATTCATTCATTCATTCATTCATTCATTCATTTATTCTTCATTTATTTATTTATTTATTTATTTATTTATTTATTTATTTATTTATTTATTTATTTATTTTAATAATTTTATTTCAATTTAGAAAAGACTAGTAATTATATTTCATATTCACATCAGGAAGAGTGTATTTAATTATCAATATTTCAACAAACCAACTTGAAAAATTTTGCATTAAATTTTCAAACGTTCACACGCTTGTGTACAATCGAAAATTATATAACAAAATAGATCTGTCTTCGGAATAAACTTTAGTGATGAATTTTGAAGTATTGACTCTGGACACACACATGTTAGAGTTCCATTGAAATCAATATCAATATATATATCTTAATTTAAAAGAACATCAGACGTGTGATCTGGTGGAGAATATTGTTTAAACGTTTTCTGTTAAAATATTTATTTAATGACAGGAAATTTGTTTAAATCTACTAAAGAAGTACCGAACCGAATTGAAGATTCCGACGTTTTAAGAATAAGAAAGTTTGTTATCAACATTAATACTGAGCATTATTATAACAGTCGTCTCCTTTCATCTCAGGTCACTTGTTCAAATGATTTTTAAATACGTCTGTTTCTTTGTTAGTTTTACTTAGAATTAATTATGTATGTAAGTACTAGTACATGGGGACGATTTCTTCCTCAACAAAATCGACTTAAGACCTGTTAATAAATGGAAGCGTACTTAAATGATATTCCTCATTTGGGTTATTTTTTTTAAATTTTTACGGATACAACTATTACTTGCGCAACAAAATTATAAATTGCAAATGCACACAGTGTAAATCTCAAGTTTTACTATCTCATTTCAATTCTGTTCAAACCAAGTGAAGTTTTCATTAATTGCTTCTCATTATTCTTAAAACTTGACAAACTACTAACAAAACTTGCGTGTGCCTATGAATGAACCATGAAGAAGTTGGCTAAAATTGCATTATTTAACACATTATCACATTGAGACAAAAGGGCTCCCTTTATAAAAATAAACATTTTAAAACTACCAGAAGATGATGATAAATTTGTTTCGTGCATTTTAAGATGTTTTGCAACAGTTGATAAAAATTTCACGTTTTCTTCGTTCCCTAATAATTATTTAATCATAAAATAATTCAAATTTCAATTGTTCTACGGGAGTGTTACATACCATTTTTTAATACATTGAATGATAAGTTTAAAAAATTGTTATATGACAAAAATATCCCAATATATCCCAATATATACACTATATTTGACTTTGTCAAATTATTCGATGGATTTTGAAGTTATAATCAAAATTGATATGTTCTTATATTGGATCGTGTTTTTATTTCGTTCATTAGTTTGTTTTGACGCTTAGCTCTAGTTTTACTAAATGCAAAGGTGGTAGGAAAATGATCGACGTACGTCATTAACGGTGCCTTTCCATTTTTTGATAGTTTTAAAATGCACCCGCTATTGACTCTCTAAATTGTGTGTATAAGAAAGGTTGTATAATTTATAATGCACAACATATAGAATGTAGACAGTATACAAACAGTTGCGTAGTAAACATTTTTACAAGTATATCACACGAACCCAGTAATAGGAATGAGTCTCAGTGTTCTTGAAGAGCAGTTCTCTCCCCCACACTTTTGCATTACACACCCTATTGCAAAATATGAACTGGTGTGACAAAGTGAACAAGGATTAGATAATGCGTTTGCTCATGTGCAGAATTCTGGATATTTCTTTTTGTAAAAATTCAAAATTCTTCACATGACACTTTACTTCGTAATCAAACAACAGTGTAGGTAGGGCAGGGTGCTCAGGAAGTACTAAGCAAACCAATATAACAGCAGTGCTATAAGAGTGACAGAAGCAGGAGTATGCAGCAATATCTAGATAGCTGACTGGGTAAATTAGTGATTCATTTATTATGAGATGTATAGATATTGGTTAATGGTAAAAGCATTGTTCAGTCTGATGTCATTGTATCGAGTATCGTACAAGAACATTATAAAAATCAAATTAAATTGAAACCTAAATTGACTTGTCTTTTTAGAGTTATTTGGGCGTATTCTAATAAATAAATATATATAAAGAAAATGTAGCGTATTAATTTCGTATGATCACGTTTCATCGGTTTATTAGTTAAAAAACCAATAAAATTTATTACCATCAAGCGATCAACTACGAAAATGTTTCAAAATATAATTTCGTAAATGCTGTAAATTAAGAGCACTTGCGTGCGAAATATAATTTACAATGATACTAAGAAATATGGGGGACAATTTTGACATCGTATTTGACACAACGGAAGCATTTTTCAAAGTGGTTGTATTGTTTCATTTAGAAGAATAAATTGGAATTTAACCTCTATTAAGATAAGATGGCTATCTCGATCATTTTGTTTTCTGTTAACAAGAAAACAGCCGTTATGGTTCGTTATCTAACCTGAATGGTTCACAAAGGTGCTATATGTTGGGTCACACAAATACATATAAACATCTTTTAATATAATTTAAAATTCAATTAAAATATACACTCATCGAGAGTGACACTTTTATAATGACTATTTGTATATGTTTATGTATATAATCAGTTTGAAATGAAACTGAATCACGGATTTGTCAGTGATGTAGTGTTAAAAGAATTTTAATTCTTTTTTGATAACTTTGTTTTTCAAATGTTCATAAATACGGTGAAATATAATAACACACGCTTGAAACAAACAGCACAACACAATAAAAAAAAAACAAGCGCTTGGCAATCAATAAAAAAAACACGTGCTTGGCAATAGCACTGTAACATAACAACACAACAAAATCAAAAACAAAATCTCGCAAAAAAGCAGAAACAAAGAAAACGATACAAACAATAAAATCAAAATTAAATGCTTGGTAAAAGGCAGAAAAAGACACCAACAGAAAGAGTGTTCCTCAATTGACAAGTTTTTTCATAGAAGCTGATGGACTTACCAACTGGTTATGTTAACTGTCTTTGAAGTTGGCTCTAGATAGTAGCCATTGTCTGAACACTTATTATAAATTAAAATGTATAATGTCTATAGGAAATCGGGAGTTTAGATATCAATGTATGGTATCTTGTCTTTCGTTCTAAATTCATTTGAAAATCATTCTGTTTAAACTACATTGATTATTGCCAATTCTAATTTTTTTAGCGACAAACTGTTTTAACAACTTGAAAGTTATAACTCATTGTATATAAAAATGTTTTGTAATAAATATTAAAGAATTTGAATTAGTTCTTCATTATGGTATTGTCTTAAACTAAAACATAAATTTTTTTCGGAATCGATGAACGATTTTCAAGCAAGTGTTTATGGTGCCCCAAAAAAACTCATCAACTTCAAAATATGACGTTCTCAGTGCATCTACTTAAACTTTATTGTTCGGTTTCAATCGTTTTAGTTTCTAAAAATTCATACATCAATTTATATTCAAAAGTTACAAGAAACATTTTTAAAAATTGATATTTAAAGGGGAAAAAAGAATTTTGTTAAGTTATGTAATGGTTTGTTATAATCCGGTTTTTATAGAATTCTAAAGGGTAGAGACATCTTAAGTCCTGTTGTTAAGTTACCGTAACGTTTTTAATATTCAAAGAGAGAAGTTCTGTAGTCATTAATAAAATTCCACTGTTGTCTGTTTTGATACCTTCTTAAGTGAATCAATAAGCACCTTTTAAAGAAGACAAGACGATCGGAGTGAATCAATGAATCTCTTTTGTCAAAAGGAATTAACTTATAGCGTTAGGTTTTCAATTGAACAATGGAGAGATATCTCCCGCCGGGTACACTATAGTATCTAAATAGGTGACGGGTCATCCTACCGTATTGCGGTCCATTTTCCCAACTCATCCAGTAGTTTGGATAATTGTTAAGGAATTATGTTTGTTAAGAGATCGTTAAGTCAGCTGTCGACGAAAATATGGTTTATTTAATCATGTTTGTACCCAGGTTGTATTATAATGAACACGGTATCATCTTTTATCAAAATAGTCTATTGAGAGAGGCTTAAGACAAGGTATTCCTTCCTGCCTTTAATCGTTTAAATAAATTCATATTTGAATTGACATATCTATTTCATTATGAACACGTTTTCAAGAGATAAATTCCTAAATTATAATTCTTTTCTTATTTATGGAACATATGACAAGTGCAAAATAATTTATTTTCACGAATTTTTATTACCATATTTAGAGATAATATTTTAATTACAAACGCGTATGGATTTCTTTAACTCAGTTGTACTGAAGATGAGATTATTCTCGATATCAAACATAACCCTATATGCCGGTCGATTTAATCTATATATGTTGTGATGTTATTCTTTTAATATTTGATGAAAATTATTCAAGGTTCCAAATTCTCGGGTGGACGAGTGATCTGAGACTCCGGCCTTCACATCAAAGCGCTGTTTATTTCGTAGGTTCGAATCCCATTTGATATGGATATCGATAAAAGTCTCTGAAAAATGGAACCGGAACAGCGAAACTGGGTTAGCCAACTACATTTTACTCGGCAACAGCACTATACCTTTATCCTCCATTTAAATGAATAACGAAATTTCAGATAACTTCAATGTAATTAAATTAACCACATACATAAATAGAACATTCCCAAGTTGATATAGACGCTAACTCAAGATCACAATGGCAAAGCAACATAATTTTACGATGGCCGATATCAGCCGTCAAGTTTCATTTATTGTAGAAGAGAAGTGTATTTTGTCATTGTCAAGTTTCTATTGTCATTTTACATATTTCTTCAACGTTATTCTTACCATTTTAGAAAGTTGACAACAAAATTGTCACTTTTCTTATTGTCACATTCCTTTAGGAAGAGGGTTATCTAGTAGCAAAACTCGTAAAAATTAATTGGATGAATCGTTTCAGAAAGGAATGCGACAATAAGAAAAGTGACAATTTTGTTGTCAACTTTCTATATTGGTAAGAATAACGTTGAAGAAATGTGTAAACCGTCAATAGAAACTTGACAATGACAAAATACACTTCTCCTCTACAATAAATGAAACTTGACGGCTGATATTTGCCTTTTTTTAAAATTAAATGCTTGTATGTGTATTTAGGGACCACAAAGTAATTCAAACACACTGACCACTGAACCTTTTTTTAGAATTTTGCCGAGTGCCCTTTTCAAAGTCCAGATCTTTTTCACATGTTTTGATCAACACCATGTTAATTGTGTTTCTGATTTGAAATAATTTCAAGTATATATGTTATTCAATTGCAGTTTACTATATTCCATCATGGTTCTAGAAATAAGAAGTCAAGATATATTGTTTAGTTGATCATATGTATTATCAGATATATGACACACCGGTGATAAATTAGAGGCCTTGGAATCGAACCCCTGCCGTTCTACTTGTTATGTCTTTGTAAAATGTATTTGGATTTTATATTGCCCCATGCCAATCAGCTGGCATATAAATGAGCTTCAGCAAATATCCCGGACGTCAATCTTGCGATAGCCTAACGTCTCATCCATGGGGTTTGTATTCTAACTTTCTTTCCTTTACTGAAACCATGGTTAACACCAGCCTAAAGTCTCCGGACATACTGAATTCACTGCAATAAGCAAAATAGCAATATCTGAACTGTGTGTCACAATTTCTGTATTAACGGTTTAACTACCTTAAATAAGCACACTTTCACTTCTCTAAAACAAACAATACTTTGCTCTGAACGAACATTAATTTGTCTAAATGATATGATTATAAAAGAATGTACATAATTTATTCATTGAATGCAGACATTTTAAAAGCTCTTCAATTTTTCAACAAAATCAGAATTGTCTGGCGATGTGTGATAAAACTGTTCAACAAAATTGATAAAATTGAAATTTCATGCATTGCGGAATTAAAAGGAAAATTGACTTGTATTTATAACGGTTTCTTGTAATGTCATTTTAACAAAGACTGATTATGCATTTTTCACCACAATCTAGGCGAGTTTGTGATAACGTTTTGATAGTGCCAAGAAAATCAATTCAGCGATATCTGATAAGACAAGGTGATCCTATGTGTTCATGACTTTCCATGGAAGCATTATCTAATTTTATATTCCATTGCAACGAGCTGTGAAAGTAGAGAAGAGAATGATTTGACTTATATTGACAGAGTTCAAAAGCCAAATCAGATATGTTGACGATATCTTCCCTGAGCTTTCACCTCTTTACTCACCTTATTAATAAGTAATTTGTTATATTAAGGTGTATTTTAATACGCAAAATTTTCACGTGAATATTTTAAATGTTTTAACGAGGAAGGAGACAATTGACAAGAAAGTGTTAACTGTTTTACCGAAACATCTTGTACTATAAACGTGCGTGCAGAAGGAAGTAAATGTTTCATTTGAACTCTCCTATATATATTTTTATTTTTAACTAAAAAACCGACTTGCCTGAATAATGTAATCTTGAACATTAAAAACACTGAAAAAATCACATATAATCTACATAGGTAAGGTACAAAATGAAGCTAAAAAATCTTGACCGTTAAAATATTGCTATGTTGTTTAACGCCGCATCAGCAATTTTTTCAAATAATCGCGACGAGAGCAAGGTTATTAATATGAAAATAAGTTCGTGTGTACGCGAAATGTTCGAGTTTGTATGATGGTCTCCTTTGTACTAGCGACTTTTTGTTGCTAGTTCATATACTATTATACTATATGTCGCAGACATGCATATCACTCCCCTAGCCACACAATGCTTATTGTCTTGTAAAAGTTAAATGCGTAATTTTAACTTATGAAAATGCGTTTATATCAGGCGTTGTATCGATATAAGTGAAATTTGGAATTGATAAACACAAACAATCAACTACGAAAAAATGACAAAAATGTTATACCTAAAGTGTCAGTCATAACCTTATTGTTGGTGTTTAAATATGATTACACGGTTCATAAATCCTCTTTTTCATCAATGCACCTGTACGCATTGTAATCAGACAATTCGTCTTGTTCATACCCGATATCATAAACAATTCCTGAATGTGGATGTAATGTTAAAAAGTCAATCAGAATAAAACTTTCTTTTAAACCCTTTCTAAAATAATTAATACACTTCACTTGAAAATAGCTTGAAATTTTTTTATTTCTTACTACCATTTCGTGTCATTAGAAATGATGGTATTTTGTCTTTCTTTCAGGTAAATTTGTCCCAAGTATTTTGTTCTATGTCTCTGAAAGTTAGTAATACTATGTCTGGCCAAATTCCTATGCTGAAAAGAGCAAGTTCTATCAAGCTTTTCTTTTCATCGACGAGTTTAGTTACTTAATTTTAAAAACAAGGCTAAGACAAAACAGTTTATTGAAGATTTTGTTTGCAACAAATGCCAAATTTATTACATTGTGAATTATTTTTTGTGTTGACAAAAATGTTAAAGTAATTTTTATTCAATTTTATCCATTTTTTTAGAAAATCTTTAAATCTCGATCACTGTTTACAATAACGGTAGGGATATCAAAATGCATATAGCAAGTTGACATATTTTATAAAACGCACTACGGTTTTTAAAGATAGTAATGGTAATTGCATGCTATTTTAAGCAACGCCGTCCGTAGAGCCAAAATGTGCATGGTTACACTATGTTGTTTTAGTTACTTGGTTGACATGATTTTTTTTTGCTTCATCGCATCCCACTTTGTCATTATGTCCGGCATTTATTATAACCATTGTAATATGTTTGTACATTAAGTATTCTTTCAATTATCCTTGCTATCGTCAAAAACATGCTGTTAGGATGGACTTTTCTGTTTTTCCTTCCGAAATATCAAATCTTGCCAATACTAAAAATAGCGAGTAAAGTAATTTTGCAATATATGCAAAACTTACGTGAAATTTATGCGATCAATACACGTATCTCCAATTTCCTATTATCGGTAATTCAGCATTAATGCATTCATTAAGCAATAATATAAATATCAACGTAATATACAATGATAAATTATTATTATTATTATTATTATTATTATTATTATTATAAGAAAAAAATAATTATGATAATTTTTGAAGGCTAAACTAGAGTAAAATCATAATGATTTTGAATAAATAAAATAAAATGTACAACTTGACACTCAATTGAAAAATCAATTCTAGCGATATATTTCGTATTAAGTTTTAATTTTTTATGTTTTAAATCTTGTTTGTTTTCTTGCTGACGGTTAAAACAAGCACTAAATGACTTGCCTACAATTAATATAATCCCTAACATTTTAAAAGATATAAAACAAAATTTCCGCTATAAATTTTCAACAATTTCAAATTAAAGGCGTGAAATTAATCAAAAATTCACTCAAAGGAAAGATTGTTTTCTTAACAAATTTCCCTTTCTCTTGTGCCGTTTGATGACCATTAGCACGAAAATAAAAGGACACTTGAAAGAAAAAACAGATTCGACCTATGGTCTTCTTTGGTCAATTTCAATTGAAATGGACAAACAAGAAATTGACCACCTTGTCTATTTCACACGACTTGTATCTATTTTCAATAGTATTTGTTTAACCCCCTCTGTGAATCATAGATTTAAAAGTGAAAAGACACTCAAGCCGCTTAAGAAATGAATGAAAAGAACATCACTGTGTAAATGATGAGAAATATGGTATTTGTTAATGTCCAGTAAAGGTGTGATACTTAAAAAGAAAGACCGGTAATTGTGAACTTTTGTACAATACGAGGCATGAATAAACAGTAAATGTTTGGTCATCAAATGCATTAGCATGTAAATGACAATAAACGTCTTGACTGGTTTAAAAGTACGTATAGTATATATAACATAACGTCTTTTGGTCAAAACTTCAATTTATTGATCAATTTCATTTTCTTATGACTCCCGATTTATTTAAATATTTTACATTTGTAAAGAGTATCAGTAAGTTGTCGAACGTACATATTAACGCCTAAATGCTACATAGTGGACAGTACACGTCTGCGATGATATTTTGCTTCTTCTGAATCAAGTGCAGCAAATGTCTCTTTTTTATGGATTATTGTAATAAATAACAGTGGAAACGCCAATCTGGCTTGCGCATTGATTCATTAAACACATTTGCGCGTGCAGATGGGGTGCGAAAAATATTGTTAAAAATTGCATACACTCGAAGCAATGATATAATGAAATATATATTTTACGAATTGTTTTTGTCTCAAAATACGACCCTTTGTCGATATTTCTGGTTAATTGTAATTCATTAAAGTTGAATTTATTCAAAGTCGGTATCAATTTAGCAATATAAATTATGAATTGTTGCGTTGCAACAGAAAGTATATTTTGAAGTTATAGAAAAATGTAGTTGACAATATCAGACGCTTTTAAGAACACTCCATTATAAAGTAATGAAATAATAATAACAATAATGATAAACAGGAAAAAAGAAAAGAAAAAATGTAAACCGTTATTGTAAATAAAATTTCCCGATATAAATATTATAAGTGTTAAAGGAGTCTATTTTAAAAGATACATGGAGCATACATGTATTTTTATTTTATTTTTCTCTTTTCTGTCTCAAATCTCTTAGAATTGTCTTCGCAATTTTTAATTGTAAAAGCTCTATGCATTATGCTTTTTCTGGTTTTAGTATTTTAAAAGAAAAATATATTAAAAATATGTTTCCAATTTCAAAGGATTAAATATGATGTCATTTTTATTGGTTTGTATTGTTGATGAGTGTTTTTGATTTCTCTGCCATAACAAAGTATATAAGTGTCAATTGCAGAATTTTAAATTTTTACAAAAAATATACCAATTTTTTAAAAATTCAAAACTCTGCTCATAAATGCGTATATCTCAGCTGCAACAATTCTAACTTTCATAATTTAAGTTAATTCGTGTGTACGATTAAAGGATGGTACACAAATAAAAGCCGTTGTATTTGTATTTATTTGTTTCATTGATAAAATAGAAGATTTCCTGATGTCAGAAGAAACGTGATATTACGATCATTACCGAGTAAAGACATCGCTGGTACAAATGCGACAGTTAAAAAGACACACCAGGTAGAAATCAGCTGGCATGGCACAGTATCGAACAACAGAGAAACTCGAGTAACATTATAATACACACAATGTAATTAAAATTCTAAACATTAAAAAAAAACCATCGGCATTCTTCAACACCATCATGTCAAAATTCACCAACCTTTAAAACGTGTAGAAAATTAACCTTTAACATGTAAGATAAACGTTCCATTGATTCGTTATTGAGCGGCTTCAAACTCAGTGTCACTCATGTGTCCCCTGCAATGGAGTATCAGCTTTACATTAATGGTTAATTCACAACATTTTTATGAGGGTTTGCATTGTTAGATGTTTAGGGAAGAACGTGTTTTAATTCATTATTCGTGGCTTCTGGGGACATAACACGCATATTTCGTGTTACAATGAGACCATCCATCCGAAGATGACCACTGAGTAATTCTTGAAATTAGACACCGTTTAAGCAAGCAAAATTAATACATGCTATATACGGAAATATGTTCGTGATCAGTGATTGACTGGTCGTCATCACAGTTTATTGTTTGATCACTCTAAAATGCACCCATTCACGGCCCTCTTACAGATAATATAATACAAGGTATTAACGTAATTCATATGTGTACTTCGACATTGTTTAAATATTTTCTGAAAAAGATGAACATGACCAAGAATAAAGGATTAATGAACTTGATTTTAATGCTCTGGTATCCGTATATTGTTCCTGTGCCGTTTTTTTTTTTTTTTTTTTTTTTTTTTTTTTTTTTTTTTTTTGTTTTGTTTTGAAACGAATTTTGGTTCTAAAATAAATTCCCTTGTTAATTTGAGTGGAGTGTTTTTAACCGCTTTGTCAGTGATCTTTTACTTACATCGAGGCGGTCATTTCTGAGATAGTGAAAGGAAACCCCAGTGTGCAAAGATATAGATTTACCTAGCAACAAGCGAATTAACAAACAATACAATAATACGTGCTTTCCAAAGAAAGTTGGAGAGAAGTACTGTGATGACTCGGGGCCACAAAGACAAAACACAAAATAAATAAATCGAAATTTTAAATTTTGAAAATTTATTGGTGATTTTATTCAACTCTTTAAAGTTGTATTTTATAATTTTCAGGGGCCAATAAAATTTTTTGTAAAATTTCTTAGTTTTGGAAATTGAAAAGCATAATTCTGTTAATTACAAATATAGATCTATTTCATACAAAGTGTGCTTGAACATACAGTAAAACTTCGATCGCTCGAACGTCGATACCTTGAATACTCAAGATAAATCGAAGTCATCTGTCAGTCCCGTCCAATTTCCTATAAAATTCTTTTTAAATAACCCTCGATGAAATTAAAATGAAAACGTAGTTATAAAAAGATTAAGATATTTATTTATTTATTTATTTATTTATTTATTTATTTATTCATTTATTTATTTACATGTATGTTTAAGAGTATATATGTATATATGCAAAATAAATAAAAACTAATGCACATTTATACATATCCTTAATGTCCAATAACTGAAACACAAGACATTATAAATTACTCAGGCTCTTCAATACTAGTAATTGAAGTGAGACAAGTTGCTTTGAAAGATTTACCGATTTATAACAACTCGTGCAAATTTTTTTAGCGACATTTCTTAATGATTTTTTACTAATTAAAAAAAAATGATTTGAAGTTCAAAAATCATTTCGTCTTTTTTCAGGACTTTGAAGAATAAAGCTTGCAATAATGAAAGAGAAAGTATCTTAAAAGGAATCTTACCATTTCCGGAAAATATTAGCCCTTCTTTAAAAAGGTGCAATGAGTCATGCGTTTAAAATTGAATGTCCATGTCGTTTTTTATGCATCTTAAAAGGAATTTTTAGCATCGAACCAGGACCATGATTTAAAGCGGCAACATTTTGGCATTTGATATTAAAAACTTTTTCAAACATGAACTAAATAAAATTTTCAAAAATTGTTATAAGATTCTTAAAAGAAATAAATATATAAATATGCGATAAATATGGAAAGACTTGCTAATTTTAAGTCATGGGCTAAGTAACTGCAATATTTCAATATTTAAACATTTAGGAGCATTCCTTCACCTTATAATCCCGTTAGTATTCCTTTAACAGTTTAATAGTCTATCAATATAACTTTATTAGGAGCAATAATTCAAAAGGATTAGGCATATAGGTGTAGATTACAGCAGAATTATAGACAGTTTATCACTTAAACACATGCATTTTATTACACTAATCCATTGTACTAGATATATAGGATTTCGGTCTTGATAAAGAAGTTCTCAAGGGGCATTTCGTTTCATCAAGGTATTAAATTCTGTTGTGAGAACAATGAAGATTTCACTTTTAAATCATGTCCACACGCAAATCTCTCAAAATCTTATTTGTTATCGGTCAATGGATTAAATATAGTCGATACAACAGAAATGTATTTTATACAAGTTAAAACGTCATTGAATATCTTGAGAATTGCAGATATCGTACCGGCTTAATTATCACAAATTTTTAATCTGCATTCTCGGGTACCGAATCAAGGGATCGGTTACATGCCTCTATGACAAATGGTTGCGCCCATCATTCAACTCCAGCCGTTCTTGGCAATGATTTGACTTGTTTTCTCACAACTTTTTTTTAAAGTTTAAAACCAATGAATCAATTTCTTTGTTAATATTTTGTCAATAAATCAATTCATCAAATTCATTTGTTGAAAAGACATTGTTCATATCTCCATCGTAATGGGGTGAGTGAGAGGTATATCTAACGTGATATCTTGTGGTCATGTGTTTTCATTCATGTTTGTTTTATTCTTTATATATAAAGTACCAATATACAATGATTCATACACATGTCCATTCAAGTTTATTTACTATGAAGCAATTAAATACAAATTGTGTAGAGTCATTGCACTTTAATTATTCCATATCCGTTTATTGTAATTTGTTTCTTTTTTTTAAAGTTTCATTTCATTTTAAATTGTTACTCCATGTGGCATCTGTTGGAATTAATTGAATATAAAAACAATGTCACATTCTGAAATAAAATGTTTTCTACCAATATCATTTTTGAACACTTCTGTATTAAAAATTTTTAACACTTATTGCATAAAATGAAGTAAAATTCGAAATCAAATGGTTCGACTGCGGTATTATAATATAAATGATAAATATACTTTGGAGATGAAGATGATGATATTGAATAACCAAACACTCTAATAGGTAAAATACTGTCTCATTTACTCAGTTGCGGGCAGAAAATTCTCAATCATTAACTTAAAGTTAAATTTTAATCAAAGAGCTAAGTCCGGCTATGCATAAAGTCTTACAGTCAGAGCCCACCAAACTGATTGAATTCGACCATTAAAATGCTCAGAAAGATACGATTCTATTTGGAAACGATTCAGTATGAACTATAAGGCATTTGGAAAGTAAATTATGACTTGTTTCGTTTTAATTATCGTAAACCGTATGTTGAATGTGTTGTCTTCTTGTGTGTCCGGGTAATCCGTCTAAAACCCCGATTTAGTATTAATTTTGCCTTACTTTATATGCCGGTGAAAATTTACTTTTTCCACTTTTAAAATTAGTTCTTGGTTCGAGACTGCAAATGTTGTCATCACATTAGTTATCATCTTCAGATTAATTGTAGACTTATGATAACCCCTTTCGTTTAAGCAAGTGTATCAATACTGGTACTAGATGAACATCTCCAATCAAACTGAAAGTAGAACACATTTGTTATTATTATATGTCTTTGTTCTTGTCACTCTGAATGTCAGAGCCTTCTTATTTCTACATTTTAACATCTTTTGCATGCAGCTTACCATAAAATCACGCATAAGATCTGAATTGACTTATTATTGGCAGTGGCAATAAAGACAATGTCTTTGTCTTTCTATTGTTAACTTCTTTTCTTTTTTTTCATTATATCTATTTACAGAGCCGAATTTCAAAAAGAAATCTGTAGGGGGAAATTATTGATTTTAAGATAGAACAAAACTTTTAAACAAAGCCTTCTAAACTTGGTAACAATTTGTTTCAATTTTTGAAAAAAAATCTTATAGTATACAATAGCAATTTTGACTTGATTGCAAACACGTCATCTGGGTTAGTTCTGTGAATATATTGTTTTACGATACACAATGAATGCCTTGGGATATCGTGCGGTTCGACTGTGAACAGCACAGATAGTTCACATGCATCAACTGACTGCACTTACATTTTAAAATAGATCTTTAAAATGATAAATGTTTTTATTATCCTGAAAAGGAAATTTCCTCGGATGCCAGGTGCTCGGGTCGTACTTTGTTTCCGCCAATAATAAGTGAAATATACCTACTAGCTTATCAATAGGAGCAACTCGTTCATTCTCTCCTGACCATTTAAAAGTCATAACTGACATAACATTGTCCAACTGGAAATTTATGGGGAAAGATAAGAAAAGGGTCATACATCAGGGCTTGACTAATTCCCTGATATTTAAATTTTTTGAATTTAAAAAAGCGACATATGATGTTTTAAATAATGTATATTATCGATAATACAAAGACTGGGCAAGATAAGTTAGATTTATGACAATTATCTTAGGGTGCTTTCTGTAGAAGGGCGTCCAAGCTTGAGATATAAAAAAACGACCGTTTGTTTTAATGACATTTGTTTTGTTTAAACAAGAAAAATATCCAAAGAAACGTTTCACACGATTATAAGATTTTTGACAGTATAATTTTGATTTTTATCAAGAAAAATTGAAGGATTCATTCAAGTTTGTAATTTTTAAATATTTTGAAAGTTTAGATAAGATATCGTAGATGCTTTGTGATAATGTAACTAAGAATTTTTATTTATTCGATAAATACATGAAGGAACAGACGTTTTTGGCACGTGACGAATCTTGGAAAATATGGAGGGTTTGAGATATATGGTAGAAAGTAAGCTGAAAATTACGGAAATGGAAAAAAGGGAAAAAGAAAACTAAATAAATGAAATAATTTGACAATCTGATTTGAGATTTTGAAGCCTAAGCATTTTCACTCACACGATACATTGGCAAGCATAATTTACAAATATAGTTAGACACCTTTTGGAAAACTCAAAGAACATACAAAGTTAATTGAATGGTAGTGTTGAAATTTGCATTTACATATCTGCTGCTATTTGCAGTATTTCTTAATATAAGAACTTCCTGATTCTTGAACACAAGAAAAGAAAAAAAATTCAAAATCATGCTTATTTGAGTGCAAAAAAGGAAGCATCAACAAATTTTTTGCTTTATAGAAAATAATAGACAAAAACTTAGTCAAGAAAATATCCCAAAAAAGGTTTGTTTATCAGTCCATTTAACTCGATATTACATGAAGACTGTGTTAGGATATCTTTTTATTTTACAATATTTTACCACTGAAGGCCACGGTGGTTCGTTCAAATTGGCGGGAAATAATGATTGTCGTCTGCATTGGACAAGGTCAAGATCAAGGTCATTCATCGTCGGCACATGTTAACGTGACATTTCGAGCAAATAAGTTACATATCACATCGACCACAAGTGCTTCTATATAATCATTAGTTGTTCGATACATACGTATATAGAATAAGTACGTAACTTATCTCGTTGTCATCACATTGTAAACTCTAATAAATTACAGAGTTTGTATTGTTTCAGTACAAGACAATGATGACTGATAATTCATATTGAATAAGCTCAATAATTTTGATAAGAGTAAGCATATTTTCAACAACCAAGGCATTATTTCATCATGGCCATTCACCTCACTGGAGTAAACTTCAGAATTTAATATTTTAAAGCCAATGAAATGCCTGTCGTTATTTAAAACCTTAATACATTTATATTTTCCTCTTCCTGAATCAGTTTTAGGTGGTTAGTAATTTTATTCGCAAAACTAAGCCTATATGCTTTTATGTACTTTTGAAACATTAACGCAGTCTTCCAAACCTTGATGAGGAAAGTCGGTATTTTCACAATTGTATTGCATAGGAAACATTTTCTCTGGATATCCTGAGTAATATTTAAAAAAAAATTAATAATAAATAAATACAATAACAAAAAATTGGATAAATAACACTTAGTTTTTTTTATTTTTTTTTTTTTGTATACTATTTATAATTAATTTTTCATTGTGTGGACCACGATTTTTTAAGTGCTGTTTTATCGCTTATACCACATTCTGCCATGTGCTGATTCTTAAAAATTTCACAAGTTAAGTGGAGTGGAGTGAATTAATAGACGTACCAGTCAAGATATTTCGATTTTTTACTCGTGGAGAATACCTGAGTGTACGGAGAAAGCAATCCGTAAGCAAACTGAAAACTTTCTGTTCCGAGTGGGATTCGAACCTAGGCTCTCAGAGGTGCTGTGATCCGTTAGCGCGCTTTAAACCAATCGATCAACAAGGCCCCAATATTTTTCAAGACTATTTCTAAAACAATATGATAAGTGTTACATAAGGTTTACTTTTATTCGTTAATGTTTGGAAATTCTCAGTCTTGACCCGGTATTTTTCAGCCAAAAGCGGTCTAAACGTTCTGTGAAAAATGAACAGAAACTTCGATTCTATAATACTGTTGTTCTCACTGGGCAATTTAGCGGTAAGCAATCGGACTTTTTTCCTGAAAACCACATCGTTCTTGAGGATTGCAGCTATGTGAATGGTGTTTTTTTTCAAAAATTTGCTTCAATTTATTTTCAGAAAATTAAAATTATGATATAGAATTGGTATTCATATACAAATTGTATCTTGAATGTGTATGTACTTTTAAAGACTGAAGAATAAATGTACTAATTAACAAATTGCGTGAATTCGTACTAGGAAGATGTGTGGGAGCAAATGAATATACGTAGTGTGACGACTAAAAAATAAACATAACCACCAAGTGTTTACTATTATTGTATTATTGTTGTAGTATAAACACACATCTAGATAAAACTATCCCGATTAAGTTATCATTTTGATCATTTCAATTTCTTGACAGTTGACACGCGGTTTGCATGTAACATAAACAGGGCGAGAAAACTGAATAAAAGGTGACTAAAGACGCGTCATGGCGTTTTCTCCGATTATCTCTCAGATTAAATTATACTGCGGGAATGTTTCTCTGATTTATGACTATGTGAGGTCCAACTATAAACGACGTTTACCATAATAATACGCCCATATTATAGGTATGTTTATTTGTTTGTTGTTTGTGTCGGTAAAGTACCCGTATATTTTCCATTGTTGCTGTTTCCGGTGAAGCTGGTTGGTAAATACACTCACCACACGCACGTTATCTTTGCTGAAACGAAAACCACATCGGTAGCAATTTGATGTTTTTTAAATAAAAGCGTAATTTTACAAGCTGAATGTCAATAACCGCAGTCAAGCAGTCACTGACAAAACACAAAACAAAAAGGAAACATCGTGAAAACCCGATAACTACCATTAATTCGTCTTACTTTCGATGAGCATTAAATAAAACATAATAAACAGGAAAGAGTCTAGTTTGGTTGTGTTTGGCTTTAAAAAATTATTTTTAACTGCCGATAGTCTCTAAATTCTCAAAAAAGTCAGATTTCTTTACCACTGTAGAAAAATGCTAAAAATTAAAAATAATGTAAAAATAATAAGCGTTAGTTAATTAATGTGTTTTGATGAATGAGAGAACATATCTTCTATAAAACTGAAGATGGTAAACTTTCAGAAGTGTGCATAGTTCATATTCATCAGAAATTTCCATAAGGCTTTATAAGGCTTTCTTTATTTGTATTGGTGAAGGAATTTAGCACTTGGCATTGAATGTAGAATAAAACAACTTGAATATCACGATAGAGCAAAAGCTATGACTAAATAGCATGGATTAGAGAATATAAAAAAAAATACCACAAGTTACAAAATCAACAAGATCAACACAACACACTGAGAAAGGATTTACAATTTATGATCGGTTAAACAGAAAAAAATTATCATCCGGGGTTTCAATATGAAATTCTTTGCCCAGCTAATGCGTTTTGTTTTGGTGGTTTTGGGTGGTTTCTGTTATTGCAAATTAAAGAACTGAAAAACATGTGTACAGCTAAAGCCAACAAGAAACAACAAATGAACGAAATAAGATAGGGTGAAATAAACACATCGAGATCAATGAAAACTCTTGGTTATAATTCTGACAAACATGAGATCTACATCGAGACCATTGGCTTTCGACAGACACGATATCAATTAGCAAAATTATGTTCAAAAGTGCAGTGATATCTATTGTGATATCTATCTATCTATCTATCTATCTATCTATCTATCTATCTATTTATTTATTTATTTATTTATTTATTTATTTATTTATTTATTTTTATATAAAATAGTATTAAAATATTCTACTACAGAGAATTTTCTTATTCTGACTAAAAAAAATAGACACGAATCAAGTTTTACAAAACCCTCGAGCTTAACTGTTCGTCACCTATAAAATCCCTAAAATCAGTTAAAAGATTGTATTCTGTTTTTCGAATTTATAGTCAAAATGACAATTGTCCATTCATATTCCCTTCAAGGACACTTAATTATCAACAATGATGTAGATCGTATCACATTAGATAATGTGTTTGGCAACAGTGCTTTTATACATAAGATCTGCTGCTCGTCTTTGAATAATTGAATTAAGAATAATGTTATTCATGTAAGCCACATTTCAGATGTCAATCTGAAAATTCAAACATACAATTGAAAATTTACATTACACTTTTTTATGAATACTAATCTCAATTATTATGATTTATAATCTAATTTATGTAATTTAATGTTCATTTATTTATTTGAAACAGAAGAAAGAACGATTGACCGTTTACATTGCATCTTCTGAACGCAAGTGTAAAGAAAAAACAGATGGTATCTCATCTCAAACTAGGACTTATTCTACTAGGCCATGTGAATTAACCAAAGTACATGTTTATGTCAATGTTTAGTCATAAAACTGAATTGTCTGTCATTGGCCTCGTGCTTTGTTCTTTGTACTACTGAATTGTATTATTTCATCTAAAAAAATAAAGGTAGTATGTGACATTAATATTAATGATTAATGCATTTATGTAAGCCACATTTAATTCATTATCTGAAAAAAAAATAGGACGACAATTGGTTGTTCGCATGACATCTTTAAAAAAAATTGTAAACAAAAAAGAAGGCTTTGAGATCGAATCTAACTTGGATAGATATTGTGGTAGACCAAGTGTCATAAGATCTACGACCCGCTATTACTTTAAATAATTCCATTGATGTAAGTCACATTTCGTGATAAAACATTAAAAATATTAATTTAAAGTGCCAATACGACAATTGACCATCCACGTGTACTCTTTTGAAAGCGATTGTAAAGATGTTAATAAATATTGTGGTAAACCATCTGAATTAGATAACAAAGCAATTCCTGCAACCTACACAACAATAGAAAAAACAATCATCTTTTTTTCAGGGAAAACTGAGATATGCATCTGGACTGGCAATCGTAATGATTTGTATTGCTGGAGTGATTATACCTGTCTGTTGTTATTCTTCTAATGATTGAAGTTACCTGTATAGGTTACCTGGATAGGTAGTTAATGTCTTTGAAGTGGTTTTGTTGCACGGATTGAAATCAGCATATATGAATTATGTCCCCATTACGTGATAACCAATATACAGCTATTAACATTGTGTACGTGGAAAATATCAACGACGTTT
Source organism: Tegillarca granosa (assembly GCA_029721355.1). Taxonomy (NCBI): domain Eukaryota; kingdom Metazoa; phylum Mollusca; class Bivalvia; order Arcoida; family Arcidae; genus Tegillarca; species Tegillarca granosa. Next base: position 15,234,619 of record CM056597.1, on the reverse strand, counting down.
CTATTGCATTTCTCCCCAATTAAATATCCATTCGTGTATAGATACTAAACAATTGTCTAAAAAATGAATATTCATGGCTGCTGTCGATAGACCGTCGGTAATTTAAATGCGACCGTTATCACTGAAGTATAATGTTCAAATCATCTTGTAATACCTAGGCAGTTCCTTGCCAAAAGAATAATAGAAATCATTTCTTTCCCAAAACGCGTGCATCATTATCTTTAAGTTATGATCAGTAATTGCCCGATTATATTATTTCTAATCTATAAATGGAACTGTTTTCGACTTGTTCTTTTAATATTCAATGGAAGAATACTTCCGCCGATCATTTCTCGAATCATTTACAATTAAGCGGCTAGTGAACGGAAGTTAGATGTTTTGAAATATTCCTTTGAACTGGTTTAATATTTCTATTGTTTGTCTTGATGTATTCTAAGATTGGTAAGAAATCGCTCGAGATTGGGATCATAATATCTTGGTCCATTTTAATAAACGGTAAGTCCAACCGATAAAGGAATTTAGAAATGTTGTTGTTTTTGTCTACCTTAGGTAAGAATCGTTTAAAACTATGACAACATTTCCAGGAAAACAGAACTTTAATAACTTGAATGGAATCCCAATTTCCTATAATTAAAGTAGTCGTTTTACAGCAAGCCATGTTTTGCAGTCAAATTCACTTAAAACAAACAAAAGTTGATTTGATAAATTAGAATTTATGGAGGAAACCCGTCATCTTATCTCTTTGAGAAATCGAAACTGACACGAAATGGTACCGTTCTTCATCATGATTTAGATTCCGTTGTCCTGTAAATGATAGCATAAACTATCACTAAATTGATAACTTAACAATTCTATATTTTTTTCCTTTTTTATTTTAGTTTTGAATTGTAATTAAAAACGGTTATGTCCAAGACGAAACTAGAAAAACGTGAATAATAATAATAAAAAAATAAACTGGTGAAATTAAGTAATTTCCTGGAGGCAATTATATTTATTTTCAAAATAATGATTAGAATTTTTTTAAATATCAACTCTAAAAGTATTCTGAATTTATTCAAATTATAAGACCATTTTGTTTAAAAATAAGTTGTAGAGCAAGCAAATGAATGCATTTAAGCTACGCCACACCACATGGATAAGCAATTTTGTTTACTTAATAAGAAATGGCTCTGGTTCATATTGTTAGAATCGTTTAATTTATTATATTTGTTATGTATTAAGTTTTAGCACCGTCTTAAATCTTTCGTGTGTGTGTGTGTGTGTGTGTGTGTGTGCGTGTATGCTTAATTATGTTTGTGTTCGTGGTTGTTTCTTTATTGTAAAGTTCGATTTATTCTTTATGTTATTCTGTGATACTTTTTTCAAAATTTTAGGAAAGAAATAATCAAGTCACGACTACATTATTTCCTTCATTTGTAGTTCCACAATGAACACCAAAAATTAAACACTTAAGCTGGACTAGGTACATGATATAAAATTCGTTAAATTTCTTTTAGTGGTCCCGTGATGTAGTCATTAGAAATTGTGAATAATAAAAAAAAATTTAAATATCTTCAAGTAGCATAAAGGAGTTTAAAATTGATGGGCTGGACAACCAAATAACTTTACATTATTAAATTATAAAATGGAGTAAAACGTTTAAAGTCATGCAAATCTTTAATTTATTGGTTTATCCGTATACAAGGTGGGATTTTTCGGTGATGGATAATGAATAAATAAAATGTTTTATTTCACGAAGTGTAATAAGAAGTCAGATGTTGCAATGAGCAATGTATTATACAAGTTAATGAACTAATCAATTGTAAAAGTAATCGAATATTGATATTTTTCATCGAAAAAAAAGATAAAAAATATTTTTTCTATGTTTTTATTGCATTTTTTATTTTAATCTGTCCATGATGATTTTAAATTTTCAGAAGTTTATTTTAATCATGGATTGCAAAAATACTGTCTTTTATTGTCAGTACAAAAATTTTGCTTATTTACAACTGAGCATATTCTTCGGTCACTTTTAATGATGTCATGTGCTACTTTTAGATTTTATGAAGTTGTACAATTCAAAAGTAGCACATTACAATTATTGTAAACGTGTACCACTTTTGAATTTTATAAAATAATACAATCAAAACCGTACACAATATATATTATCATGTACCACTTTTGAATATACAGTGTATTATTTTATAAAATTTAAAACGGGTACATGATACGTTAAATAACATAATGTAATTTCAGACATGTCATAATGCATTTTTGAATTCTATCGTGAAATACATTTAAAAAATACATTACGACAGACGTATAAAATTTGTTTTCTCTCGTTCTCCTTGACAGGTTTATTTTTGTATGTTGTCAATGGCTAAAGCTTTGTTAGTAACAGTTTATTTTTAAAAATTACCTTTCAATTACCTTGCATAATTGATGATTTCTTGAGGACAATAAGAATGATACTGCAATTTTAATGAAAACAACATCGAGTGAAAACGGACTCAATATCATTCATGAAAACAAGCTTATCCCTGTATTTTCACAATTTATATAAAAAAGACGTTATTTTGTTATAAAATGACATTTTTCAAAGACATTACGTCCATTTCGATTCGCTAAATTAGATTTGTTTTCATGCTCTTTAATTTTCACCGTTATCTTATTTAGTTTTAATATCAGTTAATCAGTTTAATTATACGCGGGGTGGTGGCACTTTCGGCATATGTAATTTAAGATGGTATTGGTATTGTCGCCAGCTCTGTGTCACGAAACCTGCTAATTCTTGATGCTAATTGTAGAATAACAACAATTAGTTTTCTGTTCATTTTCTTAATTTTTATCCCATGGGTATTCATTTAGTATGGTGACATAAAAGGGACATGCATTACTGAAATTTATGTAGGACGCTGTATGTAGGACACGAAAGCATGATCTATATAATGTAAAAACTATAGAGTAATTAACATATGGAAAAAAAATTTTAGCTATAAAAAAATTTCTTCTACCATAACCAAATAAATAAAAAAAATAGATAAATAGATAAATAACTAAAAAAAATAAATAAAATAAAATAAAATAAAATAAAATAAAATAAAATAAAATAAAATAAAATAAAATCAAATGAAATGAAATGAAATGAAATGAAATGAAATAAAATAAAATAAAAAATAGGACTCAATTAATAAACAAACAAAATATTACCACTATAAATATATACCGAGAATATGGTTAGAAATATCCCGACTTGGAACGGGCACCGGGTAAAAAATGTTGTCGAGCATATGATCCTTCATTCATTATGTAGAATGCTTTATATAATGATTTTATGCCCCTTCTAAGCCATCGTAATTCAACAATGTGACTAAATTACGTGGGTAAACCGTAACATATACAGAGACGATATGCGGTCACCATCCTATATACATATAATTAATGTGTTATAATCTGTTGGTTCTAAGTTTGATTGTGGAGTTAATAAAGATTAAAATATTTTGGACAGAACTTATTTAGCTTGAAATTATGAAGGAATTTCAGACCAACGTAGATACATTTTCTTGATGACTGGAAATTCGATGATAGTTTTTATTACGCATGCTCGAACCAAAAAACAGCAATTTAAAATGAGCAATTCAATTAAGTGGTAAACAGTTTCATTACAAACGAAAAACAAAAAAGGGGTTGTTAGCTCTTCATTTTTTCACTTTTATACCCAACCAGAAATAATATCCTCGGATCTGGAAGTTTCCTTCGTTATCGATCTATATCTGTATTGAAAGATCAGAAAGGAAATTTCTACACATAAGAAAAGTTGATAACGATCCCGTCGCTTTATTGTTTCGCTTTCTGCACTTTCAAAAATTAACTCTGTCATTTTATTTAAAATTATCTCAAAATATTAAGATTTATATTTCAACCCACTTAAACCAAGAAAAATTGACTCCGCAAGAAACTGCCTTGTTAAATAGCCAAAATTCTTCTAGTCCATCTGATATATAAGAAAAATGGCCATTCTTTTGTGCTATCTTAAACTGAACAAATGTCTATGTCTGTTTCTGGATGGTATTTGTTCGATAATTGCAAGTTTCGTGCAAAGATAATGGAATTTGATACAATTAGTCTCGTCTGCCTAATTGTGTTGTGAACGCTCGATTACACCATGAAGCCATCAGCTAATCTTAGATGTTTATTTCACTGCTATACCGGAAGTTAAAACTGTCCTGCGCCGATAGAAGAGCGCGTGTTTCCGGTTACTTTCCGGAATTTGTCGGATGTTCCATACTCATGAATAATCATCACAGACTATGACAATTGAGTTTTCCAATTCAAGATAAAAACCGTGGTCTATTTTTGACGAGAAATCGTCATGCAATGTAATTATTTTCTACTCAATTTAGATTGCCGAGATCAGGTTGTGCCTTCCTATAAGAATTCCGCGACAATTAAACGAAACAAAACCAAAACACCGCTTATCCATTTATTGCAGCACAAATCTTTAGTTTTTCTGTATTTTTTAGAAGCAACTAAATAGTTAAATGCAACTTAATTATTCGATGAAATGGCAAAAGCCAAACATTTTTCAACTTCTCTCCAATATACATTTTTTTGTTTTTATAGTTACTTGTGCGTTTATAGTTACTTGTGCGCGCGTTTCTTGTTTTAACCCTTATCTTTTATTGTTCTGATTACTGCTTAGTACATGATATTTAGATATAGTTTTTATTACAGTTTTGTCCGCAGATTTTTTCCTCGGGATTATCATAGTAATTTTATGTCTTTGCTAGATTGTATTATGTCTGTTTTAAAACGTATCAGTTTTTATCATGTTTAAATTAAAAGTTCAAAATTCATTTTCAGACTTTTAAAAATTCAAGATATTTGTAAACACAGTTGCAAATAATCTTTTTAATTTGTAAGGATTTTACGACAAATTATTATTTCATTCATTTTCATAACCTGTCATATGTCAAATTAGAATTAATAACATGGTTCCTTAGTTGACATGTGTTCGGGAGGGTCCTATACTATCACGTTGTATATGTCAGAAGGTTAAGGGGGAAACACAACATGGACAAGTTCATAATGTCAGTCCCTTTGTTAGAGATACTTCTTTTTCTGATAAAAAATCATCTGTCTTACAAAGAAGATATGAAATCATCACAGATGAAGCACTGGTCACTCGTCAAATGTCCGATGAAAAATCACCAATGGTCATTAAATACATTGATGTTTTGCAGTATGCAAAATCTCATTCATTGGAAGAAAGAATTAGACTAGAGTAGTTGTAATCTTTTGACCGTAAAAGGTTGAAATAGGAGATCTTTTAACAAATGATAAAAAGATATTCCCACATTATTATGAATAGCCAATCTTAAATATGAATTGTTAATAGTTGTACTCGATATGACCATGTCAGGCCCATCTGCCCTGAAATAACTGCATCACCATAAGGTCAAATTGACACAAATTTGCTGGAAAAAAAATCTTAACAATAGAAAATGCATCGTTATTTAAACATGGGAACGGAAGTTTTTATATTGGATTTTAGGTATGTAGGGTTTGTTTTTTTTTTATTATTATTTATTTATTTATTTACAGACTTAGCATTTAAAATTAAGATTTAAAATAAACTTACAGATAGATATTTATACGTGATGGTAAGAAATAAAATAATAAAATTTGTCGGAATAAATTCTAATCAATTTGAATCCAAGTTTTTCTCAAGTTCTGTCTCATCTGTGACCTTTAATTATGACAGCCTATAATGGTGGACATCGGTAAGTATATAAGCGACACAAGTTACCAGGATCAAATTTTTTCAAAGCTTGATAAGTTTAATTAATTCTTTGGTTGAAAAGCGTTGTTATATGATCAAACTGTTACTAAAATTTTATCGAATTAAAACACAATGTTTTAAAAAATAATAAAGATGTGCCATATACCATTTTTGAATTTAATCATTAAAACACATCCGATATTGTCATATACCTTTTTTGAATGTATTTTACTATTCAATTCAAAAATAGTTTATGACAGTATGACAGATGCATTGGTGTGTGTGTGTGTGTGTGTGTGTGTGTGTGTGTGTGTGTGTGTGTGTGTGTGTGATATTAGATACTTGTGAAATGAACCCTTGGATTCGGATGCTTTTAGCGATGTTACGTAAGACAAAACATTGATTAAAGTAAGCGCAACCTCAGTAATAATTTTGAAAACGCAAAACGGTAAAAGTATTAAGAATTGCAATGCACAATCTTGAACAATGGTTAGTAATAATTACATAGCCAAAATTTAAAAAAAAAAAAAGAAAGAAAGAAAGAAAGGCGTTAATTATATATAAAATAAATTTTAAGATAATTGAACAACGCTCAGAGTTACATATGATTATATAAAACAAAATGGTAAGTGGTCTAGTACAACTTTTTATCAGTAGTTCCTCAGTCTATAGCTTTACAACTTGATTGCTTGCAATTCATAAAATTAGTTAAAAATGATTATATATACGTTATTTTTTGGAAAAAAGCAGTTTTGTTCAAAAGAATATTTCTAACAGTTTAAGCATTGTATTTGTATAAGTCTCACTCGGTTTAGATATTTTAATTTATCGATAATAATAATAATAATAATAATAATAATAATAATGATGATGATAATAATAATAATAATATTTTAAAAAATTAAAAAATAAAATAAAATAAATCGTAAAAATATTCACTTGATAATTTTATCTAAAAATTGACTATTTTCAATTTCTGTTGTGTTTAATTGACAATCAAACATAATACCAGTATTCTTAATCAATCAAACAGTTTAAAAATCTGTATCCCTTAGATATAGGATTAGAAATGAAGAACTCATTTATTTGCATATTTACAAGAAATAACCAAGTTGAAATATCGTAAAGGAACAATTAATATAACAGTAATGGAGACTTGGGAAAATTGAAAAGATGTCATGATTCTGGGGTTATTTAAGTTAATATCAAACAAATAAGGAATGACCTAACCTAACCTTGCCTTTTGACTAGTTGTCACCATCTTTAGGCATTGTAATCCCTTCTTACCTGAGCATTTTCACCTGGAACCTTTATATCATAAAATGGAGACATCTTCCCACGAGTATCTGAGGTATCTTCTCGTGTCATGTAAGTTCATCATCATGACTACAAAGATATAACTCGCACAATTTAACCAAATTTGACTGACAATTTAAATGCTTTTAACTCTCTCTTTAATTCGTTTTTATTTAGTTTATGTAATATAAGTAGAACTAAAGTCAGAAAATACAATCTTCTTGAACCCCAGCTTAAAGAGGGCTTCTTTGGCATTTTAACAACAATGATTTTACATATAAGATGCAATGTAAATCGATAACCTAAAGAAGAGCATTCGATTCAGACGTACGGGATGCATTCTGGATCCTGAAGTTGTGGCAATGAAATACATTTGTATAAATCTGTAGGGAAACAATGACACGAAACAGAGTAAAAAGAAAACTCCCTTTAAAACATATTAAAAATTAAAAAAAAATATATATAGCGCATTTAAAACGCTTGTTGTTAATACAACTTTTATAAACCTACTTCATCGGACTGTTACTAACTATTACAAAAAAATCGGTGATATGGTTAAAGAACTTTGAAAGGGACTTGATCAATCTAAAAACATACTTCAAATTTTGCATTTTTCAAAATTGTTTATACATATTGAACTCTGCCTTTTTTTTTAAGCAGTTTTTCAGTTCAACCTTAAGGATCCTTTCGAATGAATTTAAATCCACAAACAATGAATGTGTTAACCAGAGTTGACAGACACATGGCACCAAATAATAAAAAAAGTTGGTTGTTTGAATGTTGTTTAACGTCACATCAGCAATTTTTCTGCTGTTCGTTATAAAATATCTTTTCTATTTCCAGGATTAATCTTAAAACAAGTGAGTATTGAGCATTAATGCAAGCGTTTCTGATCTGCATTGTACAATTATGCAACTATGGCGACTTTAGATCGCTATCTACACTTGCCCAAAATGTCGCGGACAACATCGCAGACCACTCGTCCATTATACTGGTATTGAGCTCACAAGTTAATTAAGACCTACAGCAAGGGGAATCTTTCTGGTTTGTGGTGGACCGGAGTAATTTAAAAATACAAAAATGTAAGTCCATTGAAACTATTTCAATAAATTAAAAAAAAGACATGTTAAATGTGCAAACCGGGACAACTGGTCGTAAAATAAGTGATGGTAAAGGTCCAAAGGTCAAACGCATCAGTTGTGTAAAAACATGTATTTGTACCAAGTGTCTATCAAGAAAATGAAAGTTTGATAACCAGTAGTCTCAATGTGTTCGATTTCGTTCCTTTCAGTGTTGCACCTTGGTCTTAGTAATATAAGCTCTCTAATTTTTGTTAATCATTTGAGGTAGTTGACATGGTATGTTCTTTGACGTCATATTCCAGGGAAAATTTTCATGTCCGGGTACTGAAATTTCTCACATAAGGGTCTGTCCCGAGGAGGAATCAAACCTTACATAATGTAGCTATGTACTTGCTACAGACTAATTTTACGTACAAAGGGACATAACCGCTTGTACATATCTCGGTTACAATCGGAACATCACACGGTCTTCACAAAAAAATAAACAAAAAGTAGGACGATGTTCGGATTGATCTCGGTTATTTTGGCTACTAGAACTTAACACTGTATAAACTGAAAACAAGTGGCATTCTCATGTTTTGTACGGAAGCCTGACGTTTGTTTCCTATTTTACTAAAATAAATCAATAGCTTATTTAGAATCGATACCTCAAGTTTGTCGGACTACCTAATATTAAATATCGTCACTGCTTGCTCGACTAACATCTCCAAAATTAGTCCAAATTTTCCCCTAACCCTAACACACTTTATGCCTGGCGACTGTGTGTAGGGTCAGAACGACTTCTATATCAAAAACCTATCATCCGATATAAATTGTGTCGGAAGGGCGCCACTTGATTTCGATACTAATTCGGACTACTCCTATATTTTTCTATTTTATATCTTTGGATATAATCGCGTATCATAAGGTACAAAAAGGAATCCGACATCTCTAAAACATGTTGCTTTAATCAGAGATATATGTCTCTGCTTTAATAATGATGATGATGATGATGATGATAACAATAATGAAACGGATGAAGTTTGTTTACTTGGTAATTACCATAGCTCCTAAGTACAAAAACCAGCAGTAAGAAATATAATATAAAATGAATGTATCATCTGTATATGTAGGACGGGCACCGGACATGATGCCCATGGTCCAGCGGTGTGGTTAAAGTTCCAAATATCAAAGAATTGGAATTTATTATTTAAGATCAATTGCTGCAAGTATTAGTCATTGGTAAAAAAAATACCTTATTTTTTAACTTCTAGCAACTGTCGATTACCGTCGTTAGAAAGTCAATAAGGAACAGTGATTCTTCAGAAAAAGAATAGGCGAAAGGACAACAATAACAGGGAAACTTTCTCAGAATTTTGTTTAAAAAAGCGGTTTTTGTTACCGATATATTGTACACGGGACTGATCCCCCGTGATCTTGTGTTAGAAAATCCATGGTGCTTTAGTCTAAACAAAAGACAAAGCAGTATAACAAAATTCAGGACGAAAAAAATCAAAAATTTTGTGTAGAGTTGTGGTATTGTTCCTACCTAAATTTACTTTATACATTTTGATATTATGAACAAGCTACATGTACTATAGTACATCGTGAGCTGTTTCATTCCTGAACCAAAACAAGATTTTTGGTGGCTAAGATCGCCACTATAATATTTTCTTAAACCCGGTTAAACATGTATATACTTTTTATTTGTCAAATAAAGCACAATATTGAATATTTTTTTTTTTTTTTTTTTTTTTTGTAAATTGCACAGATCTGATGGTAAATTGATTATCTAGCCAAAAGCCACTTAATAAATTCATCTTAATAACATGTCGATCATCAAGACAATGGCCACTATAAATTCATCTTAATAACATGTCAGGTTTACCATTAGTTCATTAGACATCCCTAGCCTTACAGGCAAAAACAGTAAGGTCCACAAAAAATCTTTAAGTACGTACATTTAAATACGCAGGGAAAGTGATATTTAAGTGCTAAAAAGGCAATACTGAAGGTCAACTCATAACGCTCTATACAAGGGGAAGTAACTCTTATAGATATTTATGTGTAGGATCTCTAAATTATTGAAAAACATTATAACTATGACACTTGGTACATATTTAATAAACATTTATTCTTTAAAAACCAATAAATAATTTAAAAGATAAACATATAAATTCTTCCACATATGTAAAATATCACAATTATTATCACACACAAATAAATTGTTAATTCATAGTATAAAAGAAAGGTGCTTTAATACAAGATAAGGACTGTTGTTATGTCTGCAGGAATTTTTCTATGACCATGTAATTGACATTAATTTGGTTAAATTCTGTTTAAAACTATTCAAATGGTTTTAACAAAAATTTCATTTTGGCAAATACTGCCAAATAGTCAAAATATCTGATACAGCAAGAGTTGTATTTACACAAAAGATTGTATTAAAAGTTAAGATGTTGTCAAATCCCGTTTTTTTTTTTGTTTTTTGTTTTTTTTTTTTCTTTCTGATTTCCATTAAATACCTCTTTAAATTAAGAGTTTCCCAAGTACCAGTGCAGTAGTTGTTACTAATGGCTAACAGTAACAATTAAGTTGGTCAACAAAACATTTGATCCAATAAAACATATAAAGGCTGCAAAGACCGTTTACTTAAGTGTTTAAAGTTAGCACTTAGTATATGTCCCTGCTTATTGCACATTTTCTATATAGTTAGAACTCATTTTTTTTTTCTCGATAACTGACTAGGATAAATAAATCCTGGGACTTGTATGGTTTAAAACAAATGTGTTCTGGTTTAGGACCAACAAATCTCCAAATCTTTATTCCATTTTAGGCAAACTTCTAAATATGATCATATGTGGTCCAGTAAAAATTGGGAGGTCTATAAATGTAGACTAGATCCCATCAGCAAATTCTAAAGAAATTTCATAAAACGAAATCACTAACCAACTACAAATACACACACAAATCAATGTTTGGCCTCAAGCTGATAATATATGTATTCCATTTTTCAAACATTTAAAAATTAAGAATGTATTTCTCAAGTTTTTATGGTAAAATTTTATGTAAATAAAAAGTTATATCGTAAAATAGAGTGTAAAAAATTCCTGATTACAGTTTAGATGAGAAAATCATCATATGTTATTCATGATGGATGTTTTGCAGTAAACACACCTAAATTTATTAACAAATCTAGGATCACAACAAATTCTGGATTGAAGCCACAACCTCCAATTCATGGAGCAAACCCTCTTCGTATATAGTTGACTAATGAATAAATTTGTTAAGAAATTACAACATATATTATACATATACAAAGAAAAAGGAATGTTAAATTATAAATGTGTGCAGTTTGAGATTTCATTAACATTACAACAATGTTTTAAAGGCAAGTATCACATAGATGGCTTTGAATCATTACTGTTACCAACTTTTATTTACAGTTATCAACTTTACAATTCCTCACTTAAAAAGAATTTGTGACTCTAAACATTCAGCATTCTGACTCGGGGGAATGATAATAAACTAATGATGTCAGAGAAAGCAAAAATAAAAACATTTTATAGATTTTCAATGATACAGGAACAAATCAATAATTTATTTACACAATTTTATGTGTTACTTATAATCCCATTTTTATTCATCGTTCAATTAAAAAAAAAAACCCAAAAAAATCCAAACTGCAATTTGTCTCATAGGAGTGATATACATGTACCGAGAAAGGGTAGAACCAAAAACAGGACTATTAGTAACAACCTGGCTGGTGTAAATCCTTGTTTATTGATTTTAAAATGACATGCCAAATTTAAAATCTACAAAATATTTGTGTTTTTGCTTTCTTTGATGTAGGGATCAGTAGTAATCAAAAATGTTTACGAAGTTTTCTTTCATTGTTCTAATGCTCTTGTAAATAAAAGTTAGTTTACAGCAATCACTATGGTAACTAGTGTAAAGTTATATTACTTTGTATTTGTTATGACAGTAAAAATGTCCTAATTATTCTAGATTAAGTGTCAAGGTAGATCTAAAAGTTTTTCTTTTGCATAAATATCTTCAATAACCCTAAACAGATCCTGTTGTAAAGTCACGGCTTTACCAAGATATTCTTTAGCCTCAGCTTCATCATGAAGCTTCATCTTTTCCAGAAGGTGTTGTCGCTTTGGCAATGTATATACAGCAACATGTACTGCTTTTCTGATCAACCATGGATGATGTTTGGCTAGGGTTGTATCATAGGCATGTGATGTTATACTTGACATTTTTCCATGTTCATCAGATTCTTTTATATCTGCCATAATTTGAGCAGTAAACTCCATCGATCTGTGTAACCTTAGCAACGTCCTTGAGCCAGAGGCTTTCTTTTTGTTATCTGTTAATCCATTGGCTACCTCATACTGAATCATACTTTGAATAGTTTTATAACTTTCTGCTTCGTCTGAATTTCTATATTCTTGCAAAATTCTTATTTTATCATGTACCTCTGAAGACACAAAACCAAATACTGTTCCAAATAATTTGAATAACCTAAAATAAATAAATAAAACAATAAATAAATAAATAAATAACAGGGATACAGCATGGATGACAACTGTTATAGGGCTAGCACTTCCATAAACAAAAATGACAGCTGACACTGAAAATCAATGTACTGCAGCAAGCCATGGACAAGATAATGAGATGATGAGACTTACCTTCCCAAGGATTCGAACCTATGACCTCTTATGTAACATAAGGAGTCTGATCCCTTGCATCTATATTATATTTTGCACTTTAAAATCGTGTACATCAGAAGTTGTTACGATTCGCCGGTCGACAACGGACCAGGCACTTTCCCTGCAAAAGAACAATCATAACAAAAATTTCATCATACTTTGCCAATTCATCAAAAGCATGGACATAGTCATCTAGGGATATCTGCCCATCTTCCATTTTACACATAGAAAATAAATCGTTCATTCTTGCCAAGCTAAAATGTTCATTGTCTATTTGTGACTCCATCTTGGTTTTGACAATAGGTAAATTTCAATAGCTCTTGAAGCGAGTCAGTTCGTTCTGGCTTAATTGAGTTGTACGTCAACTCGTCCGATTGAATACACGTTGTACTGTTAATATCTCCCAATACATTCTGAGCGACTGGTCAACCGAGTTCAAGACATGGTTTAAACAATGAAACGAATCGATGTTATAATCATCTGTAATTTTGATATCGTAATTTTGATTTAATCAGAATATTAATATAGTACTGACAGATGCCAGGCTGAACCTGTGATTTTGTAGAATTAGTGATAAATATGCCGTCTGTATCACAGGGACTTGGTGTCAGGATTTTTGTTTTAAAGATTACTGATGATTTATTTGTGTTTTTTTAATGTTAGTTTAGTTCGTTTAAAAATATTTAATTGTCTCTTCATTTTACATAGGATCATTTAACATCACAATAATACGGGACTCTGAAACAAGAGAAGTATTCTATTATGTAAATCAGTCTCCCTATCTATAATTACACTGAATCATCAATGACCAATATAATAAAGATTATAAGTATCAATTTTAGAACAACAAAATAATAATAATAATATTAAACCAAAAACTGAAAGAAGAAAAAGAAAAAAGAAAAGAAAATAATGAAAAATGTTATTTTTCCGAATTTTTTCAAGTTTGTTAAAAATGGATTTCAGGGAAAGTTATCGATATTTATGAACATCAACCTCGCATGTAATAAAAACAAAAAATACAAAAATCCTGCCTGACACCAAATCCCCGTGATTAGTATGGTTTGAATCAAGGTAGTCCGTTTGAATAACAAAGAAAAAAAAAAGGTTGTCCACAAAAAGGGGTGGGGGGAATGCCCGTTTTGAGATTTTGGCGGGAAAGTTGTCATAGCCTCGACATAATAAATTACAACCTATCTTCTCTGTTCGGCAAACAGCAAATTTCTCTGGCAAACAGCAGCTTAAACAATTCTATGATCTCTGAGAATTAACATATGTGTAATGTATTTAACATCACAATAATCATGACGGGATTCTAAACGTGACAAGAGAAGTATTCTCTTAGTATGTAAATCAGTCTCCCTACCAATATTTACAATCATAAATAATCAATGATATAATAAAGATTATATGTATCTGATTTTTATATAAAAATAAAAATAATTGTTAAAAAAACATTAAACCAAAAACGGAATAAAAAGAAGAGAAGATGATAAAAGAAGGGAAAGAGTGATGATTAATGATGACATAGATATGACAAACATTAAAAAGAAAAACATTCAGTTCGACTGATGAAATTATGCACTTGTGATACAATTTCAGTGACAATTCAGTTCCATACTTAATTCAAAATCTCCATATAACAATAAATATACACCGGAATATTAATTGTAGCTTGTCGAATGTTATGATACAGTGGACATTGCAAAAGATAGTGTTGTGTACTTTTATCTGACCACACAAACAGAAGAACGGTTTTCTGCAAGAATTTTCCAGTCATAAAAATATTTTGTTTTAAGAAATTAGTCCCCGGTCTAAGTTTTGTGAGCCTGTGGAAAACCATTTCGTGACTTTCTTTTTAGTTTCTATGTATTTATAACAGGCATTCACATTGCGGCCAAAGACGTAAAACTTACGGAAGAAACGAATTGTAATTTAGTAATGAGTTCTACAGCAGTTAGCATCATGATAAAAGTTACAAAAAAATCCCAACGCCTTGTTCAACAACTAAACTTATTGACAGGTAAAAAAAAATCCTAAGTTTTGTCAGTCAAGTTGCGTTTTTTTTTTTTTTTTTTTTTTTTTTTTTTTTTTTTACAAGCAGACAGAAGTTACTCAGTTTTTACAAGCCGACAGACTGCTCAGTCATTTATTTATTGCATTTTTAATTGCGCTTCTAAAATAAAAATTATGATGTTTATTTGTGAAACGTGAGTATTGGGCAAAATAACTACTAGCCGAGATGTACTACCGTTGGGGACGAGTTTACTTTTAGATGTCGCAACATATTCCACATCGTGAGAAATACGATTTGAAAGATGCAACTCACTTTGAATTTAAAACCAACACACCATTTCATGTTTTGCTATTTCCAATTTCCATAGAGTTTTTCGGAGGAAAAAAAAACAGAAATTTTCCAAAACGAAGGTCGACCGGAACTTTCGGTTCTGTTGTATTTTTCAGTTTAGAAATTATGTTTTTCAATATGGCTGCGCCCATAAGGTTGTTGATCAGTTAAAATCATAAAAAGCTTTCAGTTTTGACATCGAAACATGACAGAGCTAAGAATTACACCGCTTGGTAATTATTTTTAGACTTATTAGAGATTTTAAACTTGCAACCGACGACTGTCAATCAAGCTTTGTGTTATTGTGTGTGGAAAGAGGGTTCGTGGAAACGGGAATGGGGGAACTTTTCTGTATCAATGAATCCACTTCAGGATATTTTTTCAGTGGAAGAGAAGAGAGAGTGTTTAATATGAGAAACGTAACGTTCTGCTCGAGAACCTCTAAAGCTTCTTTTTTCTCATGCGCTACTTCATTTACTCCGAATTTCCTCGAATAACCTCAGTCGATAGTGATAATTTGTCTTCATTGCTGCTGGTTTGCCATCCTCCATCCAGATTAAAATAATACTGCATTACATTGCAAAACTCCCATGTTTAAATATTTTTGAAGGCAAATCATTCACTTATGAATTTTGGTAGGTAACTTTTCTACAGTTCCAATAATTTTCAGTGTAAAACACAATAAGGTGATGCCCCTTTTGTTTCTAGTTGGTATTGGAAAATCCCAGGTTTTGATACAGAAATTGTTCTGACCTTGCACATAGCCACTAGGCATAAAGTGAGCTAGAGTCTGGGAAAATTTGGATGATATTTCATATAATACCAGAGTTACTGGTTAGTGTGCTTGTTACAGTGAATTATGCAAATTTTCATTTAAAATCCAATAGACTTGATTATAATTTTGTATATTTCAATGTTTTTATTTTTTCCCAGTAACTTTTAGAAATTTTGACTTTTAATCTAAAAAGTATTGGTTTAATGTATTTTTCTTTAATGTAATGTTTGGATTTGGATTTTATGAAGAAGTCTTGTGTTGATGGCAAGAACCAACCTTCAACCATTTTATACTTATCGATGAGCCTTTTTCTCTAAGATTTAATTTTTAGAGAGTATGCCAGCAAGGCAAAAGTTCTAGCAGAGTCATTTAAAATCTTCTCTTCTGAAACAACTGGGCCCAGTTGAATGATAATCAGTATGAAAATACCTTGGTATTCAAAATTTTATCTGACATATACCTGTCCAAAATTCAGACCCTTTATGTTACATGTTAAGTGTTAAATCCACAATCATGTTATCATAATAAAACATACACTACTGGTTTTATTTTGTTTATGTTTTGTAGGTGCTGGACAGGGTAAGTAGAATTATAAAATTACTACAAGGTTAATGTTAAAGTATGTTCAAAATAGTTTGTTCATCTGTTTGGTACACTGAAATCCATGACATGAGGTAACCAAACTTATGTAACAGGGTTCATGTTTATATGAAAACAAGCCTTAAATTGAATTATCAGAATGTTTATTATAAAGCTAATTAATTCTATTTTTAATTCTATAAGGGTATATATTTTCTTTCCTTCACACCCTGTTTCAATAAAATGAAGGGTGTCGAGAGCCAAGGGTGTCCTTGGGTAAGACACTACTCTGTCACAAATCCCAGCATTTCTACTGTTTTTCATTATTTTTTAAGGTAATGTAGCAATATTGCATTAAATACTATTATTTAGTTCAAAAAATACAGAAATACAGGGTAGTTGCACATCTTTTAGCTACTGGGTCTATTTTCCATGAATTAGGAAAATTAATGTCTTTAAATGATAGAAATACTTATGTAACTTAGTTTTTTAGAGTTAAACCAAGTACTTTAAAGTTTTATACATAATTTAATACTACTACCAGTAATTTATATCTTTTTAAAGAGCTTATGTAGATTTCTTAAAATTACTAATGAGAAAATTGGTCCTCCAGGTTAGTTAAGCATCACTGTTACTTGTGTTGTTGTTTAATGTATAATTGTACAGATGTATAGGTTCTCTATTTGTACATGTATCTGTACCATACAGAGATATAGAATAAGAATTAGCATAAGAAATCAATACATGGGGAAAATCAAACAAAATTTCAGTAAAAATTATATTTATTCAACTTCCATTTTTTTAATGAAATTGTTCATTTTGGAAAAATTCACCAACATAATTGAAAAATATAGGTTTATACTGGGAATGAAGGCATTTTTTGGCCTAAAGTAAGCAGGTTGTCATCCCTGATGTACCAAGTACAGTAACACATATATCCTCTGAAGTTTGAATCCATAAGGATCAAATCTAAAAATAGTTTCAATGTTTTCTGTAAGTACAGACATATCAGTATATAAGACACGATTTTCAATATCAATGAGTCTTTTACTGAATGTGAAGCTTCTTTTATTTGTGTCTGTAAACTTTAATGATCTTTCAATAAACATTAATTCATGACTATAAAACTTTTCCTATTTCAGCTTGAAGAAACGATCATTAAATTATAAGTTGTATTTAAATATGATTTTCTATGATCAAACATTTCCATTATGATTTACTTTAGCTATTTTACATGTAAATTGTTTTCACAATTTTGTTTTAATGGTCTGTTAAATCTCTGTTTTCTGTGTTTTATTAGATGTTGGTCGGAGCTGTATTTTGCTCACTATTGGAGGAAAAAATATTATGTTGGATTGTGGGATGCATATGGGATTTAATGATGATGTATGTACAATATAATGTATAATATACACCTCTGTGATGTAAACCAAGAATTCTATTTGATAATCCTTATCATTAGTAATTTAGTATCTACCAATGAGCACTGTACTGGTAAAATGTGACAAAGTGATTTGTAATGTTAATCTGCAGCATTTTTAGGTCAGTGTTTGGAAAGAGTTCCTTTGGTTCCACACTCATATATGTTCATTATACACTTAATAGATAAGATATAGTGTGTATATATAGAATATTTTAGAAGCGGGTACAAAAGGAACTCTTACCCAGTGTTTTAGCTATTACTCTAAAGTCACCTAAAGCAGATACCAGTACAGAGATTAATCTTTGAAAGATAGATAAAATTGTTATTGAAAAGCCAATTTGAAAAGTTGCTGATGCAGTATATAACTTCACCAGCCACACAACAAACTATCTAGCCAGTCTATCATAGTTAATATCATTGGGAAATCATTTGTTGTAGCTGAATAGAGTTTAGTATCTATATCAGTATTTAATGATGAGCAGTGATTTTCATTTCTAAATGCTGTCTTCACTCCTGCTTACAGAGTGAACACTCTACATACTGAGCTACTATTAGATTCTTCTTTACATGTACATTTGTATTTATCTATCATGTTATTTTTCTCTTGTAGAGAAGGTTTCCAGATTTCACTTACATTACAAGAACTGGAAAATTGACCAATCACTTAGACTGTGTTATAATTAGGTATATATATTAAATGTCTACTTTTTGCTAGAGCATTACCATACAGAAATAAAGTCAGATCTCATCATCTCAAACTTCACAGATTTATTAAATACATGTACTTTTATTTACCTGTGGTTCAAGGTTAAGGAAATTTTAAATATTATTTAGAGGAGGGTTATATCCACAGATTATAAACTTGCTGATCACACTCCTGGTTTTAGTATGGAGTCATAGTAATTATTTTGTTAATATCTATAGTTATATCTAAATTTTGTAATGTTGATTTAAAATGTCTGTGTATTTTAAGCCATAAAAAAGCAATGTTACTTGACCAAACACTGATTTTAAATTTATGAAACTTAAAAATTGGATGATTTGTCTGAAAAGCCAAATGTCCAATTGAAATAAACAGACCTATTTTGAATAAATAAAGTATAAATTTTTCCAAACTCTGAAAAAAGTGAATTTGTTCACAGAGTTTAAAATTAAGAGACTCAATTCAATTTGTATGAAACCCTTACAGGATGTTTTCATAATGGTAAAATGTTTCCTTCAAGATGTGGATGACAAAAATGTTTTTATCAAATACATGTACATGTAATTGTTCACTAAAATCTTCATTCAAACTCTGGATTTTGGCATTCAAAGATTCATTGAGTTGAGTTGAATACTAATTTATATGAGGTATAAAGAGATACATGTGCTAGTCATGATGTTCGTGTTGTATATAGTAGTTACAATAGAGTGATTTACTGCCAGACTTTCTGGTCCAGATCTTTTATCCTTGTGGTAAAGCACTCTCATATCACCTAGAAGGGCCGGGTTCCATCCTCAGCCAGGGCACTTGATGAGGATGGGTTTTTTTTTCATGTGTTTCCTCCCTTCTGTTACATTTGATATGTGTTGCAGAATCCATGATTATTTTTCCTAAATGATGAATATATGTTATCAGATTGATTCATAATACATATATCAACATGATTTAGAATTTGTAATGAACATGGAAATACAAATTCTAATTGGGTATTCTGATAGGAAAACACATGATGTATTGATTTATTGTCTACAGTTATTTTAAATAAAAGTTACACTTTTTAAAATAAGTAACTTGCCAAAGATGATGCCAAGCTCAATGACCAAAAACCTCTTGTCATGGTTCAAAAGTACATGCTGTAGAATGACTAATATAGTACTGTAAATTATAAATTGAATGTCAGTATCAAACTTTTTGGTTGAGATGGTTAAAAGATTTTTTTATGCTTTACATGTGCAGGTGAGCTTTGTTGTTTTTCTGATGTTTTGTCATCACAAGTGAAGGGAGATAGAAGTAGATTATATTGAGATGGTCAGTTCTTGTATGAGAGATGAAACCAGAGTGCATGAGGAAAACCACTGACCTTTGGCAAGTGAACTGACAAACCTTTTCACACGAGCAACATTTAAACTTAGATGGTGAGAGGATCTGGTTCGTAAGTGCATGCTTTAGGAAGAGAGACAAGGGTTGAAATTTCCTCTCGTTTTTCACCTCAGCATCTGCGCTGATGTTAAATACCTAGGTATTTAAATGTGACCATATCCTAATGGCGATTGTGATCTGACATTCAAAATTACAAGAACATAGTATTTTTATTTCACGTTCACATTGTATAAGCCTTGTGTTTTATTGAGAGATTTCAATCAATTGTTCCTTTAAGTTAAAAAAAGTATGATCTATATTTTATTTTTATTGCTTATTGTAGTCATTTTCATCTAGACCATTGTGGTGCATTACCATATATGTCAGAAATGGTGGGATATGATGGACCTATCTACATGACTCATCCAACAAAGGCCATATGTCCAATTTTACTGGTAATGTTTAATTGTTTGTTATGGTATAGTAAAGTTTAGTTTATTGCATTTATTCCTTCAGTTAGATTTTCAAACTATATATAGAGATTTGGCAATACATCAAGAGAGACTTGTCAAAGGAAATCTGATCATAAAAAACACTGGCCATCTTTGAAGTAGGCAAATTATCAAGGAGGATTATAATGAGGTTTAACCATACTTCAATAATTCTATGATATTATTACCCCTTTCATCTCTGTAAGTGTAGCCATTACTTTTTTTTCTTTCTTCTTGCTTTGAAGTGGAATTGAGTAACAGTGTTTTATACCCAAGTCAACAGAATTTCACTTGGTAGTAGTATAGTACATATTTCCCCTGTGTTCGGTGAAATTGGATGTTCTATGATCAAATTTCAGTACTTGTTATTTGTTTTAAAGGAGGATTACAGAAAAATTACAGTAGAGAGAAAAGGTGAAAGTAACTTCTTTACATCAGAAATGATTAAAACCTGTATGAAGAAAGTGATAGCCGTCAATCTACATCAAACTATACAGGTAAGTTATGTATGCAAGCTAGAATGTTCATGTATATGTACAGTCATGTATGTTCACAAAGTTAAGTCTAACAAACATATGCAGACATGTACATGCAAACACAAAATATATATATGTGTGTGCAAACTTAAACAAAAACCTACTGATGTATACATGAATACAGAATAGCACAAAAATGTAATTAGGCCAACTTTGGGGAATATTTGTAGAGGAAATATTGTTTTGCTCCCCTTTTTCCTTTGTTTATTACTACACTGAAGCCATTTTAACTATTTTATTATTTTCATGTCTTTTGTATGTGAATTTCAACAAGAAAGCCATTGGTAGAAAACAAGAAAGCCATTAGTAGAAAACAACCTTAATTTTGATTAGTAACATATGAATTCTTTTGATCCTTTACACAAATCCAAAAGTTTTAAATCGTCTTTCAATTTTTCAAAACAATGGCAAAGTACAATGTTTTTTTGGTTCGTGAATTTATTAGCTGGTCAGTCTTACTGGTCTTGGAAAAGAAACCCAGTATTCTGGTCCCAATGGACTGTTTAGTACTACACACTTCATAAACAATTAGGTCGTTCAAAATAAGCACACTTTACTTTCCCATTGAGCATATTAATTACAAAATTGATTAAAGCATATTCCTAAAAGTTTTTGAATGTAATAATAATAAAAAGGCTCTGATTTCTACAATTTACAGGTGGATGACGAATTAGAAATAAAAGCTTATTATGCTGGACATGTTTTAGGAGCAGCCATGTTCCACATGAGAGTGGGAAATCAATCTGTAGTCTATACTGTGAGTATACATAGTGCAATCCTATGCCTATATCAAAGTGTATTACCGTAGTCCCAACTTGTGTATTTTGTTTTGAAGTATTTGTCAGATCTATTCAAATCAACAAATCACTCTTCAATTATTGAATTGTCTTTGCATGAAATAAACCTTAGACCTGTTCAAAGAGGACTGGTCACTTTCCACTGTGCTCATGCATACAATTCTATGTTTATTGAATGGTCGCAAGCAGTCACATTGAATCTAAGTCATCATAATCATCTGTATGCTTTAAAAAAATGTTTCTTAGATTTGGACACAGACACTTGGCTGGAGAAAAGATTTGAAAAATAAATTGAAATGCATGTTGGGCCAGAATTTATTTAAACATTTCTTATAAACTTTGTCCGAGGGGCGCCATCTTGAATCTGAGGCAAACAACCTTACAAAAGTGATAGCAGTCACACGTGTGCTTGGGTGAACAATCATTCCTGAACGGCTTGCATGCCAAAGTGAAAGTGTATATACAGTGTATATCAATGTCTTGCTGTCTGATTTTCTCTAAATTATATCATTTATTTTAGGGTGATTATAATATGACACCAGATAGACATTTAGGAGCAGCTTGGATAGATAAATGTCGTCCAGACTTGCTTATCACTGAGACAACATATGCCACCACTATTCGTGATTCTAAAAGATGTAGAGAGAGGGATTTTCTCAAAAAAGTTCATGATGTTGTAGAAAAAAGAGGCAAAGTAAATATATGTATATATTTCAAATTAAACAGTAAGACTTCTGATTACTGCCACTATTTTTGTTCGGTCAGAATTTTGGAGGCGTAAAAGGTAAACACGTAGAAAAGCTGGGCCATTAGACTTAAAAGCTGTGACAATTTACAACCTAAATATTTCTGATGAAAAATAAAATGATTGAAGTATATAGTTTGTATTATCGTGTACTTATATATCTGCATTCATCATCATGCAGGGTTTTAACATACATTTTGGTATGTGGCTTAAGGGCCAATGGAATTTCGAAAAAATTAATGTAAAAAAAATTGTAATTGTAAATAGCAAAATATTTTTAAAAATATTGTATACATACCTTAATTTTGCAGGTCATAGAATTTTAATTTTAATTTATTCCAATTGTGAATACTTAGTAACACTTTGTAAAAAAAATTTCAAGACCCATATTAAGAAGTTCAACAGCCTTGCAATGGATGTTTTGTTTCAATTGCATTATATTGATGTAATAAACATACACATGGAATATTTAATTGTAGGTGTTAATTCCTGTGTTTGCTTTAGGAAGAGCTCAGGAACTCTGTATATTACTTGAGTCTTATTGGGAACGTATGAATCTCAAAGTACCCATATACTTCTCACTTGGACTTACCGAGAAGGTATGATTATTTTGTTTTAAGACTTATAGATTTATTTGCCTGAGTTAGGTTGTATGTAGTTTTATTAAAACTTTAGTAACTATATCGTAATTAAAATTAGTCACTTGTATTAACTTTCATGTTTTTGGCACTAAGAACATGTTTTATCTTTCATGATTTTGGTATAACAGATATTTTCATTATTGTAAACTTCAAGGTTTAGTATCAAGAACACTTTAACTTATACAACTTTTCATTCTGTGTTGGTGAAAGGTTCATTGAAGTATTCATTTTGAAATACTATTTAACACTTGATTTGTTTTTGTCATTGATTGGTACAGTAAAACCTGAGGTAGTGTTCACCTCCATAGAGCAGTCAAATTCACTAGTAGTCAGTCTGAGTCAATCCCTAAATATTTTACTAAATAAACAATCTCTGTAGAGTGGTCAGCAGTCAGACATGATCAGCATTTTGTTTTTTAATTACAAGTGTGTTTCTTGTCAGTCAGGATTATTTGGATGTTAAAGTTGTCCAGATTTTGTTTTATTTAAATAAACAAAAATTTCCCTAATTGTCAATCAGTTGGAGATGGGAAATGCAGATTATAAGCTATGGGGTTTACTGGTAGTGTGTGAATAGTAAATGCCAAGGCAGGGCTTTTTGTAAGCTCATTTTGGTAAGAAATGTTTTGAAAAAGGTTATGAATGCATAACAAAATATACAACCAATATATAACTTCATACTGGTAAATTGTATAACTGTTTATAACATTTTATAACTGTTACACTGAAGAAGAAAACTACTTATATGTTGAATGCAAATCAAGGAAAGTAACTGGTCCTCAGAATATTGACCCTATCTACAAAGGTCACCTGTCAATAAAGTCTACTTTTAGCCAGTCCAAGTGGCCTTTATAGACAGGTTTTTACTATATATGCAAAATTTCTGAAAATACACCATGAATATTTCTTACTCTACAGATTTGAGTAACTAAACCCACACATAATTTATTGTTAAGGGACTGTTTTTCTTTTTACAGGCAAATCATTATTACAAATTATTTATCACATGGACAAGTCAGAAAATTAAGAAGACATTTGTACAAAGAAACATGTTTGAATTTAAACACATCAAGGTAAAAAAAATAAGACTCAGAAACTCAACATTCCAGGTTAACATTTGCATTTGATCAGCTAAAATCTGTTTTCTGTTTTGTCTTCTTTTTCACAAGATTTATTCAAAGATGAGTACATTGCATCTTGGTAAAAATGCATGTACCACAGAGAGAAATTGATTTACAGGTGACCAGTGAGCGACAAGTATGAAATTGATTAACAAAGGAGTCAATGGCAAACAAGTATATGAATGACAAATTATTGATAAATTGAGTAAGTGGTTACATATTAATGAGTGAGTGAGCTCATGTTTGTGAGTTACAAGTAAGCGAGTTAGTGAGTTAAAAGTTGAGTAAATAAGTAATGAGTGAGAGAGTTGAAGTTCATAAAACCAGATCAGTGAGTTATGCTTGAACATATGAAAAAGAAGTGAAAGTTTTTTAAGTCAGATCAGCTGATTGAGTTAGTGAGTAGCAAGAAAGTGAATTAGTAGAAAGTAAGTGAGTCAAAGTTTTCAAAGCCAGATCAGAATTATTAAAGCAATTAACAGCTAAAATAAGAGTTTCAGTGTAAGCAAGAGATTTCATCATAATGATGTTTTTCTTTTATAGCCATTTGATAGAGGTTATATAGATAATCCGGGACCCATGGTAGTGTTTGCTACTCCAGGAATGTTACATGCAGGCTTATCTTTACAGATATTTAAAAAATGGGCAACATCTGATCTGAATATGGTAAGATTTGTTGTTACATGTATATGTTAATGTAGATAAAATCTTCACTTCGAAGCCTCAGTGTACCCAGTAGCTTGTTGCTTAACATATTCCAGACTTGTTTGATGTTTAAGCATTAGAGAGTAAACAGGAAATCTGTTGTTCATTAATCCATCTAGTAATAGTTTTAAACCCCGCTGTCAACCACAAATCTTTCAATTCTAGTAAGATGAGGTTTTTAGCTCACACGTGGAGGTTTAGTGGTTTGCCCTTGGCACTTTGGTTTTCTTCACATTTACAGACAGCCTCAATTTGATTAAAATAATAATTTCTAATCATCAGTGTTGAGGGTTTGTGTTTGTTAGTACATGTATAGATTAAAATTTGATGGACTCAAAGTGCAGATGAGTAACATGTTCTGACAACTTTTATTGTGTCTTCTGGTAATTTTCAAGTATGGATATGTGTAACAGTATTTCCTTTATGCCTTTTTCTGTTACTTTGTAGGTGATAATGCCTGGATATTGTGTTGCTGGGACTGTTGGGCATAAAATTCTTAGTGGTATACGAAGATTAGAGATGGAAAATAAACAAGTGGTAATATACTTTAAGTTTTAAAAATATATTAAATGTGGAATAGTTTTTTGTTTCACTAAGATGCTGTTGACTTACAAAAAAAAATTGTATATAGATTTTTTGTATATAGATAGCTATTACTATCGACCTTCATCCATCGTGCGTCTTGTGTTATCCGTCATCCCTTATCCGTCATCCGTCATGCTTAAACTTTTTACATTTTAATCTTCTACTCCAAAACCACTGGACCAAATTTAATGTAACTTGGTAACCATCATGCCTGGGTGAAGCCCTTTCATATTTCTTCAAAAAAAGGAGTTATGTCCCATTTGGGCCCCATAAGGGAGAAAATAGTGAACAACTTTTACAAGAGACATACCTTAGTTATTTCATTTATAACACTCTTAGGTCATCTAGTTTTAGATTTGTATAAATGGTAGCCATTGGGCTCAAAATGGGGAAATGGCAAGGCACTTAGGCACTTATTTGTCACTATATCTTGAAAACTATTGACTTTTTGAATATTTTTAATATTGAAGGTATTGATATGATGATCATTTTGATATATGGTTCAAGGTCATATATTGAAAGGTCAAGGTTACAGCTGCAAAAGAAGACTTAAATTGCTAAGTACCTTGAAAACTATTAACTTTTTGTATAGCATACAGCATGTATGTTAGAATATTGTAAGTATTGACATGAGGATCATTTTGATATATGGTTCGAGGTCATATGTTTAAAGGTTAAGGTCAGAGCTGCAAAAGAAGACTTGAATATTGAAGGTATTGATATAATGATCATTTTGATATATGGTTCAAGGTCATATGTTGAAAGGTCAAGGTTACAGCTGCAAAAGAAGACTTAAATTGCTAAGTACCTTGAAAACTATTAGCTTTTTGTATAGCATACAGCATGTATGTTAGAATATTGTAGGTATTGACATGCCAAACATTTAAATATATGGTTCGAGGTCATATGTTTAAAGTTCAAGGTCACAGCTGCAAAAGAAGACTTAAATTGCTAATTATCTTGAAAACTATTAAATATGCATAGGCATGTACATTAGAATACCATAGAT
The DNA here is from genome assembly GCA_029721355.1 of Tegillarca granosa. Classification (NCBI taxonomy): domain Eukaryota; kingdom Metazoa; phylum Mollusca; class Bivalvia; order Arcoida; family Arcidae; genus Tegillarca; species Tegillarca granosa. The sequence continues at coordinate 15,207,970 of CM056597.1, read as the reverse complement.
ATTGACATGAGGATCATTTTAATTTAAGGTTCAAGGTCATATGTTTAAAGGTCAAGGACATAGCTGCACAAGTATACTGAAATTGGTTAATGATTTGGAAATTATTTATTGCAGTACAGTTACTTCATGCATATTAGCTGCTTATAAATGAAATGTGACTGGATATTTCTGATTTAGTTTTGTGGGAGTTCTTAACTTGAGAAAACTTGTAAAGTTCCTGTACTTTATATACTGTTTTGTCTTTTGCACTTTGCAAACAATTTTGGAGATATCCTCAGGTGAGCATTAAGGCCCATGGGCCTTTTGTTATAGATTATGTAGAATTTAAAGTAGAAGATTTTATTATTCTCATTATAAACAAAATGAATAAAGAATATATGCACATGGTGTAGCAGACATCTTTTGTTGGTTATTAGTCTCATGTACCTTTTTACATGTATATTCATACCTTTTCAGATTGAAGTCAAGATGAAGGTGGAGTATATGTCATTTAGTGCACATGCAGATGCTAAAGGGATAATGCAGCTTATATCCTCATGTGAACCTAAAAATGTTCTACTTGTCCATGGTGAAGCTGCTAAGATGGACTTCCTGAAAGCTAAAATTCAAGAAGAATTTGGAAGTATGTTAATCATTTATGCATTCCTCATATGTGGTGTCTCGTTAGTTGAAGGTGTAGCCATAAAGCAAAAATGGCTTTTGATATAATGTACAAATTCAAGGTTATATTGTGATACACATTAAAAAAATAATGCCTTAGAAATTTAACTTACAGCTAGGGATCTTTCAGGGTACCTAATCTTGTCATTTTCTTGCATGTATTCCATGTTTGATTCAGTAACTAAGCATAAGAGCTGCAAAATTGTTCTGTAGACTGACTGCTTTTGCTAGCCAAACTCTTCAGTTGATGAAACTTGTGTTAAATATCGAAAATGGCAATGATGAATTATTACTGATTTTTTTGGTCAAAAACTAGTATCAAAAACTGTACAATGAGTACTAGAGTATGAACCTCTGGATTGATAAAATTTTGTGTATTGTTTCAGCTTTATTAGTTAAACTGTCAGTATTCAGACCCTGTGTCTGAAAAAATTCACTCAAGTAAGTCTATTTCTTGCAATTTAAGCATTGGTTGTGTAGTTCTTTTGCCTATTAATAAATTTTTGATACATTATGATTACAGGGCCAATATGAAAACAAAATGGTTGAAAATAAATAGTTGAGCATAAAATTAACTGAACTATTTTTTTAATTACAGTTGATTGTTTTAAGCCAGCTAATGGAGAAACTGTCACCATAGAAACAAAACACAATCTACCTGTTGATGTTTCATTGTCACTTCTTAAAAGAGAGGCATCAAAGATAGGTATGTATATAATAATAAAAAATAATCAAGCTATTACTCATTCTTTTAGCTTTTGTAACTACTTGTACTTTTTTTTAAAACTGTCATATGACGTCATTTTACAGGAAGTTTTCTAATAATGAGATTACATGTTCCATTTAAATAGTTGATCCTTTTTTTACAGGGTTACTTCCTCCTGATGCTAAAAGACCAAGGGTTCTTCATGGTGCTCTTGTTATGAAAGGAAATGTAAGTATTGTTCAATTTTTTTTAAATAAAAACTCTAATGATATTCAGCAGCATATCACAACATGTATACTTCATGATGTTTGAAAACACATAATTCATAATACCTGCATTCCTAATCTACAAATATCAATGTGAAATTGTTTCACAACCAATGATAATACAAAATATTTACTTACAAACATCATGGGTTATTACTTTTCTCTGTTGAATACCACATACCAGTCTAAAATTAACAGTATTATTATCAGTATGCTGAAGATTTCCCACCCTTTCTCCTCCCTTCAAAAGGAAAAATTAAAAGGATATTCAGACTTGTAGAGGTTATAATGAACTACAGTATGAGGCATTGTTATTGTTATTACATACCTACATTGTAGTAATATTAATTGTTTCAATGATCAAAGTTGCTGCAAATGCATATGGAATATAACAATCAGCAATGATTGACAATCAAATATAAAGATATCATATATTGTTGTGGTAACCAAGTGAGTTCTGATCATCTGGCACTTGTTAAAGTTAGAGGCTGACAGTTTCAAAGAAAATGTATTTGATTGAAATTTAGGGATGCAAAGATTTAATCTTTCATACAGCTAAAATACATTTACCTTGTATTAAAAAATTTAAAGACATTGCAATGGGTTAAAAATCTTTGAAATTGATGTACATAATTTTATTTGATTTATTTCAGAAATTACAGTTAATAGATCCTGTTGAAGCATTAAAAGATCTAGGTTTAGATGAACATCATTTAAGGTTTACATCCACATTAAATGTTGATGTTGATGGTCACCCAACACAGACAGCAGATAAAATATACCAGCTTGTCAAAATGTAAGTAAAATATATAAGCTTGTCAAAGTAAGTAAAATATACCAGCTTGTCAAAATGTAAGTAAAATATGCCAACTTGTCAAAATGTAAGTAAAATATACCAGCTTGTCAAAATGTAAGTAAAATATACCAGCTTGTCAAAATGTAAGTAAAATATACCAGCTTGTCAAAATGTAAGTAAAATATACCAGCCAGCTTGTCAAAATGTAAGTAAAATATACCAGCTTGTCAAAATGTAAGTAAAATATACCAGCTGTCAAAATGTAAGTAAAATATACAAGATTGTCAAAATGTAAGTAAAATATACCAGCTTGTCAAAATGTAAGTAAAATATACCAGCTTGTCAAAATGTAAGTAAAATATACCAGCTTGTCAAAATGTAAGTAAAATATACAAGATTGTCACAAATGTAAGTAAAATATACAAGATTGTCAAAATGTAAGTAAAATATACCAGCTTGTCAAAATGTAAGTAAAATATACCAGCTTGTCAAAATGTAAGCAAAATATACCAGCTTGTCAAAATGTAAGTAAAATATACAAGATTGTCAAAATGTAAGCAAAATATACAAGATTGTCAAAATGTAAGGGATAATGTTATATACTTTTGTCTGTTTAAATAATGAAGCAACACAAAATCATCATTCTGAATACCATATATATTGAAGCAAAATATCCATAATGATATACTGCTATCAATAAATCATTTGTTTAAATTTAAAACAGATCTTTGAAACCAAAACCTAAGTCTGTTTTATTCAGTGTATGATAGCTTTAAATACATCTAAAGAAGATTTCTGATTTGATTTTTGATATTGATTGATTTTATTGCATAAACCTGGACATAAAGAGAGAGATTTTTAGCTCAACTGGCTATAGCCAGCTAAGGTTATGGCATGGTTTTGCGTGCGTGCGTGCGTGCATAAACTTTGATCTTCTCCTCTGAAACCACTGGGCCAATTGGGACCAAATTCGGTGTGGAAGGTCCTTAGGTGGAGTAGACTAAAGTTTGTACCAGGCGACCCCGCCCGACGTCCAAGATGGTCGCTGTTACTATAAATAGCAAAAAACACATAAATAGCCATTGTTGAGTCATTTTTTAACCGTTTTTGTTCAAATTTGAAATGTAGAGAGTAGATAGCAGGGCATTCAACATATGTAATGGGTTTTTCTGAGAAATTTTTCGTTGACCTGATTACTGCGAATTATGCAAATGAGGTGTAATATTTAATCAATTCTTTGAAAATCTTCTCCTCTGAAACCACTTGGCCAATTGGAACCAAATTTGGGGTGGAACATGCCTAGATGGGGTAGACCAAAGTTTGTACCAGACGAAACCGCCTGACATCCAAGATGGCAGCTGTTCCTATAAATAGCAAAAACACATAAATAGCCATTGCTGAGTCATTTTTTAACCGTTTTTGTTCAAATTTGAAATGTAGAGAGTAGATAGTGGGGCATTCAACATATAAAACAGGTTTTTCTGACAAATTTTTCGTTGACCCGATTTTTAAGAATTATGCAAATGAGGTGTAATATTTAATCAATTCTTTGAAAATCATCTCGTCTGAAACCACTAGGCCAACTAGAACCATATTTGGTGTGGAAGGCCCCTAGATGGGGTAGACTAAAGTTTTTACCAGGCGACCCCGCCCGACATCCAAGATGGCCGCTGTTACTATAAATAGCAAAAACACATAAATAGTAGAGTAGATAGTGGGGCATTCAATATATATAATGGGTTTTTCTGAGAAATTTTTTGTTGAACCGATTTTTACGAATTATGTAAATGAGGTGTAATATCTAATCAATTCTTTGAAAATCTTCTCCTCTGAAACCACTGGGCCAATTGGAACCAAATTTGGTGTGGATCGTCCCTAGGTGGGGTAGACCAAACTTTGTACCAGGTGACCCCGCCCGACATCCAAGATGGCTGCTGTTACTATAAATAGAAAACACTAAAATGGCCATTGTGGATCCATTTTTTCTAACCAATTAAGCTCAAATTTGAAATATACAAAGTATATCGTGAGGGATTCAACATATTTAACCGGTTGTTGTGGGAAATTTTTCGTTGACCTGATTTTCAAGAATTATGCATATTAGGTGTAATTTTTAGCGAAATCTTTGAGAATCTTCTCCTCTGAAACCACTGGGCCAATTGGAATGAAATTTTGTGTGGAAGGTCCCTACGTCGGCCTGACTAAAGGTTGTACCAGGCAACCCGGCCTGACATCCAAGATGGCCGTCATAACTAAAAATTAAAAAAAAAAACAAAAATGACATTGTGGATCCTTTTTTCCAACAATTGAGCTTATATTTTAAATATAGAAAGTATACTGTGTGGGATTCAAAGTATATAATGATTTTTTCTGAGAAAATTTTTATTGACCCAATTTTCAAGAAATATGCAAATTAGGTGTAATATTTAGTAAAAATCTTTTCCTGTAAAACCACTGGGTGAATTGGAACCAAACTTTGTGTGGAAGGTTCCTACATCGGCCTGAAAAAAGTTTGAACCAGTCTAAGATGCCTGTAGATATAAAAAAAAATAGCCATTGTGGATCCATTCTAAGCTCAACTGGCTAAACACAGTTGAGTTTATGGCATAGCGAAGCATGCCTGCATGTGTGTGTTGCAAAGTAGGCTTCATTGAAGCAAAAATGGTCATAAGCTCAATTTATTTCCCATCTTTAGCTGATGAACCAATGATGGTAACCACATCACATTGTCTTACAGGCGCCCATCGCCCAGGTGGTCTTAAGCATTCGATGTTATGAATCACAGCGCCTTTCACCCCTGACATTGTGCATGAATTCCCAGTGGCGCTAGCACTTCATCTTTGAAAGTTTGTCAGTTAACTTGCTGCATGGTCGTGGTTTTCTCCGATATTCCAGTGTCCTCCACCATTTCCAAAACTGACAGTCTCCGTATAAGTGAAATATTCTTGAGTTGAACTTTAAACAGCATTACAATCAAAAACAAACATTGTCTTACAAATGCAGCCAGTTGAGCATCACAGGCCCTATTGGGCCTCTTGTTTAGAGAAAGATTAATACTTTGTGAATCTGTTCATGTGAGCATGTATTTGTGCATGTGTATTTTTTGTTGCTGAACATTAACTTGTTCTTGGAGTTATTACCCTTTGTTTTATAAACGGTACTTCAAGATAGTATAACTTTGCTACTCCTCCAAAGATACAGACAGGAATTTACATTTTCCCTACAGTTTTTAGCTCACCTGACCAAAAGGTCATGTGAGCTTATGGCATGGCACGGCGTGTGTATGTGCGTGCGTGCGTGTGTGCGTGCGTGCGTCGTTAACACCTATTTTCGACTTCTCCAAAACTGCTGGACAGATTTCAATGATACTTGGTCAGAAGCATATATGGGCCGGTGCAATTCAGATTTGTTCATGGCGTTGCCATGGCTATCAAAACTAGGTCAAGGTGAACTAGGGGTCCAAAAGTCTAAAAAAAAATCTTCTTCTTGGAAACTGATGATGGGAGAAAAAACTCTGATGCGATATTTGGCTTATCTAGGGTCTTAAGCCTATAGTTTGTTCATTTCGTGAAATTTGGTCAAAAAATGGGTTACGCGTTTTTATTTTTAATTTTAAAAATTTCGTAAAATGGCTTCAAATTGTTATAACTTGACTATTTGAACAGATAATGACATGAGGTTTTCAGTTTTGACTTTTTCTTGAAATGACCTTTTAAAAAGGGTCAAGGTCATAAATTAAGGTCATGACCTAATTTGTGATTTATGCACTTTAAGGCAATTTTCTTGCAAATATGAGATATATGAAATCAAAACATTGTTGAATGTTCAGCATGACAAAATTTAAAAAGGTACCAAGTTTCGTAACTATATGATAATCCATGTAGGAGTTGTTGCCCCTGAAATGTTATTTTTGGCTTATAAATACTTAAATTGTGCATTAGCTTGAAAACTTTAATCTTTTTGTATAGGCATGTATATTAGAATATTGTAGGTATTGTGACAACAATCATTTTGATATATGGTTCAAGGTCATATGATCAAAGGTCAAGGTTACAGCTGCAAAAGAAGACTTAAATTGCTAATTATCTTTAAAACTATTAACTTTTAGTATAGGCATGTATGTTAGAATATTGTAGGTATTGACATGAGGATCATTTTGATATATGGTACAAGGTCATATGTTCAAAAGGTCAAGGTCACAGCTGCAAAAGAAGACTTAAACTGCTAATTATCTTGAAAACTATTATTTTTGTATAGTCATGTACAGGGCTCCACAAACGCCGGTACGGTCAATCGGCGGTAGGCAAAGGGTGTATCATCCCCCCCCCCCTCAACGTTAGGCAAAGGGTACCCCCACCCCCCGGAACAATTTTCTGTTTTTTGTTTTTAATAAACACACATCAGACAGGTAAAGAAATAAACATTAAATTTTTATTTCAAAATATGGTGTTAACGTACTGCTTTTTATCTTTCCATAACTGTCCAGTCATTGGCAATGCAACAAAACGTCAAAACAGTTAACTGAATTGTGTTTGGTACATCAGGGATATCTGTCGCTTTAATTATAAATTATACATGTAAGTCGATGTGTAACAATGTCGCATATATAGATAAATGTTCATAAATACCGCTTATTGATATCTTGCAAAAATCCCATCACTGGTAACTTAACATAAATCGACATATAACATATAAAACCACGTGTAATGCCGTGATCATGTTGTTGGTAACCCGAAAAATGGTCGTTATCAATCTAGTCAGCTCTTGTATATAAAATTCAGGGGAGGTTATTAACTATCTATAAACGGATCGATCAGGCACGTGTATGTGTTTGTATACTCTAGTAGAAACGATGTGAACAGGTGAAGCCACTAGTAATCAATTTACTTGTAAGGTATTAGGTAATTAATTACCTGTGAATGGGGAAGTTCAGTGAATCATGACACTGTCCTGAGTAATTTTAATTGTTAACAAGCCGGCATTAAAGAATTTTTAATCAGATTTTGTCTTACTATTATGGGGAAAAAAGCCGATTCAGATATTTTTCAATTGGCTTTTTTAAGTTTTTTGCCAAAAATCGGCATTTGTGAAGGCCTGGTCATGTATATAAGAAAATTGTAGGTATTGATATGACGATCATTTTTATATATGGTTCAAGGTCATATGTTCCAAGGTCAAGGTCACAGTTGCAAAAGAACACTTAAATTGCTAATTATCTTGAAAACTATTAACTTTTTATATAGGCATGTATATTAGAATATTGTAGGTATTGCAGCAGTGGTCATTTTGATATATGGTTCAAGGTCATATGTTCAAAGGTCAAGGTCACAGCTGCAAAAGAAGTCACAACAGGCCTTAGATAGAATTTTTAATGCCACTTGGCACAGTGCCTAGTTAAAGAAGAAAACCACTCGTCACTTTGAAATTTAACTCGGCACAGTCACTACATGAAAATGAGAATTTCTTCTCTTAAGTACAGTCAGAGCTTGTACCAATAAATAATGTTTTCTGACTTTTTCTTAGGTTTTCACGAACTTCGGATTTTCCACTTTAAGTAACCAGTAACTTTCGTTTTGAAGTCGCAGGTTTAGAAATGCTTCCACCTGCAACTGGTTTGTCATCAGGATCAGCGGTAGTCTAATTAGTGTCTTCGAAAACTCTTTATCAGCTGTTTCATCCTTGTTTGTCTTTAGAAAGTTATACAAAACAGTTTGTTTACTTTTATTTGACATACTTAACGGACCGACAAGTTATAAACACTCGGAACATGGGTTGGATTTTACATTACACTAAGTAAACTCCGAATGCGAAACAATAGGTTTGCGCATGTGATGCAAACGTTTAAATGATTTTGTTGATTGACGCTTGTAACAGAACGGCCGATGTCGTTACAATTGACCTTTTACAAGATTTTTCCGACAACCACTATAGTATCTATTGTTTTTTAATTGCAAGAAGCCCCTGGATGTGTATGTCTGATAAATTTAACTCAGCACCGTGACGAGTGGTAGTAACAATATCACTTGTCCAAGTACACATGTCACTCGTCAGGTCGAGTGGACGAGTGAAGAATCGAAGCCCTGTCATAAATTGCTTATTATCTTGAAAACTTGAACTTTTTGTATAGGCATATATAATAGAATAGTGTAGGTATTGACATGACGATCTTATATGGTTCAAGGTAGTATATGTTCCAAGGTCAAGGACATAGTTGCATAAGTATACTGAAATTTGTTAATGATATGGAAATTATTAATTGCATTACAGTTACTTCATGCATATTATGTAAGCTACTTATAAATGAAATGTGAGTGGGTATATTTCTGATTAAGTTTTGTGGCAGTTCTTAACTTGAGAAAACTTGTAAAGTTTCAGTACTAATTATATTGTCTTTTGCGCTTTGCAAACAATTTTGGACATATCCTCAGGTGAGCATTAAGGCCCATGGACCTCTTGTTTTCCTTTGTACTGTGAGCTTGTAAAACTTTATTTATATATGCAACTTACCCAATGCTTTTGAGGAGATTGACTTCAGTCTATGTTGAATTGTTCATTTAAAAGTTTAGATGTGTTATTCATTACTGATTGTTGTTGTTCCATTTGTCTTTCATACTAAAATTGTACTATTACTTTGTAAGATGTGCAAATATACAAGTGTTTTAAATTGTTATTGGTTGCTATGAGTTACATGAAAAATAATTTGATTGTGTTTATTGCTTGTGGTTGTAGAAGGCAGTAGGGGTTCATAGCAGTCCATTGGTATATTGGGATTTCTAGTTTAATCTATTGTAGCATGTTTTATACATGCATTTTATTCACTATAAAATGCATATATATGTGCAGAATTTTAAATAAATTATTCTCTTCAAAAAGCTTCTATAATTATTTTATTTATTTTAGCAAACTGAAAGATTTCCCAACACATTATTCCTCTGATGGATCAATATCTATATCAGATTCAGTTTTAGTTCAAGTATCTGGAGACAATGAATCTAAATCTGTTCTTATATCATGGTCACATCAGGTAAGTTATCAGACTTTCCTCTCCAATACATTACCCTCCTTTGGCTTTACAAGGACTGCAGTATCAGATATTGGTTTAGTTAGTGAATCTTAATATATTCCTATATCATAGGCACACTATGTACCATGTTAGTTATCAGATTTTCTTCTCTTACATTGCCCTACAAATAACTTCACAAGGACTCATAAATGATAAAATCAATATAAAATATTGTTTTTGTTCAGTGAATCTTACAGGTAGTCTGTTTCTATTTCATGTCAGCGTCAAATAGCTGCAAAATTGCTCACTTGCTCACAATTTCATCGTCACAATAGGTAAGTTATCGGACTGTACCTCTTAACCACCCCACCCCCTTTGTTATAATACTTCACAATCATCCTTTATCAATATCATAGTTCATTGATTATGATGGTCACAAGTATAGTATGCATTATTGAAATTCTATGACTATTTCAGTGATATATTTTCAAACAAAATTACAATATTTTGCACTTATGCCAGTTAAAGATTTGAGTATTTTTCCAGTTCTAACTAGTATTTCAAATACCTGCCAATAATGTCTAGAAATTATCTATGACAGGGAATTTTCTACTCATGAAAATAAAGTTATCCAAAGTAGAAATCCCTTTCTAATGATTTAAGCAATGTTAATTGATGGCTGTAATAAAACAGCATTGAATTATAAATTTGAGCCACTTGTTATTTTCACTTCTTGTTTTTCTTATTATTTTTGTAAAATTTCCTAATTTACAGTAAATAAACAAAAAATATTATAAGTGAAAGGTTATGAATGTTTGTTGTATTATATATATCTAGGATGAAGATGTTGGTAGTTATTTACTAAAGCTTTTAAGAGAAGAAGTCGCCACCTGAAGACCTGCAATGTCGTCATGGTGATAGATCATATCAGACTTAAAATGTGTAAATGGACATTATGAGGCCGTTCCTTGTGACAATTCAAGCCATACCATACATCATTGTGGGTATTTTGCCCAATTGTTGTGACTTAAAAATATGTTAACATGGTTACAGTTACAGATTTGTAATAGTGAGACAAAGGCTATTGTTGCCATGGTAACAGATTAAGTGAATGTGTGGACTATATACATTTACATAAAGCTCTGTTTGTGTTCATGCAATATGACTGCATTGCGAAGTTGTAGCCATTTAAGGGTATATTGTATGAATCCTTGGAGACAATTTCTGAAATCAATGTTTCCATAGTTACAAGATACAGGAACAGACATTGTTTTAATGTATATTTTGTACATCGTAATTGAATTGAAAATATGTGTCTAGTTTCTATTAGCTAATTAAGTGATATGTAAAAGTACATTTTGGGCATGTTTGGCATGATTATTAATAAATACTTTATTAAAATGTATGAAAATAAAAGTACTAAACTAACAGATATAGTGTTAAACTGTTATTGAATAAAAATTGTTGCTGGCAAGTCTGTTTTATAATATCTCCATTGTAGAAATCCAATTTTTATTTGTTATTCCATCAAATCATATTGGTCACGCCCTCTTTATTATATTAAAAGTACCTTTAATAGTGCATTTAAAATTTTAATGATAACCATATAAAGGAGAAATGGTGTTAATGCCCCAGTCAAGATTCTTTCACTTGTATCAAGGCTGTCTGTTCTGGGGTGGTGGAGGAAACCAGAGTACCTTGAGAAAACCACTGATCTTTGGCAAGCAAACTGACAAACTTGATCACACATGGATCTTCACAAGCAGGATTGGAACCTAGGCACTGAACAGGCCTTTTGATCTGTAAGCATTTGCTTTAAACCATCAAGGTCCCTAATATATAAAGAAGGAATCTGATTTATAACATGGAACTTTCAGACCTGTACTTCATACAATGTGAAATTTTAATCTTTTGGTAAATCTCTCATCTAGTATAATAAAGGCCTAAGCTAACTAAATTGCCACTTTGCAAACATTCTTAGACCAATTGCATTGTTGAAAGATAATCACTTCTTGGCAAACCTTTCCACATACAATATTATTATAGAAGTTGAGCAACCTTAATTGCTACTTGGAAAATCTTTTAATACCAACATTATTATTATAAAATGATGAGCCACCTACACTGACACTTGGGAAGATTGGCATCCAATATTATTGTATATACCTGAGCTTCTGAAATTGCCCTTTGCAAACCTTGCACCAATTATTTGAGCAATATTAACGGTTCAATATTAAACTAAATTTTTTGTTACTGTTCTTTTGCCAAGCACTCTGCACATATAGCTACACATCAAAAGTCTGTTTCCTACAACAGTACTTAACCACACCACTGGATAATATTTATGGACTACAATGGTTGAAGGTCCTACAATGTACTGTTACCACACCACTGGATAATTATGGACTACAATGATTGAAGGTCCTACAATAGTACTGTTACCACACCACTGGATAATATTTATGGACTACAGTGGTTGAAGGTCCTATAATAGTTTATAACCACACCACTGGATATATTTATGACTACAATGATTGAAGGTCCTATAACCACACCACTGGATAATATTTAGGACTACAATAGTTTGAAGGTCCTACATAGTACTATTACCACACCACTGGATAATATTTATGGACTACAATGGTTGAAGGTCCTACAATGGTACTATAACCACACCACAGGATAATATTTATGGACTACAATGGTTGAAGGTCTTACAACAGTACTATAACACACCACTGGATAATATAATGGACTACAATGGTTGAAGGTCCTACAATGGTACTATAACGACACAAATAGTTTATATTTGGCCCACTGATTGTAAAAAGAGTGGAATAGTTGGGGTCTTCCGATAGTATTTGAATCACACCAATGCCCTTCCAACTAAGTTTTATCATCAGTGGACCCTATATGCTACATGTGTTTATCTCAAGTTACTTATTCTATCTTGGTTGCTTCTTTATTTACTCTTATTATGGCATGTTCTAGTTTTTAATGGCTGTTGCAAAGTACATGTCTCGGTTGGAAATTCTTTCATCTAATGTTATAATATTAGATTAAATATCTGTAACTTTATTCACTTTTACGAGATTTAATGAAAACGAACATCGATAGCAAATAAATAATCATCAAATATTGACGATTGTCGCAATGCATAGGTTAGTTCGTTTCCGATTCAGACTATAGAATATTAAAGCGGGTTCCGGTTCAGCAAAATTATTTTAAAAAAATCACATTTTCTTCTTTTAAAAAATGTCAGACTTTAAACTCGTTCAAAGAAAAAGACATAAACAAAGAAACAATAAGCCACTGCAGAGTTCCGCCAATGAGAGTGTCAGAGATTTATCCGCTGATATCGACAAAGAACAGTCGATTTCCAAGCTAATGGAAGCATGGTACTAGTTGCGATTTTACCCAAATATTATGCTCCTTGGTTGTTTACAATGAAATCTGTTTAGAAACCTTGGTTCATTAACCAGTAACTTCATTTGCCCATAATGTCGCGTCTTGCTGAGAATGATAGAAATTCACATATTTGTGTGCATACAATGTATGAAATTGTTTTCCAGTGGTATTATAAAGTAAATAAAATTACAAAGCAGCAATTTTATTTTAGATTTAATTTTTTAAAAAATTTAAATATGAGAATTGAATGTCAATAATTTAAGGGTCATCAAATCATTTTAAAACTCACAGATCTAACATGAACTGCTTCATAGATCACTAGTTCTATTAGTTCTAAAATCAAATTCCTCACATGATAATTTAGTATGTTAGTTGACAGTGATGTAAGTTATCCAATTTTTGTTGACAATATTTTGATAAATTGATGCTGTAGTAAATGAAATGCATGTTTTCAATTTCAGTAAATGTATCCAAAGCTCACAGTTTTTCCATGATGTAAAGGGTAATTGATGCTTTTGAAATTTCTTGTAAAAACTTAATTTCTGAATATATGGTCTTATTTTTTCAATGAGTCCAGTTTTTGCATGAAGTGAAAGGTAATTGATGTTTTTGAATTTCATAGAAAAAACTAATTTCAACTACTTTTTTCAATATAAGTTCAATAAGATCATTACATCAAATTTACTTAATTTTTATCATAAAATTTACATCTACAAATTGCTTTTATGCTACTGTTGTGTTTTTTCCTCAATTATCTGTAAAACTTCATCGTTATATTTGAAAGTGTGCTTTTTTTTAAAAATACCTTCAACATAAAATAAATAAACAAGTACATGTATATAAATAAAACATTTTCTGTGGCTTCTAGTTCTCTACCCATGCTAAATATTAATAGATTTACAATTTTAATTTCAGATAAATTGACAAAAAGTACCACAGAGGAACCAGTAGAAACAATAATCAGTTATGGTCTTGGTAACTTTGCTGACTGTATTATAGCTAGATATCAGTTAGCTTTACTGATGGCATTGAGAGAACATCTACAGGTATGAAATAGTATTGCAGTAGTGAAATTGATTTACTAGTATTTGTAATGTTGTATTGACCCAGGAGAAAGTTTTAGTCAAGTGATACAAGCCAATAATTTTAATGCTGGGGTTTTAGCATCTTCAGATCATTATTTATATATAAATTTGCACTCCTATACTAATCATAGGGGACCTTGGTGGTAGCCTACACAGTAGATTGCACACTCTGACATTTGAGGCCTGATTTCATGGTAAGGGCCAGATTGTAAAACCTGAAAATAAGGAGTGATTGTTTTATCAGAAAGCACTCAAAATTTAGAATTTAAAGTCCAAAAATTTGTTAAATGTACAAAGGTTAAGTCCTTAACAATCAATACCCTATGTCATCATGACATTTGTTGGCATGATAGAAAGAGAAGAAATCCAACTGTTCATTGTCATGAATGAAATTAACATGTAAATTATTACACAAAGTATCCTACTATTATAATAGTATAATTACAATGTCTCTATGTAAGTAAATTCATCTGGATTATAAGCCACAATTCACTTATTTGACTACTAAATATGAAAAAATGGTTGAAGTTATATATTTTTTCCTCAGTCAAAGTTCTTTCTGTTATATTGAGGCAGTCCTGTGATGGTAGAGGAAACCGGAGTGCCTAAATAAAACCTTTTTGCTTGTGAATTGACAAAACATTCTCTCATTAAGATCTGCTCCATATGGGATTCAAACCTAGGCAGTGAGAGGCACCATGAACCATAAACAAGTGATTTAGAACACTCTCTCACCATGAATAATAACTGAAATCTATGATCAGACAATTTTTATGTTGTAAACAAAATAATAGGACATATATTTTCAGTTATTTTATTAGTACTTAGTACATTCCTTATTTTATCTATTATTAGCGGTAGTCACTTTATGTTGCTACTTTATATAGGTACCATTAGAAAAATGTGAAATATATGACCCAAAATTTTGGAAAGTAGAAAAAGAAATTTTGAGTGATGTTGGATTTACAGTGATTCATAAAAATGAAGGTAAGGTTACATGTTAAACACACATACTCTCTCTCTCTCTCTCTCTCTCTCTCTCTCTCTCTCTCTCTCTCTCTCTCTCTCTCACACACACACATACACCCCCCCACACACACACACACACACACACACACACTGCCATTTGTTAAAGCACAAGTTTTATTTCTGACTTAAAAAGATTGTAAAACGATTAATCACCTACTGAGATTAACATATATCAGTAAACAGATTGAATATTTTTTTTATCTTTTTTTTCATCTCCTTGGTAATGGAACTCATAAAAATAAAAATAACAGGAAAGATATAAGATGCTGATTCAAGAAAACAAAAATTGTTGGTCTATCTTTTATGTTGAGTTAAAATTTTAAACCTTTTATTTAGGAAGGTAAAAGAAAGACAGAAGTGAATACATTATATCACATGTTACATTGTGGGAAAAGTCTGTATAATAATCTATTGTGGGCCAACTTGAACCCGATACACTTACATAAAATGGTTGTTATTGGCAACAGCTTTAGAAATATCATTGAAAGGTAGGACAATTTAGAATTTCAGCATTAGAATATAACATAAACTAGTTTATTTTCTTGGTTCAAGTTGAACTGTAAATAAGTTATTCAGATGAACCTGTCTATACCTAAACATTCTCAGACCATAGAATTTGTTTGGATTAAAAAAATCTTTTAATCCGATAACAGTTTTAATTACTACTTGATTTAGCCATTTTTTCAGTCTCAAAATTTGGGAAAAAAAGGTAAATTCATTATGTTTTGAAGGTAACATTCTTAGTCATTTTGTTAAGTTTTTGACAGAAAATCAATCATTTTGTATGCATGATATAAAATATCAACAGAGGACAAAATTAGAAAATGTAATTATTTATTTTGAGTATGATAAAGATTTTCAATATTGATATACCAAAATCTTACTGAAAATAAATGAAATTATTAGGGAAAATGAATAAGCAGTCTGTGACTTTTTGTCAAGTTTGTGGTATGTTTGCCATTGGTAGGTGTAAAGGGGGAACTGAAAAATGTTTTTCTGTACTAATTTTAGCCACTACATATTAATGCTTTAGTTATTAAAGAGATAAAAAAAATTCTCATAGTTTGTTTTTTTTTATTTCAAAGTAATCTTTTTTTGAATCTTTTAACGCAAATTCTAATTTAATTTTAGTTTAACTTCAGTTTTTAATTTATTGCAGTACTCCAAGGAGGTTGCTGGAAAAATCAGCAGGCTATATCTTAAAGGTATATTTTTTGTAAATACAGTGTGACTTTATCCAAGTGTTATCATTCTTTATTTTATGGACCTCATTGTTTTAAAGCCACTCTGTCTTGATTGGAATTCCACTTGCAAGTTGAAAGTTTCACTGTGACAAATTCTCAATGCAATTTTTTATCTCTGTATAACCTATTAAAATGGGACCGTAAATCTCTAAGAATGGGTGATACTAATCAACTGGATCACTGAGCATGGAAGGGGAGACTTTGTTCTCGGTTGGACAGCCAGGTCCCACCCTTGTAAAAGGAATAATCAAAAGCCTGGATAATCTAAACAGGATGATGATGATGGAAGTGTTTCTACTTATCAACAAAATGATTTGACATTTTCCTCATAAAAATGTGTGGTACTCTTGGAACCATTTGATATGAATTTAATTTTTTCTGATAAAGTGATGCTATTGCCAAAAACTTCATGTGTACATTTTTACCAAAAGAAACAAAATGTTATGTACCACATGTAATCCTTTTCAAAGGAACAATATTGACAGTTAAAGAACTTAAGATTTAACATTGCATTTTTACTTCTAAAATTGTAAATTTACACCTCATTTTAGATAGAACCTTATGTAGAAGAAACCATGTTACCAGATAACTTTATCTACAATGATGTGTTCAATGACACTGCAGTTGTAACATTCCCACAGCGTCTACTGAACGCAGCACCACAGGAACTCTGGGATAACTGTACAGAACCACAATACAGTGATGATGATTTAGAATTTATTCCTAATAAATAATACTGATATTTATTTTGTTGTGATAAATTGTCTTTATTAATTTTATTTGTTTGATTATACAGTACCTTTCACAATTTATCTGACAGCACTTTTTACAGCCATCTGTAGGTCACAGTCCATAATTGCATGCCCATTCTTCTTTAGACTGCTACCTTTGTGTCATACTCTTCTTCCTTTGTAACTCATTGCCTACTAAGACACATTATATCTCTGAAGTGGCAGGAAACTTTAGAAAACTAAATGTGTACAGATAGTCATTTAGTTTGCTAAAGTTTGGCGTTTTCAATTGTTCACCACCATTCTTAGAGCAGGAGATTTGGTGGAGGCATTCAGCCCCTTACCAGATATTCAAAATACTAGATTTTGAGATACTGCTTCTTCACTTGGTGCTGGGCATTAAGAGAACACAGTTTCAGCTGGGTCATCTAGTGTCAGGATAATGTGACAGAAGTGATATGCTTGTCTGTGGCATACTGAATTTGGGGCTAACACCTTAACAAAAAGTGTGTGCTAGAACAAAACAGACCATAAAACACACTCGCACATCTCAACCATACACAAACTTGTTCTTAGATTAACCCTTCGAGATTATTAAACATGCTGTTGTCACAAATAGCTGAAAAATTGATGATGCAGCCAAAAACAGCATTATACCAACCAAAAAAATCTCCCTCACTCCAGAACCAGTTGCCTTAATATGAGCTAAAGAACTTTTTGGAATAAAACACAATTACTCTTAATCACCTGGTTGTATGGTTTTCTAAGCACTATACAACCAGTATTAGAGGACTTCTTTGTGGCTCCTCTCTCTTCGTCATGTTTTTTTTATCAGGAAAAGTAAAAGCTTCAAGCAGAAATCATTATCATTTTGCTATGGGAGTGTATAATTGCTTAATGAAACTATGGTAGTAACAAACATCCATGGATTTCATATTGACTAGACAGATGAACATTTTTCATAAAAACAGACGTTGAGCTCTTTGAATTTATTACATTTATTTATATAAAGATAACATTCAAAGTCAATGTTTGTGGTCCCAGTTTCATTATATTTCTTTGACCTAAAAGTTTCCCTCACTCAATTAAGCAAATCTTAGCAGTCTTTTTGCGAAACTTCAATTTAAGGTTTTCTGACAAAATAAGAATCAAGATGGCAAAAGCAAGCATTAAATCATTAATCATGTTACCCTTAAGTCCAAGACATCTGTAAAACTAAAAAAAAATATTAAGGTACCTCAACATCAAAGATTTCTGTAGTAGAAATATACTAGTACGAAGGTGACGTCATCATTCAACTTTGATAACTCAAACACCCTGATAACTCAAGGTCACCACCAAAATCCCATGCACTTCTAGTTATCGAAGTTCTACTGTATTAAATTGAATTCATCTTAAGCTTAAGAAAATCCTAATGAATAATTGTTAAATAAAGGCCAAGTTCACAAAACAGTTTGAATTTTTTTTATTTTAAAATTTATGGTCACAATTGTGGTTAGTAAATCATTACTTTTTCAGTCTAGCATAACTTATTTAAAATTTCAGTGTCATTATGTTGTTTTAGAATGAAATTATTTATCATTTGTTAAAACTATATATATATATTAGTAGAAGTAATATTATACCTTAAAAACTTACAGTAAAACTCTTACAATACTGAATTTTATTTGATTATCTCCCTTTGACCATTAAGCATTCAAGTCCAGATGTGTTGGCCATATTAAATCATATTTTTCAGGATATCACAGAGAGCTCAAACAAGAACAGGCATTGAGCAAAGGTATTGTATTCCCAATTTCTAGACAAACACAATTGTTATAAGTGGAACTATTTGCTTTTTTTCCAATATTTTTGTCATTTTCTTTACCTTTACTTTCACAATCACATATTGAACAAAAGTGTAAATAATTATAGATAACACTCTATAACAACAGTGCATGCTGGAAATATATCTGTAAAATGCTTAAACTGTGTTAAGGATTTTTTAAAAATTGTTTCCAGTTACAAAAATTTATAAAAAAAAATTATACAAAATATATATAAAATTATAAAAAAAATATTTGTCTGTTTCAACGAAAAGGTTTCTCTAAAAGTATAGAGAAAATGTAAAAAAAATAACTAACATACAAATACTTTTGTATTAATTAATGTGTATCTGGTTGTAAAGAAAGTTGGATGTTAAGTCTCTCCAAATTAGCAGAATCAAACAACAGGATACCATTTTTGTAATAGTTCTGTAAAGAAATTAAAACAGGTTAATAAAATTAAACATAGAAAGTAATGGGTAATATCATGTAACATGAAAGACTTATTAGCACAGTACATACACTTTTATTGGGCAGGTTATAATAAAAAAAAATACTGTAAAATAGATTGAGAGGGTTGATGAAGTTTAGTTATAAGTCAAGTTCAAGGTCAGTAACTAGTGTTTAAAACAATATCATAGTTTAATGTTAGATATTTTTGTAAAATGATTTTGAGTTTAGAGATTTTTATTTTTTACTTTCACTGATTATCATCACATACACTTACAGAAAGTTTCTGTAACTGAAAAGTCAGGGTCATGTATTCAAACCCTAGTGTTAAAAAGTTGCTGAAGCTGAATCTCGGTGAATGGTCAGTTGCTGAAGATGCATGTCATTGAATGATCAATCATACAAATTTTTGTCACTTAGAACCAAAAACAATGATTTATTAAATTTTTATATGAAATACTTTTCTTACTGATACACTTTTCAATCTTTTAACCAAGTTATTAAACATTTTGGAATATTGTAGGTGTACCTTTTAGACACTAAATTATGACAAATGCATAAGCAGACCTTTGTCTACTAAAATTCTGCCACAGTTTTAAATTGACAAATAGGAAGTACATTGTTTTTTTTGTTTCCATTGTTTTTGGCAAACTTGTTTCATAATAAAAAAGCTTGGTAAGTTTCAACTGTAGCCATAATATCCAAAAACTGACTATTCATAGCAGTTCATGATAATTAACATACATATATTTACAATTGCTGATTTTTTTTCTAATGTAAACTTTTGACGCGAATAATGTTTACATTTCAGTAAACTAGCATCACCTGTCAACCTCTCGTCAAGTCACCCAAGAATACATATAAAGTGAAAAGTCAATTCAGGAGTTCCCCTTTCATTTTCCATAACACAAATTCATTGTTAGCAATGTTGATAAAAATAAACAAAATCCCGTATTTTCAAGTTGAAAATGTGATATTATGAAAATGTAATTAATAAAAAACAATTATAAGTTTGAATAAAACCTTGTTTTTGAAGTTCCAGTACTGCTTTGGGTTTGTTTATGTGTGACGTCAAAGTGGGCGGAGCTAAACGCTCTGAATGAATGAATGGTGCTGTTCCGTTCACTGACAAAAACCAGCGGATAAAAAAAGGAAAAACAGTATTTTGTAATACTAAAATAATTTACCTTGTGCAAATTCTAAGCAGAAATGTCAAACATTAATATTGTAAATATAAGAAATAACTTTTAATTTGTTGTGGTTTACTGGGTACAAACAAGATTTTGGAAGTGGCAATTCTATCATAAATTGCTTCGCAATGGTATATCAAGAGGTGTATCAAATGATTTATGTCCCATGTGATTACAAAGATCCATCATATACTAGTATTTAAAAAAGATCTTTGTCACATGTGTATAAAAAGACATACAATATATGTCACACCAATAAAAATCAAAAAGAAGTCAAAACTATAAATGTAATTCATTAATTATTATTTATTATATCATGTAAACAGGTTAACAGCAATAATTAATTGATAAATATCAATTATATGATTAATAACCAACATTGTAAAGTAAAAATATAAATGCTCTGATTGCTATAATTTCAATATAACACACTACACAAGTAAGCTGGAATGTTGGGAAGCTCAGAGGTAAACTGACTTAGTGGATGGGCTCTCAAAATGCTTTTACGGCACTTTAATTCCGAAAAGTTCAGGCTGGTATATGCTCTAGAAAATTAAACAGTAAAAATCACATTGCTACATACATGAGTTCCACTCTCTGACATCACTTGGATTTCTCATTTAAATTACAAGTTTCTTTTCGACAAATTCCCTATAACAAATTGGACGGAATCAAGATATTTCAACACTGATAAAAAATTATCGTAAAATAAAAAAAAATTATTCTAACATGTACTATGCTCTTGCATATTTGTAGGATAAAGTAGTGGTTTTTATACCCCAATTGAGTTTCTTCCACTTACAATTTTCCTGTACAATTATTCTGAAAGCCACAGCTACAAAAACAAACATGTGCATGTCATAGGCTTCTAGAGAAAAATTATAGGTAAACAACATCCCACATATCTTGACTACTGGGTATTCTTAATCTCTTTTCAACACTCTGCCTATCAAAGGGTATCAAAATCTTTTGTACTCTTAGCTGTATATATACATGTATATATAAATCAAATGGCTACAATTCTGTACGGATATATCATTAACAAAAATTAGAACATAAATATGTATATACACATATTAAATATTTGTTCAGTCCACTTTTTCACTTGCATTATCAGTCAGGTAACAAGTACACATCTGATCTTTACTTAACAGCAATATAGCATTTCCTTCTGGACTCCACTTTAATGACTGCACCAAAAATGATCCTGAAATAAACATAGTCGTAGTTAAACCTAAACATAAACATAGTTAATATATTGTTTTACATTATCAGTCCAACATGCTCTATTACAGAGTTACCTGCCCTTTGAATGTGAAGGTGGCATGATGCTTCAATAAGTTCTTCAGAGTAAACTATTTATCATCCATTACTGTTAATCAGTTTTGTTTTACCACACATTGGACATTTCTTTACTTTCAAATAAAAATACCAATCATTTATTCAAGCACTTGAGAGTGTAAATTGGCTACCATGTTATAATCAGTTTTGCTAGTACATGTGTACTACCGGTACTAGTAAGGCACTTTTTTGCTCCCCATATAAATAACAAACATGAATATTGAAGTTACTTCAATTTTGTCTGCTTTATTCATTCTTCAATAAACAATTACAAAAAGCCAGCAAAAAGTCTGAACTTTGTATTGTTGGGTAAATCAAATTCAGTTATCTTTGTACCAGTACCAAGGACTCTGACAACTTTATCTTGCATTCAAAGTAATATACCTTACTTTTGAAGAATAATAGTCAATTGATGCAAAAAAAATCCTTCTACAAATCTGCTACTCATTTCTCTCATTTTTCAAAACTTAGTGACATTCAGATACATTGGCATGATATAATAAAATAAAGTCACAGCTAAATAGCTATACCCAACAATAATCAAAGCTACAAAGAAGATATAAAAAAACACATGCCAGTACTGTAAAACAAGAGGCCCATGGACCTTAACGCTCACCTGAGGAAATATCCAAAAACTTACAAAGAACTTAAATACAAAAAGTTCACAAAATTCTTCAAGTTTGGAAAATCCTGCAATAAATAATCAGAAATGTCTAGTCACATTTCATTTATAATAGCTCATATGCACTATTTAACTATAGTACAATAGATAATTTCCAAATCATTAACCATATGGTTATGCAGCCATGATTTTGACCTTTGAACATGTGAGCTTGAACCTTATATCAAAATGGTCTTAATATCAATACGTACAATATTCTAATAAACATGCTTGTACAAAATGTTTAAAGTTTTCAAGATAATTAGCAATTTAAGTCTTCTTTTGCAACTGTGACCTTGACCTTTCAACATATGACCTTGTACCATATATTAAAATGATTGTTGTCGCAATAATTACAATATTCTAATATACATTCCTATACAAAAAGTTTATAGTTTTCAAGATTAGCAATTTAACTCTTCTTTTGCAGCTGTGACCTTGACCTTTCAACATATGACCTTGTACCATATATCAAAATGATAATTGTCGCAATACCTACAATATTCTAATATACATGCCTATACAAAAAATTAATAGTTTTCAAGATAATTAGCAATTTAAGTCTTCTTTTGCAACTGTGACCTTGACCTTTCAACATATGACCTTGTACCATATATCAAAATGATCATTGTTGCAATACCTACAATATTCTAATATACATGCCTATACAAAAAGTTAATAGTTTTCAAGATAATTAGCAATTTAAGTCTTCTTTTGCAGCTGTGACCTTGACCTTTCAACATATGACCTTGAACCATATATCAAAATGATCGTCATGTCAATACCTACAATATTCTAATATACATGCCTATACAAAAAGTTAACAGTTTTCAAGATAATTCACAATTTCTGTACATGTATGCAGCTATGACCTTGACCTTTCAACATATGACCTTGAACCATATATTTAAATGATTTTCATATCAATACCTACAATATTCTAATATACATGCCTATACAAAAAGCTTAAAGTTTTCAAGCTATTGCACAATTTTAGTATTCATAAGCCAAAAATAAAATTTCAGGGGCAACAACTCATACATGGATTATCATATAGTTACGAAACTTGGTACCTTTTTAAATTTTGTCATTGGGAACATTTTAACAATGTTTTGAATTCATATATCTCTTAAAATTTGCAAGAAAATTGCCTAAAACTGCATAAATCACAAATTAGGTCATGACCTTGATTTGTGACCTTGACGCTATTTAAAGGTCATTTCAAGAAAAAGTCAAAACTGAAAAGCCCATGTCAATATCTGTTCAAATAGTCAAGTTAAAACAATTTTAAGCCATTTTACGAAATTTTTAAATTTTAACGCAAAAACGCGTAACCCATTTTTTGACCAAATTTCACGAAATGAACAAACTATAGGCTTAAGAACCTAGAGAAGCCAAATATCACTTCAGATTTTTTCTCTCATCATCGGTTTTAGAGAAGAAGATTTTTTAAGATTTTTGGACCCCTAGGTCACCTTGACCTAGTTTTGGTAGCCATGGCAATGCCATGAACAAACTGAATTGCACCAGCCCATATATGCTTCTGACCAAGTATCATTGAAATCTGTCCTGCAGTTTTGGAGGAGAAGTCGAAAATAGGTGTAACGATGCACACATGCACGCACGCACATACACACGCCCCGCCATGCCATAACCTCACATGACCTTTCGGTCAGGTGAGCTAAAAATCATTTTCTACATCTTTTGTAAGAGATCAGAGGCGTGTTCAAGTCACTGGTTGCTCGCCACTACACTCACTACACTACACTCTGTCTATTGAACAGACGCGAGTACTCCCGTTGCATTCAAAATGGCGACCATCGGTGAAGAAGAGACTAATATTGTTAAATAAATTGTGATTGACCAGCCAAGTATTGATTTATTCTTGACTTCCACATCATATTTAGACGACGACAAACAAGTCGTTTCGTTTTTTATTGATAATACAGGGTATGTTAAATAGTTCTATCCTTTTTTTTAAAAAAAATGGTCATTTAATTTTGGGTTCTGATATACCCGTGGTCAGACACCGATAAAATCCCCCCAAAAAACTTAAAAACATACTCATATCATGCCTTTTCACAAATGTTTGAAATAATTCAAACGTTAATACCTTTATTTGAACGATTTAACACACTTTCACTGACATAAAAACAATACTGCAGGTTTTTTTCAGAATTCGCTAAGATCATTTCCTTAATGTTTGACACTACGACGCCATCTTGAATCTAAGGCGAACAACCTTAAAATATTGATAGCGTTCGCACACTTGCGCTTGTGCATACAACCATTCCTGAACGGTTAGAAGTCAATGCGATCACGTATATACGCACTCTTGAACGGGCCTCAGGTCCAATATTATGAAAAAAACCCATATGATAAAATAACATGTTTAAATACAATATAAAATCAAGATAAATACCTTCTACTGGGACCTGTACTGACAGACAGCCAGCAGGTGACCACATATAAAGTTTATTTGTTCCAGTACACAGGGCCAGTCTGGTACGATTTGGGTCCCATTTTATACCTGTAAATAAATATATACATAATTAATTAGATGTATACTGTAGTAAAGATAGGGGTGTATTGGAATGGTGTTTTACACTACAGCTAATTGGTGAATGAAACCACAGTATCCTGGCACCAGTTTTATAATCATTTTTTTTAACCAAGATTTTCCTTAACTTAAATCTGACAAATTTGAAATCTTAATAATTTTATTAATTGTTTATTTATTCAGGGGTTTAATTGTAGAATTTTGAAGATTACTTCAAGATTGTAACATTTGTTTTTCATTTTATAACAAATGTTTATTTGTAATTCAAAAAAAAGATTGATAAAATTAAATTTAAGTTGAAGAATGACTGAGAACCTCCATTAAACAAACAACAAGAATCTGTCTGATTGAGACTGTTAAGAACTACCCTGATCTGTAAGCTGGGATGCTTAAACACTTGGCCACTGAAGCCTCCTACAAGTGAAAGAGATGCAAGAGAACTTTCAAGACATAAGCAATCCATAGCAAATTAAACAAAACAGACATACAATATAATCAGGTTTAAGTCATTTTTTCTTTTCTTTTTTTTTTTTTCTTTTTATATTTTATTTTATTATTTTTATCATCTTTTAAACAGTAAGTCATTTAAGTTACCTAGTCCACATATTAATAATTACTGAAATTAATTGACCAAAAATATATTTGCAAAAATATATCGGGTAATCACCAATATAACTACCGGTAGTACATATACATGTAATTTTAAATCATATTCTGGTGACTTAATTTTAAAATGGGTCCATTTTTCTATCATTCTTAATATAAAATGAAACAAAATATAATGGATCAAATGAATTGATGCACATACAGCCTTGCTGTAAAGACCAATTATAATACCACAAATACCATATTACCAACTTAAAGTTAAAAACTTATTTAACCATTCAGTTTTTGTTTGTTATGGTAGATTTTCAACAATAACAATGATTATAAAAAGCTTTGCATTTCAGTTTCTGACTAAGATAGTACATGTTTCTATAAACTCAAAATTACTGAATCAAATGAATTTGAATTTGATACAGCATAGCTGTAAAAAAAAAAAGTGTATACCCGGTAATATCATATTGCAATAAGATTAAATTTAAAAACCGATTTAAAAAGCTTTGTATTTCATTTTCTGAGGGAGATAATATATAATTTGGAGTTCATCAATTGTGACAAAATGTATGTTACAACTCAATCAATAAGATGCAAAATTGATTGAAATCTTGATTAACTATGCTTTCACCAGACCTGAATTATACGGTAGAGTCATTCACTTCTTTCTCAATCTAATATTTTGCTCTATTAGATGAAGAATCATTTTTACATAATTATATGAATTTGTTTCTGTAAGAGTGTTGATGATACAAAAATGATTTCTCACAAATGGCACTGACTTATAACAACATATAATTAATAAAACAACAAATTGGTAACAAATAACTTACACTTTATGGCAGCTCCCTGTATTAACACTGTACATAATGTTAGTCTTTGTATATCCCAAATCCACAATGTATTTGGCATATTGTCTGAAATAATGTAAAATATATACACACATTTCAGCCTACTTGTCATATTTCTTAATGTAAACATCATTAGTCTAATGTTAAATCTTAGGAAATTTTGTACATGCTCTTATTCCTTACACTAATGGTGTTTTGGTCTTAAGTACCAACTCATGAAAATTTTTTTCCAGTTCCCCTGCTGAAAGCTAATGATGGTTTTTTTCCAGGCACTCCAGCTTTTCCCACTATCTGAAGAACTGGCTATCTCAATATTACATGTATTGAGTGAATTTTGACTATTGGATAAAGCACCATTTGCCCATCTGATCAGCTTATAATGACCATGTATAACAACAAATAATCAAAAGACATGAGGGGGAAAAACTTGCAATCTATATAACTTCCCATATTTCATTGAAGCAAACAGTGACATTGAGGTTTACATAATTATATCTTTATAAAAACAAAACTGTATTGTTTGAAATGAAAAAGAACCACTATCTGTTTCAATGTGTTGGCTACAGCAAATTTTCTGAATTTTTTCGAAAAAAAAATATCCTAAATTAGATTTGTATTTTTCATTTACTTAATCCTAAGCATTTGAAAATTGTTTTACCTTCTTGTGAAATACCAAACAATAGTTGTATAAAAAAGAAACTGTTACCACCATTGGTATTTTACACGTATACACTGTATACTGCTCTTAATCATAAAACAAGTTTTATAATAACTACAATTACAGTTATAATTTCCAAAACTATAATTAGCAGGTCTACAAAAATGGTGTATTCTTTTGCACATATGATGTAACACTTCACCAAAAACATCACTTCAAGTCTAAAAATCACCATTTTCAACATGTAAAATCACCACAGTATCTGCGATTACCATAAAATATTGATGTAGAAAGGTACAGCTGTACCTTTCTACATACATATTTTATGGTAATCGCAGATGCAAATGGTGATTTCCCTTAAGGCTAGACTCAAGTAAGTGAAAAAAGGTATAACAACAATTTTCAGATGAATATACATACCATTTTTTGTATATAAATATTTACAATCAGGACTAAATCCAAGTGCACCCACACCTATTTTTGGATTAGCTTTATTTGTGTCTGGTTTCACAACTGGAATTTTTACTGGAGTTTGCTGAACTTCATCTAAAATAAATTTAACATTATAGAAATCAAATCAATCTTAAATGTAGCCTTTTAATAAACATATAATTGATCATATTAATTTTTAAAGAAATTATATTTGCTGTAAAATGTATTTTTCAAAAAATCACTGGCTAAGTCTTAAAACTAAAACAACATATTAATTTTTTGTATTCTCTCCATCCCCCCCCCCCCATTTTTTTTTCTCAAAGTAGACCTCTGCTATTATTTAGATTCATATTTGAAAGAATGAAAATCTGAAATTGAGTACAGGTACTTAGATTGCAGTGCAGTAAAGTATCTTACATCATATCTTACACTTTTTTAAAAGGAGTCAGTGGTTCAAACCTAGGCAGTGAGAGACACTATATTCCATAAATATGAGGTTAAAACCACTTTGCCCCAAAAGTCCAATAATCAATGAGGATTTTCATGCTGTTTGGGACTTCCATAATACACCTCCCTTATATACTCTGATATAAATACTTACATTTACTCTGAGGTGTAAACAAGGCAGTAGTTGGTGCATCGAGATCCTCATTAGTAGGAAGTGGTGCTCTGGTTTCTATTTCTTTATATACAACCTACAGTAATCCATATAACATGTTATACCTTTGCACTAAATAAAACTAACAAGCTAGCAAGAAATTCATGGATTTAATTGTTTCAGGTGGTAAGTTTTTGATCGAGTAGAAAAAACTTTTTCAACATAAACTTACACATTTTGACACGCTGCCTCCACCGTCACCTACGAGGACATAAAAAAAGTAACACCTAAGTCTTGGCTCATGGCAATTCCAGGCTCGACAAAAATGTTAGTGTAATTTCTCAGAACAGAAAAGACCAAAAATATGAATAAACTACTATTTTCTCAACAAATTCCAGTAGCACTGCATTAATTTTGATGTATTTCACCTCGTACACTGTTCTGACTACTTATCATACATGTATGCCTTGCCTTTTTCAGCAATAGTTTTATATTTGTATATTAGATTACTATAAAAAATTACAGATACATGGTTATAATTGTCAACATTGGTTTTTATCCAATTGTCCAAGGAAAATATATATGCTTATAAGATTTATTTAGTGAACAGAGTATAGCAGGGCCTGCATGTCCCTCTTAAAATCTCTCCCCAAATCCTCAAAAAAACAGATGTTTCTGTTGATTTACTTCAAACTGTAAAATGATCAATTGATGATAACATTTGTTATAATTTCTATTTACACCCATTATTCTTGTATCAAGAAATAACATTCATTCTGGTCACGACAGGAAGAACAGGCCCTATTATGTAAATTGTTTTGTTCCTGTATACATACCACATTAGTTCCCTCAACTGTACTTGAATGATCATGTTCTGCCACTGTCTTCCATGTTATATGGTTAAGGAGCCTCAGCTGTAATATAAATATGGTACTAGACAAATATAATGACAATCTTCTGACAATTATTGGTTAAAATTTTTCCAGTACCAATAATGTCAATAAATCTGGCAGGTGCTTGCTTATCTAGGTCACAGTGACAAGACAAGACTAAAAGCTAGTACAGGATTCTGGCTTAGCAATCTAATGCAAGGATGACTCCAGCATTCGGCAATACTCTTTTAATATTGCAGACAGATGTACTGAAGAAATGTAATATCAAATATTATGCTCAACGGGCATACTATGCTGTTTGTTTAGATTTCTAACTTACAACTCTTGCATCTTGTGTTTTTGGACCCAGTCAAGATTCTTTCTCTTATACGGAGGCAGTCAGTTCTGGAATATAGAGGAAACTGAAGTACTTGGGAAAAACCACTGACTTTTGACATGTGAACTGACAAACTTACTTACACAATAATCTGTCCAAGCTTGTGAAAGGTATTGTGATCTGTCAGTGCAAGCTTTAGACCACACAGGCACAAAAGTCATCTCGACTCTTGCATCATGACTCTACAGTTATAATCACCCATCAGTTATAAGTTAGAGATATTTCTATTGTTAGTACAGTAAAACTTTATTTGACAAGAAGTAAGAAACATAATGAGATGTACTGTGGAGGGCTGATGCACCACTGAGTACCAGATTGAGAGATGGAGGTGAACTGTTATGCAAAAATGCATTCATGGTAAAAATACAAACCTTTTAAACAGTATAAATCAATCATGAAGTTATATAAGGACAATACTAGATTCTTCATTGAATGCATGTAATGAATTTAAATTAAAATTTTTATTCATTTTTTTATATACATGTATTTATTTCAACTGATTTTTTAGAAACTGTGAAATATCAAAATTATGGGAAAATGAAACAAGAGGCCCAATAGGGCCTGTATCGCTCACCTGGCACATCCTTATTTGTTCTTTGCTTTTTCTTTTTAAATATATTCAATCAATAAAATGTAAACAAACTCACTAGCAATATCCTTGTTTTCTATTATTTCAAGTGCTATGAATCATAAAATTTCTTTCAATTGGCCATTTACTTTCAGAAGATTTAGGCTGAAATAAATCTTATTTGCATGTTACATAATTATTGCAAAAATGGAAAATTGTACAGAAAAACCCATTACATATGTTTTATCCCCAACATCTAGTTTCTATGTTACAAATTTCAACAAAATCAGTATATACATGTAAATAAACCCATAATGGCCATTTTTCGATTTTTGCTACTTTAAAGTAATGGCGGCCATCTTGGATTTCCGACAGAAATGTTGGATACAATTTTGAATCTATACCACCCAAGGACCTTCCACACTTCCATATCCTTTCAATTGGCCACGTACTTTAAGAGAAGAAGATTTTCAAAGATTATGGCTAAAAATAAACCTTATTTGCATATTACGTAATTATTACACAAACGAAAAATCGTAAGGAAAAACCTGTTATATATGTTTTATCCCCCGACATCTATTTCTATGTTTCAAATTTCAACAAAATCAGTACAAAAATCAACCCAAAATGGCCATTTTTTTATTTTTGCTATTTATAGTAATGGCAGCCATCTTGGATTTCTGACAGACATGTCGGATACAATTTTGAATCTATACCACCTAAGGACCTTCCACACTCAATATTGTTTTCAAGATAATAAGCAATTTAAGTCTTTTTTTTGCAGCTGTGACCTTGACCTTTCAACATATAACATTGAGCCATACATAAAAATGATTGTCATGTCAATACCTACAATATTCTAATATACATGCCCATACAAAAAGTTTATAGTTTTCAAGATAATTAGCAATTTAAGTCTTCTTTTGCAGCTGTGACCTTGACCTTTCAACATATGACCTTGTATCATATATCAAAATGATCTTTGTCACAATACCTACAATATTCTAATATACATGCCTATACAAAAAGTCAATTGTTTTCAAGATAATAAGCAATTTAATTTTTTTTTTTGCAGCTGTGACCTTGACCTTTCAACATATGACCTTGTATCATATATCAAAATGATCTTTGTCACAATACCTACAATATTCTAATATACATGCCTATACAAAAAGTCAATTGTTTTCAAGATAATAAGCAATTTAATTTTTTTTTTTTTTGCAGCTGTGACCTTGACCTTTCAACATATGATCTTGAACCATATATCAAAATGATCTTTGTCACAATACCTACAATATTCTAATATACATGCCTATACAAAAAATACATAGTTTACAAGATAATTAGCAATTTAAGTCTTCTTTTGCAGCTGTGACCTTGACCTTTCAACATATGATCTTGAACCATACATCAAAATGATTGTCATGTCAATACCTACAATATTCTAATATACATGCCCATACAAAAAGTTTATAGTTTTCAAGATAATTAGCAATTTAAGTCTTCTTTTGCAGCTGTGACCTTGACCTTTCAACATATGACCTTGATCCATATATCAAAATGATCGTCATGTCAATACCTACAATACTAGAATATACATGCCTATACAAAAAGTTCAAAGTTTACAAGATAATAAGCATTTTAAGTTTTTTTTGAAGCTGTGACCTTGACCTTTCAACATATGACCTTGAACCATATATCAAAATGATCGTCATGTCAATACCTACAATATTCTAATATACATGCCTATACAAAAAATACATAGTTTACAAGATAATTAGCAATTTAAGTCTTCTTTTGCAGCTGTGACCTTGACCTTTCAACATATGACCTTGATCCATATATCAAAATGATTGTCATGTCAATACCTACAATATTCTAATATACATGCCTATACAAAAAGTTCATAGTTTTCAAGATAATTAGCAATTTAAGTCTTCTTTTGCAGCTGTGACCTTGACCTTTCAACATATGACCTTGATCCATATATCAAAATGATCGTCATGTCAATACCTACAACATTCTAATATACATGCCTATACAAAAAGTTCATAGTTTTCAAGATAATTAGCAATTTAAGTCTTCTTTTGCAGCTGTGACCTTGACCTTTGAACATATGACCTTGTATCATATATCAAAATGATCTTTGTCACAATACCTACAATATTCTAATATACATGCCTATACAAAAAGTCAATTGTTTTCAAGATAAGCAATTTAAGTCTTTTTTTTGCAGCTGTGACCTTGACCTTTCAACATATGATCTTGAACCATACATCAAAATGATTGTCATGTCAATACCTACAATATTCTAATATACATGCCTATACAAAAAGTTCATAGTTTTCAAGATAATTAGCAATTTAAGTCTTCTTTTGCAACTGTGACCTTGACCTTTCAACATATGACCTTGTATCATATATCAAAATGATCTTTGTCACAATACCTACAATATTCTAATATACATGCCTATACAAAAAGTCAATTGTTTTCAAGATAAGCAATTTAAGTCTTCTTTTGCAGCTGTGACCTTGACCTTTCAACATATGACCTTGAACCATATATCAAAATGATCATCATGTCAATACCTACAACATTCTAATATACATGCCTATACAAAAAGTTCATAGTTTTCAAGATAATTAGCAATTTAAGTCTTCTTTTGCAGCTGTGACCTTGACCTTTCAACATATGATCTTGAACCATATATCAAAATGATCGTCATGTCAATACCTACAATATTCTAATATACATGCCTATACAAAAAATACATAGTTTACAAGATAATTAGCAATTTAAGTCTTCTTTTGCAGCTGTGACCTTGACCTTTCAACATATGACCTTGAACCATATATCAAAAAGATTGTCATGTCAATACCTACAATATTCTAATATACATGCTTATACAAAAAGTTCATAGTTTTCAAGATAATTAGCAATTTAAGTCTTCTTTTGCAGCTGTGACCTTGACCTTTGAACATATGACCTTGTATCATATATCAAAATGATCTTTGTCACAATACCTACAATATTCTAATATACATGCCTATACAAAAAGTCAATTGTTTTCAAGATAATAAGCAATTTAAGTTTTTTTTTTTTGCAGCTGTGACCTTGACCTTTCAACATATGACCTTGAACCATATATCAAAATGATTGTCATGTCAATACCTACAATATTCTAATATACATGCCTATACAAAAAGTCAATTGTTTTCAAGATATAGTGACAAATATATAATTTTAAGCAATTTTCCCACTTAGTACCTTATAATTTCCCCATTTTGAGCCTCATGGCTACCATTTGTGCAAATCTGAAACTAGATGACCTAGGGATGGTATAAATGAAATAACTAAGGTATATCTCTTGTACATTCAGAGGAGAAGATTTTTAAAGTTTTTCACTATTTCCCCCCTTATGGGGCCCCAAGGGGACATAACTCCTTCATTTTTGCAAATCTGAAAGGGCTTCACCCAGGCATAATGCTTACTAAGTTTCATCAAATTTGGCCCAGTGGTTTTGGAGAAGAAGATTAAAATGTAAAGTTTACGGACATACGCACGCACGCACGCACGCACATACACACGCCGCATCATACCATAAGCTCACGCTGGCTAAAGCCAGGTGAGCTAAAAATTATTCTCTCCATGCTAAAAACAATTTACTCTGTATACAATTTGATTTATCAAAGTAGCAAGTTGCTCAGTTTTAGCATCAAAGACTGTGAGGATGGCTAGTTACGGTAAATCACTTTAATTTTGAAACCTTTTTTGATGAATTAGAATAATGAGCTATTCTGTAGCATGAACTATTTTCACAATTTCACAATTCCAGTCTATGTTACAATTACTTGATATGTTTAAATTCTATTTTCATCGATTTTATTTTTGCTATTCTTTGAATATTATGAAAAAAACATAAAGTGTGTGAGAAAAAAGAAATTATAAGTAAACTGTATAAAAAATGATCTTAAAATCAAGTTTTTTTTTTGTTTTTTTTTAAATTATTTATTTATTTATTTATTTATTTTTATTTATTTATTTATTTTTTTTTTTTTTGGAAACCAGAAAAGGAAAATGCATGTAACCTGTAATAAATATTACCAAAAAATAATACTTTTTCATTTTTGTGATTTTTAAGAACAATTTAGTTATAATATGCCATTTATAAAAACTGTAATTCTAATATTTAGAATATATATGATGTTAAACTGTACTGATATGCATCAGAATTTGTATAATAAAGACAATGTTTGATTTCAAATAAAAATACTTTACAAAAAAAAGTATTTATAAAAATAAACATCTACTCAACAATTTTCTGTCTACCAGTTGAAAGAAAATCTGAAAAAGATTATTGTTTAGTTTGAATTATGTAATATATAGGACACTTCCAAAAATAAAATCCAAAGAAAATAGAAAAACAACAAATTACAGAAAAACAATGTCTAAAATTGTTATAGAAATGGAAATGAGAGGTAGCTCTATTGATAAGAAAAAACTTGCCCTTTAGATATAAAAAAAATCCTAAAAATCAACATTATGATTAACCAATAAAGATAACAAACTTCTGGATTAATCTTCATGGAGAGACATTTTGTTGAATTTACTGCTTAATCACTTATAAGCATCTAAATTTTTTTTTTTTTTTTTTGAAAAATGCTCAAGGGGAGAAACTCCTTTTCATCAACACAAATAGCTAATCTTGTTTACTGATATTGTGAGTGAAATTTTTTTATTTACTTTGGTAACTTAATTAAAGGATAATGAGGACAAAGTAACAAGATCATAGAGAAGCATATACATACAGTCACACCTGCCTATAAATACCACCATGGGGAACCGGTAAAGTGTTCTTAATGTTCCAGTTCAAATACTAAAGAGTGGAGTGGAGTGGAGTAATGGTGTTTTACGCCCCAGTCAAGAATCTTTCACTTATTTCGAGGCAGTCAGTTTTTGGATGGTGGAGGAAACCGGAGTGCCCGGAGAAAACCACCGACCTTCGGCAAGCGAACTGACAAACTTTCTCACACTAGGATCCATTCCGAGTGGGATTCGAACCCAGGCGGTGACAAGCACTATGATCCGTAAACGTGCACTTTAGACCACTCGGACACCGAGGCCCCATTTCAAATACTAAAGGGGAAAATAATAATTTTCTGGGCTTTATAAGCAAGTGGTCTCTATATTTAGGTTATTTAAAGGAAGGTTGGATTATATTTCTTCAATGCTGAAAAATAAATTGGTATTCCCAGGTACCCTTACTGGTCTTGATTTCACTGGTTTGGCTAGAGCAGAAAGAAACCCCACGACCATTTGGTATTTAAAACACTTTACGTTCATGTTTGTCCATATACACATGTACTCTAAATTTTCAATAAACTTGTTTGATTTCAGTTAACCTAGATTTTAGCCAAACTTAAAACAATTTTCAGGTGTGTAAAAGAATCTGTCCATTACCTAAAGGAGCAAAATACTTGTACAAAACAAAGAAACCAGAGAAAGGGATATACACTTCTGAGTACCGCCATACCAGTAGTCTGAAATCAAAACAATTACCATCCATTCATTCGTTCATTGTATTTATTTACTTTTTTTCTCATAATGTATCATTCTAGTTTGCAATGATATTTATATTTGAATACTGACAAAGAGTTATGAACAATGTCATAATTTTGTTCAGCATTTAGGTACCTCAGTTCAATTTCAATGAAATGAACAGGCTACAGTAAAAAAAAAAACTTGCTCTAAGATAAGTGATTGGTCTCCAAGATAAGCAAACAATCAATTACAATGTTAACAATCAGCATTCATGCCGAAGTAATTTCAACTTGTCACCAGGGCAGATTGGAACAAAAATAAAATAAAAACGTTCTAGCTATTCAAAATACCTAGTACATTACACAGCTGTACTAAGGTTCAAACTAACAACTCTTACATCACAAATGTCAGCCTCAACCACCAACATTCATTTATATCTACTACCAAAAAATGTGACAATAATAATGTATATTACACCCCTGATTGACTACTTAGTATTTGGTTCATGGATATTGAAAAAAAAATTATAAAAATTTTTTTCTTATGTGTCTCATTAAATTCACATACATGTATATCAAACATTTGTAATTAGTTGGGAGTAGATAAAAATAATTTAAATCTGATCCATGGACGCTTTTCTGCTCTATTTAGTACTAAAATAAAAACAGTAAAAATGAGTTTCTTTTCAAACAAGTTATATATATATTTAAATATTCCATTACAGGAACACAGACATTAAAAAAACACCTGCCACATGAAAAAATACCAAAAATGAGAAGTAATTTGTTATCACAGCTCGATATCACTTCAAGTTACAACCTGTATTTACATATATGATAGTTTTATGGGTAAAAAAAACTGAAGTTTGAATTATTATAGGTTAACTAGATGCTCAACATTTTCATAAATAAATATTTAATAAATATTTTGGCCTTACTATTACATGAAATGCATAGCATTTTCAATGTTAGTAGATCTTCATTCTTAAGGCCAACAAGACTGAACAATGGTCAAGTAAAGCCAATCTGTCTGGAGAATCATTATAAGCTTATCAAGCTTGTTGCTTTGATTCATGTTTCAATAGTTTAAAATGACCAAGTGTACAAGATCCCCCTCCACCCATAACAACCTTAACCACATTTCTGCAGGCATTCATTCATTTACCAAGAAAGTGGTTTCCATCTAATATGAAATCAAAAGCTTTGCTAAAGATTATACAGGCAAAGACAATGAGTAAACCATTACAAAATCTGCGAATAAACACCCTAAAAACTTAACAAGTTTTCTTCCCTGCACATATTTATTTTTAAAATTACATTGAAAATTTTATCAATAAATCTATAGGCTTGGGTATCAAACCAGAAACTCTTAAATCTTTAGTTTGTGAAAAAATCCTAACAACTTGGCAAATGAAACTAGTATAACTTTAAGATTTTATTATATCAAACTCTTTCTTGTTCCACCTAGCTATCACTTCAAGTTTTAAAATGGCATCAACACCTGGATTCATGAATTTTGAGGCTGTGGATTATACCAAGAGCTTTTAAATCAAGAATTAAAGGCATCAACCACTTTGCAAAAGAGGAGTTGAGTAATGATTCAAGATTCCATCACTTATATTGAGGCAGGCAGTTCCACAATGGTGGATAAAAAACTGGAATATCCAGAAAAGACCACTG
Source organism: Tegillarca granosa (assembly GCA_029721355.1). NCBI lineage: Eukaryota > Metazoa > Mollusca > Bivalvia > Arcoida > Arcidae > Tegillarca > Tegillarca granosa. The sequence continues at coordinate 15,170,842 of CM056597.1, read as the reverse complement.
ACCACTGACAAGGTAACTAAAAACCTTTCTCGTGGTAGTTTCTGCCCCAAAAAGATCAAACCTTGTAAAATCCACTGTGAACCATAAACTCACACTTTAGACCATTCATTCACAAATGTCCCTAACCACTTTGCAAATGAAATGGGTTAAAATTTAAAATTATTATCAAATTCTTTCCCATCCCTCCCTATCACTTCAAGTTTTAAAATGACACTAACAATTGTATCAATGAATCCAAAGGTAGTGACTGATGTTGAGTGTGAATTAAGATTAAGATAAAAGGAAGATATAACATATGTCATATCTGATAACTCTGTCCTAATTCTCAATGGGAGGATTCTTGAGAGATTTCTTAAAACTTTATCTTTGTATACCTGAACACACATTTTCTGAATGACATGTAGCTCCCTCACAATCAAAAATTAAAACCACGTGAATTGGAAAACAGTAATTGTACCAACACGATGAAAGGTAAGGTTTTCAGTTTAAAACTATTATTATTTTTGTTTGACTTCAGTCACTTAATGTGAGATGATATTTATTTCTGCTTTCAACTGAATCAAAAAAGAATGTCTACCTTGGCCAATACCTTCATATTAAGAGATCTGGTCTTTCACTTCAGCATTTTGTGGACAGAAAAGCCACTATCTATCTTCAAAATTTTACCTTGGTTTATCTACAGATCAATCTATTTTACTGATGATATATAAATACAAATATCATGGATGAGAAATCCTGGTAGACACTTATATTTAGACCAATGCTTGAAAAACTAAAATCTCAAAACCACAATCATCCCCCAACGTTTTTTTTAAAATTTGTTTAAAATCTATACATTCAATTTTTGTGTAATTCTATATTAAAGTATACTAGATATATATAACAGCATAAATACTATCCATGTATTACTTTTTAACAAGAAACTGCATGCACATAAACTAACACCCATTAATTCTAAAGATGTTCTAAAATGATATACCAGGATATGCCATGAAACGTTATATATGTTTACTTCAATTTTACTGGCTACCCAAAAATATTCAGAAAACGGATTGAGAATCATATCAGATCTATAAGGGGTTATTAAATAACAGGGCTATATTACACCTGGTACTGAATTATATAATTTGAATTAAATTGCTATAAAAACATAAACAACTGCCTACTCAAATTTACAGATAAAGTTTCGTAATTGTCATACCTTTTTAAAAATTTTTCTTAAAAATCAATCATTAAATCTGCTGAAAAATGTTTTTCATATTTTATCAAAAGTATTTAAATTTTTTTTTTATTTTAAAGCAAAAGCAGTTCATTTGAGATCAGACCAAAACTGTCAGGATAGGTTCATGTATAATGTATTTCAATAATTACCAGTAACACCATTATAATGGAGTTATTTTGGATATTTTAACCTCTTTTGGAAATTGTTAAATAATTTTTCTAGTAAATTCAAAGATATTTTATTAGCCATTAGAAAAATTAAAGACACCATGTGATCTTATGATTTGAATAGATGGTTTTTAAATCTAAATTTTGGGTTTCAAATTAAGATTTTTTTTCTAATAATTATCTTTTAAAGGATAAATACAAAAATTTAAGATTTCTTATCTATTTATGCTATTTTTTAACACTCATATGTTTATATAAAATACTTCATTTTGTATCACCTATTGCTGTAAGAGACTTAAAGGGCCTTAATGCTCACTTGTAAACATAGATAAAACATCAATACATGCGGTTTCTGAAATCCCTAGATAGATTTTCTTTTCACAATTCAAAAAAGAAAATTGAAAAAAAAATTAAATTTCAGATTTTTGATGGCATGTGCCAAAACAGATCTTGATTAGGGGACAACATCAATGTTTGATCATATTGATCACCTTAAAATGTCTTTTAAATAAATGTTTTACAATAAGCTTTCTTTTGTCTTTGTGTAACTGCATTGTAATCTTTACAAAGCTTGATGGTAATATGCTGGTCTTTCAAGCATTTAAATGACAGTTTTATGAGCTCTATAAATCTTGCTTGGGAAGCAAGATATCAGAAATCCAGGTATGATAAAATTCGGGGGGAAAAAACACAAAATGGTTAAATCTTTAAGATTATCTAATTTTTATCAGTTTAGAACTTCAGAAAAATGGTACAGACAGGAAGGGCTAACCTGTTCATTTAGTCCATCAAAATTAATCAAAAACTTTAACACTGAATGTCTACAGTATGGCAAGAAATTCACACAGGTGAGTTGACTACCCATTTAGTATTTAAATCTTAGATCTGACAGGCCCTGGGACCAATCTTGAAACCAGCACTTAAGGATTGCTTGAACAATTTACTAAAAGAGTAACAAAAAGCTTATATTATCTTAGTGATCAATAACAATTACATCTCACAAATAAAGAAAACAAACAGTAATTATAAATCTTAGGCCAATGGTCAAAGTTAAACCCAGCACTTCTGGAATACTTGAACAATTTACTAAATAAAAGAACCAAGACACCTGAGATAACAAAATATAACAGCACTAAACATTATCCACTAGAAATAATAACAAGTGTTTCTTCATCTCAGGTAATAGATATATTTATCATGTGACAAAACAACTTAGGAATGGTGTTATCATATGTAAAACAAACAACCCTGTGTTGATTTGTACTACTTCTTGTTATCAACTTATCAATTATTGTCTACTTCCAAGTTTTTATTTCCAAATCTAGAAATTGTTCATTATAATGTAAAATGTGCACCTGTAAAAAATAAAACCTCAGGCTACAAGTGAACTGTCCGATTTTACATGTGAAGACCAAAGTTTTCATCACTGTAAGTCATTTACTAATACATGTTCATGTTATTAAATTTGACAAATTTCTAACAATTTCATTGGTTGAAAAGCAAAAATTCAGGTCTTTTCTCCATAACTTGAACATAAATTAGCTGCACCCACTCATGTGCCGAAGTGTTTGTGACTTAATCTAGAACTACTTTTAATCTGTGTCATTTTACCTTGTTTTGAAGTTATTAAAAGCAAAATTTATATTAAGTTATTCTCTCAATTGATTCAGTTGTCTAAAAAATTTAATTATAATCATTGGATCTGATTTTCATTCGGGTCATTGAGAAATAACCTGAAGGGATGCTGTACACACTTTAGTGTATTTCGCTTTGCAAATTACACAGTGTGCACAGCATTCATTCAGGTTATTTAATGTTATTTAAACATAATAACCTTAATTATCTAAATTCTGTACCCTGTGGTCTGAAATTCTTATAAAATTTGTATGTACTGGTAACACATGCAGTTCTGAAAATTTGAAAGTTAGTGTGTGCACAGAAGCAATAGTTTCCATTACAAAAAAGTTGTCACAACTACAAGATATTAAATGAACACAATAGGGTGAAGATGTTAATTCTGTTCCACGATGGGACTTCTTGATCATAGTTATAAAATCATACAATATGAAATTTCTGCCTTAAATTTGGAATGAAGTGAGTGCATTACTGTTGATATGAGCATAAGTCTATAATTTTTTAATGATTTTTTTTTATGAAGCCATTTACTTAATGATTAAGTAATGATGAAATCATACAGGACATGTACATTATTGATATTATCAACCCAGACATCCTTATCATTGTTGTGAGTCTACATAACAAACTGAATCAGAATGAAGTGATAAGGCTTAGTGTGCTTAAAAGCAATAGAGAGCCAGCCTTGATATTGGCACCAGGCAGGATTGGGTCAAGTTTAGAAAGGTCTCAAAATTGCAAGCATTATTATGTAAAATTTTCACAAAACTTTGTTGTCAGGACTGGCTAATATTTTGATGAGTTTGGTGATTTTACATGAAAAATCAGGCAAATGGAAGATCGTTTTATACCAAGGATATCTCACTACATGTATATCACTTTTATTTGGAAATATTACCATCTTCAACATGTAAAATTAGTCAATTGCAGCAATATTTTCCATTTCAAGAGATATATTTCAGTGAATACAAGTAGCATTTTTCAGTTATGACTTGGCTCATGAATGTTAACTATATCAAACATTATTATAGTTTATTTGATATTCCATGAGAATTTTCAATAATTTATTGTCACAAACACAGTGACATTAGTTTTCTAACATATAGGATCTGTAACTAAGACTTTGTGTTGTCTAACTTAGTATTTGAGTCTATACCAAGACAGGACAACATTCCCAAACTTGTCAAAACAGATCATACTGGTAAATTTTTTTGTTTGCCATATCATAAAATCTACAGTTTTATTAAAAAATCTGATATTACTTTAAATAATGCTGATTGATTTTAAATCCAGTGTTACAAATTTTATTTCTGTCAAAAGAACATTTACAGCAGTCAACTGGCCTACTTTTTTGAAATTGTTTCAGTATTTGAGGCTTGGATCCTATCTTTGGTAGCAAAAACTTTTTTTTAAAAAAATCATCCAAATTTCTTATGCCTAATAAAAAAAAAGTGTTACAATTACAAGCAGGCTGTACAAAAGAAAACTTTTACTTATTGCTGGTATTTTAAAAGGGTTGGCAAAAAGACATAGTTAGATTTCTTACAATAAGAAAAATGTACTACTGGTTTTGATACTTTAGAAAATTTAGTAGATAAGCAATATTGCAATTGTGACTTCAAAAGCTGATTTGTCTAAAAAATTTAGATTTACAAACCTTTTCATCATAGCTTCCTAAAGCTAAGAACTGACTTGTAGGTGACCAAGCTATACTTTTGACACCCAGAGCATTGTCATATGCACTATATTTGGCTATACATCTTCCATCAACAGAATACAACAGGACTTTGTACTGTAAAAATATAAAAAGAAATATAATTTATAAATACATGTATATGAAAATTTCAATACATAAAATCACATTATTTGGCACAAGGGCCTTGGTGGCAACAAAATTTAAGCATTCATTTACAGATCACACTGCCTCTCCTGTCCAGGTTTAAATTCCACTTAAGCAGATCCTAGCGTGAGAAAGTTAGTAAGTTTACTTATCAAAGGCTGTGGTTTTCTTGGGATTTTTTGGTTTTCTTCATCATCTAAGAACTAATTGCTTCAATAAATGAAAGAATTGTTGAATGAAGCAGAAAACTCTCTACTCTCATATTTAATACTGTACAAACATAATTGATCAAATTACATAACCATGTTTCAATCAGGTAATTTCATTGATTACATTTGATGTAATTTGATCAATTACGATTGATTTGATCATGTATAGAATTCATACAATACTAGTTTTACTACATAACTAGACTGCTTTCAATTTCAATGACAATGACAGATTTGTAATGAAAAGTCTTTAGTTGACTTCACAATTCTTGTCATGAATATTTTTTCTTTTATCAGTATGAAAATAAGAACAAAACTGAAGTAGTTATAAATAACTGTGCTATTGTTAATATTCAGGTTTTCTTTCACAACACAGATTTTATAGGTTCAACATATATGCATCCTGTAATAACAGCCATAACAGAAAAAAAAGTCCAAAAATGTGTGCTGTTTATGTGAATTGTAGATTCCACTGTATGTCACATGTGAAATGTATGAATTCAGACTACATGTACATGTTATTTCATAGTTTATAAATATTACAAATATATTATTTAAAATGGAGCCTCTGGCAACTAAATTGAAAATAATCTAGTGTGGTCCTGGTGATAATCAATACAATTTTTCATTCAGCAATGGCTTCACACATATGTAATCATTAACTTTGGGTGAAAGTAACAGAAAACACTTTGCAAATGACAAGAAAGAAAATAGAGACAAATGCCAGAATAGCAGACTCCAGAATTTTTTTTACTTTTACACATTTATCAAAGCAAGTACAACTCAAGTGAATTTAAAACATTTAGGAAATTATAATGGTATCCCTTATTTAAGATTGGGGACACTTAATGGCCCCTTTGGCTGGCTGAAGTCAATTTTTGTTAAAAGTATTCTAATACATTGTTTTATTATTGTTCAACATTTTCTAATTTCTCTGTATCAATTATGGCTGTATTTGATTTTAAAAGCAGCTGTGATCAATGGAAAGCTAAGAATTAAATGCATCATAATAAATGGATAGTCCTGTGTTTATGTGTAGGCAGATCAACAGGGTGGAAAGATATCTGTTGTATCTAAACTTGTAAAAATATCAATACCACATACAAGAAATTTTTTATTTCTGAAACTAAACACAAACCTGATATACTATTCCAAAACATTTGTTAAGGTAAAAAAGAGGACAGGTAAAACAATGAATTAACGAAACTATTTACAAGTGATTTATCCATTTTGTTATGTAACCATAAAACTTCATTTTAAACTATCAGTCGTAAAAATACAGATAAGCTCTATTGTTTGTGAATTCTTTAAAAACAATTTTAAATATCTTTTAAGATAAAATTCCATCTGAAACACACACACTATCGGGAATTAGAAAACTTTTGACAATATTTTTTTATACAAATTTGTAAATTTTGAAAACAGTTTTTAAATACTTTCTAAATATTGGCTGTTTAACCAACCAAAAAGAATTTAATTTGAGAAACTCTGTTATATTTTATACAATTCTCTAAATATTGAAACGAGTTTTAAAATAAATTTTAAATACTTCAACAAGAGAGGAACAACAATCAGAAATCTGTAAGCTTTTTTGTCCAACTTTTATACAAATCCCTAAATTTTGAAAACAATTTTAAATAATTTTAAAATATGGATATATTTTACCAAAAGGTTTAGTCATTTTTACTTAAAGAATGTTGAAGGAGGATTTAATTGAAGTTGACTTATAAAACATTTGAGTTTAATTATACCCACACTACAGAAACCTAAATAGTTTATTTTACTGTCAAATCTTATTTTGATTTATTCTGCATCAATATTGTTCAAGCCATTTTTCAACTGGAAGAAATGTAAGTTTTTAAATTGTTTTAAAATATTATACAATGTATCTAAGAAGAAATTTTGATTTTTTTTTTTTAACTTTCAACTATGATTGTTGTAATACTGTTTTATGATGCAATTTTTAAGATAATCAAGATAAAAGCAAGTGTATTAATGTGTGAGATGTTTGAATGTGTTTTATTGTCTGCCTACTGTTATACTAGGGCACACTCAGGACAACTTTAACATGCTAGCTCACAGAGTCAGGATGTAGCAGACAGGCATACCACTTCTCCAGTCAAATTATACTCGCACCCAGTGAACAAGCTGATATTATTTCCCCTTAACACTGAGCATCAGAGAAGAAGTATCTCAAATTTTCAAGTTTAATGTATGACCCATATAGGGTTCAAACATTCGCTGAAATGGTAAATGTTCTACCTCTGATAAACGAGTACACATTGATCACAGTTTACAGTTGCAACTACAAACAATGCTTGTGGATTTTTCACTGAAGATTTTTTAAAACTATTTTTCAAAAAAAAAATTTATTCAAATGGCAGACAGATACAGACAATGCATTTCAAAAATAACTGCAAAGCAACTTAGTATGCAAGACAGACAACCAATCTGCAAGTAACAAATCTTTTATGTAAGCTGTTACTGTTTCATTCTAGTTCATACAGTAAGCATTACATTCAGTATATGTCTCAATGGACAAAGCATATTGTAACATGTGCAAAAAACCTTGCATGGCAAGACAGACATAAATTTTTTCTATGTGCCTGTACTTCTAAAGAAGTAAGAGGCAGGTAAAATGTAATATATACACCAGCACATAAGTAAAATACTGGTAATTTATTTCATCTACCATACAGTTTCTTCATCACAAACTGACATGATAATTTAAATCCTTCATTAATCTTCTAGGCAGTCAATAATCAAAATTCTCAAATATCTTCATTTAAATTCAGAATTTAGACTGTTTCATCTATAACAAATCATAAAAACACAAAAACACCCCATTGGCAGAATGTTGTAGTCTCAAATTACTAATCAACTGGTAAATTTAAATGAAGTCTTTTAAACTAGAATTTTAATTGAAATTGGCAAGATACATCAAGCTGTCAAATACAAACAGTCTAATTTAATATCATCTGATACAGCCCTTATTTTTATACAAATTCTCACCAGTCAAGGTTATCCTTGTACAGACTAAATATATTTGTATTCTGTATTTATATTGGGTGTTTGATTTGTGTCCTGAATTTTAATTGGCTATTTTTTATTTCAATGTCACCTTGTATTACCTTTAAAAAACCAAAATGAGTTTCTGTAATTGGTACCATGTAAGCCTACACTTGCAATAAGTCTTGCAGTCTTAGGATGCTATCTACAGCATTTTTTATGAAAAAAAACAATATTGATATAAATTAACCAAGAGTTCTTTGGATTAAATCCACTGTCACTGGCAATGTGTTTGTGATGGCATATTTTTGAAAATATATGAAAAGAATTATAACAAATATTAAAATTTTAAATAATTAACTTGTGTGAACCTCATCTTAATTATAAATCATCATACACAGTCTTGATTTCTTGATTTTCATAACACTCTTTAAAAAGAAAAAATTTTCCAATCATGGGAATTTTACATGTTAAAAATGGTAGTGTTAACACTGGAAATGATACCTTTGGTGATGTATTACGTCATATGTACAAAAACATTTCTTTAACAAGTACAATCCCTATAGACTACTGACAATATTATTTACTACAAAAGTATATACAGTAAATCAAGGATGTGCATAATAATTTTCAATTATAACTTGGGTCAATTAAATGAAATACCAAACTTATTTCAATAACACTTTCGATGATTTTCAAAAATATACTATCACACAAAGTTCCAATGAAAAGCAAATTTAACATTAATATATCATATTCAGAAATTTGCAAGTGATTGGTTGGTTGTAGTGTTGTTTAACATAATATCAGCAATTTTTCAATTATTGGCAACAAGAACAAGGTTATTATTCTCTAATGAATAATCTAAGAGCAAGTTCATTTATGAATACAGTGTGTGTGTGTGTGTGTGTGTGTGTGTGTGTGTGTGTGTGTGTGTGTTATGGTGTGCACAAACACCTGGACACTTTTTGGTATGATGTTCTGTAGCAACACCCAGGTCACCTTTTTATTAAAGTACAAGCATACAATATGCTGCAGACAAGTAAACCACTTCCCAGTAACATTATCTTGGCACTTGGTGAACTTGTTGATACTATGTCTCCAAACTATCAAGCACCAGGCAAGAAAGCAGTATCTTAACTTTTTAAGTGTTATGTATGGCCCAGCCAGGGTTTGAACCCTTGACCTCCCAATCTCAAGAAAGACTTCAAATCTGTTGAAAGAACTTTTTTAGCCATGCAGTAACAAATGGCAAATGCTGACTAGTTATATGTTAGCACCTATGTTAAATATTGTCCCAAGTAATATTGCAATACCTGGGTACTAGTTTATATAGAAACAAGGACATTTGTATAACAAGTGAACACCACTTAAAAATAAATCAGTAAACAATATATCAATGAAGAACGTATAAATTGGTAATCATAAACACATCTAAACTGATAAATCAAGGTGACCCTAGAACGTTATTACTTGAATTACATAATGTGTAATATCTAAAAACAAACTATTTTAATGTTTGTATTAAGTTATTAAAATATTAAAGGAGACACACAATTTTTTTTATCAAGTTCAGGTAAACTTATGTCATTTATGCACATGTTTTGGAGTTATGTGTGGAGGTCACTTGTCACATCTTTTCTATTTGTAAACAATGACTTTAGTCTATCTAACTTCATTAAACTGTTTTAGTATTTTTCCCATTGCAATAAGTTGTCAATTAGTGGCTGTAAGAGCTAACTTGTGAATCAAAGCATCTCTCACCTCTAAAGATTTAAATCTCAATCAGGTTGATCCTTGTGCAAGAAGTTTGTAAGAGGACTTGCTCAAGGTCAAATAATTTTTTCCCAAACCAACACCTAACTGACCACCTAGATATTATTGAAGAATTATTGATTAGAACATTAACACCATTATTCCACTCATCTCCAATTTAAAAAAAAGATATGTAAATTGAATGAGTGGTGGAAGATGTTCTACCAAAGGTATAATCCTTGCTTATTACTTACACTACATTTGAGGCCTAAGGTAGTGAAGATTTATTCCCTGCCTTCATCAATGATAATTCTGAAAATTCTGTATTTGACTACTAAAGCAACATTTTAGCAATTTAGTTTTAATCTTGAAACATTTTCCATTATTTTTAACAAAGCCCATGTTAAGTATTCATTACTATTTAGATACCCCCAAGTTACCAAGCTTAGCTCTATAAAGTACTTTCTGTATAGGTAATGTCAAATCTAGTCCATAATCAATTTTATAATATTGTCTATTTATTTGTTTTAACATTTCTGGTAAATACCACTATGGTAGCTCAATTGGTAGTGTACTTGCTTCGTATGTGGGATGTTTGGGTTCTTACCCTGGTCGGATCTGACCAAGACTTGAAAATTAATAGTGATGGTTCCTTCCCCAAACACTTAGCATTTAAAATGAAAGTCACAGGTCCTTTGAGAGAGACCTTAAAAACCAATACCCAGTGTCTTGGCAGGCATGGCATGCTAAAGAATCCTCCCTGCACATTGTTCTTAGCAGACGGCAAAGGTCAAAATTTCTGCCACTTCATCTATAGCTGGTGATGTCTCAATACAAGTGAGGTAATCTTGACTGGGAAGTAAAACCCCATTAAGTCAATCAATAAATCAATCTATTTGGTAAAATAAATTTGGTATCATAAATAAGTTTTAAGTTACAAAGAAAGGAATGCAATAATTGTATTATGCTGCATTGAAGATTCTGACACTTACAGAGGCAATCAGTACTGGGATGGTGGAGAAAACCTAGAGTGCCTGGAGAACAGCACCAATCTTTACCAAGTGAACTGACAAACTTTTTTACATTATCTGCTAAAGTGGAATTTGAATATAGGCAGTATGAGGCAAAATGACCTGTAAGCACAAACTTTAGATCACTATGATGCTTAAAATTATAGACACTGCAGAAGTAATTGATGGTGACTAGATGTCACTCACTAGCTATATCTCAAGTTACAATTTTTTTTACTTTTGTAATGCGCTTATGCCAATGAGCATTGTTTGTACTTCAATGTTTCACTTTTATTCCCTGTGTCATAATAAATATGCATGGCAAAAACGAAAACCCCAACTTATCGAGGATATTATTGACACAGTGGAATTTAGGACATAAATAACAGCAGCCCAAAATGATGTGGCAAACTACCCATGGAGTGCAGTAATGTAGTAGGGGAGTGCAGGGTAGTAGACCTTTATGCCTGAGCCCAAATTTTTCTACTTATACCAAGGTGATTAGTTTATGGATGGTGAATGAAACTTTAAAACCTTCAATTTTTTACAAGATAATTGAAGAACTTGCTAACACAAGAAGCTTTACCATGTGGAATTTGGACCTATACATTGAGAGGCAATGTGATCAGTAAGTGTGAGTTTTTCAAACAAGCAAGGCTCCTAAGTTAACTAAGAAAAATATTATAACTTGGTTTTACTGTATACTACAAATATAATTAAGCTACTGATATGATTACACTTTAAGTCAATTTTCTAAAGTTACATCAAAAGTTTGAAAGCATCATTAATTCACAAAATATGCTTTTAAAGTCTCTGCTCATACAGTACATGTACTATTGCTAGTTTCAGTTAGTTTGATAAAGGACAGATAATTTTTTATAGTTCACTACCACCTGACAGTTAATATAAAACCACTCTATATATATTTCTATGATATCTTGCTATGAAATCAAGAAATGTTTTAAAACTGTATAAGTAAGTTTCCATGGTGACATGTACACACTATTGTCCTATTATACCTATCTCTTTACCCTGTTAACTGATTCTAACACCTTTTTGAATTGTTACCTGTATGTCTGGGATGTGTATTTTTTTCATTTTTCTCATGCTTCACTGCCTGGGCATTTGATTACAACCTCTTCTCAGACTATTGTATATAAGATGCCCCCCAAGTTATTAACAGTAATTTAAATACAAAATGGTTTGTCAATAGGTAAAGTAGTAGATAAATTTAAGTCTTTTTATTGGCATTTAAGAGAAATTATCCTGGGTCATGACAAGGGTGTCCAACAACCAAGGATGTGATAAATATCTTTTTACTGAATAATGACAACAAAATCATTCAAGCATGACCAACTAAATAAGAAGCAATGTTTATTTTTTTCAGTGAATTCAGCTGAAGAGAGATAAACAGGAAGAAGGCCCTTTTCTTTTTCGTGGTCCGTCCATCCACAGATTCCGTCCAAGGATTACTTTTTTTATGTTTTACAATATCAGATGCTGTCTCAAATGCCAGGAAATATACCAGAAGCACCTCAGGTGCCTATATGGAGTGTCCGTCCATCAATGACACAGGAGATGCCACCACCACCCCCACAGATGGCAGCCACAGCAGCCATGGAACATTCTCTGCCATTCAACCCAGGATGCAGGTAAGATATCACACTTGTGATAAAACAATATTTTGACAAAAATTATAGGTTTTTTTTTCATTTTAATTCTAAACATTCCATATGGATGCATACCTATACATCAGATTCCAAAAATTTCTTATTGCTTTTATTAACAGGAGAGAACATTAATTGTTATAGTCGATATTTTTATTCATCTTAAATTGAAGTATATGTATTTACTAAAATTTTACGGTTTTTCCCATGTGTATATATTCTACCATGTGTATATATTACTTTTCACTATACAATACAAGTTAATGATATATCAGCTGATTTTTAAAATATCAAAATATGTCTTTCAGTGTAAATTCTGAATTATTTAACATACAGTATTAGTTAAATCATACAAATGACTGAAAACAGGTATAAAATTAATTTTTTTTAGAAAAAGAAAGTTGTTTGAATAAAATATTATAAACCAAAGCCATATTAAACAAGAATAAACATGATATAAGAGTTAGTTACTTAAACATCACATGGCGTATCATAGCATCATCCATGTGGAATAGACCACGCTTTATGTAATTATCTCTGATAATCTGATATGATATATACCTTAGTGACTTCTGTACTGTTATTTTTCAATCTTCTTTCACTTTGTCAAAGGGGAATGTTTTTATTATTTATTCTTTTGTCTAGAGAGATCTTTTTCTTCCTGCCACATGTCAAGCTCTTTTCTTTAGAAGTTAAGGTTCTAAGACATATTTCTATTTTATTTGTCTGTTTAATAAACAGTTAATTAATGTATTTTCTGATGTTTTCATTTTAACCGATTTGCTAGTGATGTTCATACCAAAATTTTAGAAATTTTTCATTTTTTTAAAAAAAAGTTTACTATTTTAATAATCTTGTGATAAAATTTTTTTTTTTATGGAATTAAAGTTAATACACAGCACAACTGTCTCAACTACTTTAACTCATTTTTGACCTAACATTTTTGTTTCAATTAAACAGGTATTTTTTTACAAAGGTTTTTTCGATGGACAGTATCAATTCGATGGACAATATCAATAGCATGTCTTGGTAAAAAAAGTTCAGTTAAATCAAGTTTCCAGTTTATTTAGGGTTGAATTTTCACAGGTTTCACTATAGTCCAATATTTTTGGGTGTTCAATCGCTGCAGTAGTTATTGATATTTTCCATCATAGTCTAGTTTTATTCATTTCAGGCATCAGTTACACATGCCATATTTAAAAAAAAAGTTTTCTAGTAGTTATCACACTAGGCCTCATATCACACTAAATGTTAGGACGATTCAGTTTAATTTTAAATCCTCTGGATATTTTTACATCAATTTTTTAAACATAAATGTTTTTAAAACAAAAGTAACTTAGACACAATCTTCTTATCTTCTTTATATAATTCTAACAATCCATTTAATAGTAATGTTCTGTATTTAATCAATACTAAAAACAATTCACATACCAGTACACACTGTAATAATCGTCAAAAGAGAGTGTTGAAATCTGTTTTACAATAATGTATATAATTAATAGGGTTTATAAGTACAAGTAAAAGTTAGGATAAAGGGGGTAACAATTACCAAACCACAACAAAACCTAAATATATGTTCTTGTTATGACTGTTATTCACTCACACTGCTAAGGTATAAAAAAAATCTTGAAGATAAAACAAATCTGGTTTTGACAAACCACAAGATAAAACCCTTAACAGCACTAACTAATCAAACATACCTGATCAAATTTCAGGTAAAACATTCATTTTTTTGTAAACAAAATTATGCATAAATCATTAATGTCAATTAAAAAGGTCATCTAAAAAGGTCATCTGACAAGGTTCAACTCCAACAACGGGGTTGAATGAATATGCATTTTTTTTTTTTTTTTTTTTTGGTTGTATATAATTATATTTTTGAATTTTTAATGATATATTATTATATACTAGTATATATTCTCTTTTAAAAAAGAATTGCTTTATGGACCAATGATCAATAGTACTGGTTTGATGGGTAAATGTGAATGTATACATGTTTTTTAAATTTTTTATGAAATGAAATATCATTATCATTGTTTTACTACATAAGCACCACTCATGGCAGAATTGTCTAAAGAGCAGACTCATTAATATTTTCTTGAATCAGGCTTGCTCAATTTATTCCAAGTGCAGTTTCATCAATATCGCTCAAAAGACTTTTATCACTGACAAGTCATTCAAAAGAATAATAACATGCCATCATCTCATTAGGTTATTGTTAACAATAGCCATCAATAGAAATCATACCTAATGATACGTTTTGTGCAAGTCTATAAAATTTTGAAGTAAAATACTTCCCATGAATAATGAACATTTCTTAAAGAAAATGAGATTTAACAAATACCGGTACACATAGTAGCTCTGTATCAACCCAATACAAGATTTGGACATTCCACTGTGGTGTGAAGTTTTTTTAAGTGGTGCTAAAATTGGGTTTACTAGCCTGCAAGTGATACCCCATTACATTTGGGCAAATTATTTTGGAAAGCTTTTTCTTGTCCAAAGTTCTTTTATACAGGAAACAATAAACTTGCTTGTTTCTAAGATATCATGTACATGTAATATGCTAGTCAATTCCATTTTTATCTATGGGTGGTCACAACAAAGTAGCTGAGATGAACCATGAGTGTAAAATTTCAGGTATTGTCTAAGGTGTAGTCAACAATGTCAGTGTCAGCAATTATATTTAGCTTTCATATTCTCACCATACCTTACTATCAAGGTAGATAGGACAAGACATACATTTAATCTTATTGTTTTAAATTATTATCAATATTTTCCTTTTCTGATAGGATGTAGTTGTCACTATTTTCACTATGAAGTCTAACCATACATTATGATTCAGTAACAGATACTGACATTAACATGAGAATGTCCACATCTCTCAAAGTTTATATGTTTCTCTACTCCTAAAAATCATGAATCTTAAAGGCTTTGCTGTATGGATATATAACAGCACATATCCATACAGCAAAACCATTAAGAGTCATGATTTTCAGGACTAATGTTCTCTCAACAATTTATCTGCACAACTGGTCAAGATGATATGACCTTTGACCTTTTATTAAATCCTTTTCAATAAATAAAAGGTCATCCCAGAGGCAGCTCTGAATCATAAAACATGCATTTCTCTAATCTTTTATACAAATGTACAGTTTAAAGTGTTTTTATCACTTTGTCAAATATTATTTATTGTTCCTCATGTGAAACTTAGAAACAGCATTTTAAGGATAAAATGACATTTATATCCCCAAACTTCAAACTTCACATTTTTATGATCGATAACTAACAAAATATACCAATATTCTTAAGATAACACAATATCAAAATTTCAAGCAGAATTGCTTTGTATAATTTTATAATTAAATTGGAATTCCACTAAAATTCCACTAAAAAATTTACAATGAACTTTCTTATTTAAAATCTTTTGATTTTAAATGTGGATTCAATGAGAAAGATGTCAGAGATCAGACTTTGCTGTTGGTTACATCAGAGACTTTTTGGAAACATTTTTTGTCCAAGTTTCTATTAATATATAAATTTCTTGTACTCAGAAATCAAAAAAGCAACACTGGTCTCCCTAGAAAAAGACAACTGTCCATTTACATACACTTAATGTGGGCTATACCATCACTAACATATAACAGTCTCGACCATTTCTGGCCTGATGGCCTAGTTGGCAGAACATTATTATTGTCCATTTAAACCTCAGCAACTGAAGAAAAGCAGATCCAGTGAAACGATTGCAAATTAAGGAAGTAAATACAGGACAAACATCTTTCATTAGTATTAATAAAATGACCATTTTTAACTAAAAAAATCATTGCCAAAAGCATAATGATTTTGATCATTGATTTAGTTGGCTATTTTATCATCCAAAAACAGCAGTTCTGTTCAAAAGATGCTCCTTTACTAGAAGCAGATACAAAACAAGAAGAAGAAAACTATGTAAAGCAATTATACAAAATTATGTTGAAAAAAATTTGAACAATGATAGCAGAATATTATAATTAGCAACTAAGACATCAAGTCCGCAACTTGAAAAGCACAATGTAGAAGTAAATTGAAGCCATATAGAAGGCATATATTCTAAACACTATGACTATAAAATTATTCTAAAATTGTAACTTTAAATTCAGCAATAATCTTTCAGTTTTAGTCTAATGATTACTTTCCAATGATAAATTCTGAAAATTTTGATTGATGAACACTATTCATTAGGCTACTTAACTCTATTACTTCTAAAATCCTTATGAAACAGGTGGAATGTTTAATTTGAGCCAATTGATAGATCTCTATTTTAAAATAAAATATTTAATATTCTGAATAAAATATTAACGGTATATATCAATCTATGGAATAATTCATCTCTCAATAATTTTATTTCAAAAATCTATTTCATGCATCAAGTATGTATGGTTATTATTATATAATTCCATGAATAATTACTCTACAACATTCACATAACAAGTATCCATTCATAATTTTCCATTTACTATTCATTCATAAAATTTGAAGATCAATAAATAGCAGGCATTCATTCTTAAAAAAATTTTAATATAAACATATTGATTTTTGACAACCAACTGATTAATTCTAGTTTAAAGTGATTCTAATAGGTGCCAAAAATTTAAATCTTTATGAAAAAACATTCCCTGATGTTTTTCTGCAAAAGATATAAAGCATTTAATTTAGTGAATTTATACTGAATTAGGTCACCCAGAATTATATAAGTTAAAAAAATCATTGCATAACATGGATTGTATCAAAAATACTAAAATACATACATCTGATCTGGTTTTTGATGGCAAGTAACACACAAGAAGGATGAAACCTCGTGAATATAAAGGGGGGGGGGGGGGGCTTAAATGTTAAAAGCACTGCTTTCTTGATCCAGTGCCCATAACTGACCAAAGTTTAAATCCCATTTGGACAAGTCATAGTGTGAAAATTTGTCAGATTGCTTGTGGAAGTTTTCCCGCAATAAATGTGAGAAAAATTTTGACTGGACAACATAAAACACAAGAACTCTAATCCAGTATATATGTAAATGAATAAAGATCTGGGTCCACAATTGTACAAACTTAATGGTTAGTAACAGAACAGGGAAAAACTACAGGCCAGACTAGGACTTTAACTTGAGATCCCACACTATTGATAAATGCTTTACCCAATGAGCTACTTAGACAGCTACAAAACGATGAACAAGTCAAAGGCTTACACAATTGTTGTTGTTTTTTCTGAATCCAGTACAGTGAAAATTGCAATAGTAACTACCTTTTTATATTAAAAAAAAAACCTGGCCCCAGTTTCACAATCATTCCTTAACTAAGATTTTCCTTAACTTAAATTTAACAAATTTTAAACCTGAATAATTTTGTTAATTGTTGAGACATTTAGGAATTCAAGGTGTCAGTTTGAAGATCACTTTAAGCTTATAACATCTGTATTCAGTTTTATCACAAATGGTAATTTGTAACTCAGTAAGAGATTGCCGAAGTTTGCTAAATTTAAGTTAAGGAAAATCTTAGTTAAGGAATGATTGTGAAACTGGGACCTGTCCATTAAGGTCACTGTTTAGGTCCTCTTTCATATAATTCAACCAAACAGAACCTGTACATGTAGAAGCACTTATCTAGTAAGTTCATGTTTCTTAGGTCCTGTGGGCTATCTTTATAAACAGATGTAATTAAACTGAATTTGATCATAAGAGCTTCAAAACTGATAATAAGTAGATGCTAGATAAACAGGCACAGAGAGTAAGGAACAACATATGATAAGCTCACAAGGCCCCTTACCCAGGTGAGCTAAGATTGTTACATTCTTGTTTTGTCACATCTATCTATAAAGGTTTACCAAAAATACAAATTAGATTAAATATATATAGACTAAATATCAAATAGTGGTCAATCAAGTATGCAGGTCAAATCAATCAAATCTAATTAATAAGGAGGCCTGGGTACTGAATTTACATCACTTACTAAGTTTGGAAAAGATCCAAATCTATATTTTGAAGTAAAATTTAAATATCAAATACCAAATAAGACACCAGGAATAAATAAATTTAAGAAACCTGAACCTGATTCCATGCATAATATCATTAAATGTAAAGGAATGTGAGCAAGAAGAAAAGAATAGGGGGAAAAATGTCATGGAAACATGCCAACAAACTGTGCTGCCTATATCTCCCCTTTACTAACAACAAGTTTTTTCTTTTATTTTTAAAATATTGATGTCACATCATAAATCTCTTATCTCAAATTCATCAAGGTAGATCAGGGTGGATAAAGAAATTGTTTACTCTCAATCTACAGAGTAAACAAAACTCTAATCACTATATTTGACCTTTAAGACCCCTACAAAAATGACAATACTGGTACTAACATATCTACCTGCAATAGGACAGGTGATTGTCATTTATATTGATACTAACACTTCCATGTTTATAAATAATATTTATATTGCACTATAATCGGCATTTTTAAACTAATGGAAACATTCTTTTTTTTTCAACAGAAAAATATCACATTTCATCAATTAAAAGCAGGCATATCTTCTGCGTCCTCTTAAAAAATTCCATTTTTTACCGAGAAGTCTAAAATTGATTGGATAAAGTTATTTTAAACAATTCTGGGGAAAATCAAATATTTCAATGTTCAAAGCTCCCTGAGTTGATTGTTGTTAATGTCCGCCTTTGTGCTATTTTTTATCTGGTTTTATACTACAGCATGCTGGAGGTGACTTTAAAAGTGTTATCTCATTCACCATGTCACAAATAATAATCACCAAAATTTATCAGTAAGTGTATTACAACTGTTAAAGATATGTGACAGAGTGGTCTAAGTATGCTGCATACTCATGATTCAAGGATTGTGGGTTTAAGCCCCGGTCCAAGTAAATGAAATGTTACATTACATTACATTTCAATTTTCGGTCAAACCAACAGGTAAATGAATAAGTAAGTGCTTGAGTTAAACTTGTAATAAACTACTGTCACATACACAGGGGAGTCTTGTATTCTCATTCTCATCGTGACTGTTATTGGAAAAAACTGGGATCGTGACAGTCTTATTGGGAAAACTGGGATTGTGACACTGTTATTAGAAAAAATTGGAATCATGACAATGTTATTGGGAAAATTGGGAGCCTATAGGTTAAGGGCAAAATTTAACTTCTGTAGCTATGATAATTAAATTAAATTCATTATTTATATTTTTTTCAAAAGATATGTCCTTGGAATCATGACAATGTTATTGGGAAAATTGGGAGCCTATAGGTTAAGGGCAAAATTTAACTTCTGTAGCTATGATAATTAAATTAAATTCATTATTTATATTTTTTTCAAAAGATATGTCCTTGATTTGCCTTTTTGAATTTTCTTAAATGCCTTTTAACTACAGTGACTTGATTTCTGAGGAATTTTTTCACATCACATTATCATACCAAAACAGGTACACACCCATTTATATAATAGATGGTGAACATAAATAAATGCTCAAAAACATGTCAGCTGATAAGTAGGACAGCTTGTAAGAAAATTTAAATTATACCCCAAAAAATCTGAATACCTGAACATAATGTTCATAACTGTTTAAAATTTTACCCCAATGACTAAGCTGAATTTAAATTTTGTTGAGGTATCAGAATACATTTGAACCTGCTAAACTTACAACTCCAGCTTCCAAGTGGTCTATTAATGTTATGATAAAATTGACATACAATGGCAGTGTACTCTAACCATCATGTTTACCAGGAGAACTTCTATTATCCAGTACATAATGCTCAAAATCATATGACAATAGTGTAACTTTACTTTAACAGGGGGTGGCTCAAAGTTAAAAAAAAAACGAAAAAACATGAATTTTGCTGCCCAGGGTAGATGAATTTTTTAATTGATATGAATATTAAAATTGCACTATATAAAAAGGTATATTATAATATAACACATGTTTGTGTATGAGGATTATAAATTTCAATACTAAGAAAATGGATTGTTTTATTGGTTATCAAAATTACAATTATATTTGAATAGAAAGGGTATCTCAAAATAAATAATATTCAAAATTTCAATGCCAGTATGGATGGATTTTTTAAAATTGATTATGAATATCATAACTGCACTAAATATTACCTTAAATAATTTATTAAAAATTCAGTTTTTTTTTTAAAAAATCCACTGCCAATTTTCATACAGGTTATCTTAGATACAATAACTTATAGTAACAATGCTTTACAGGTGTGACTCAAACAAAGAAATTATTATTTCTAACTGATCTTTATCTGTATTTTAGTGGTGAATGGGATACATTTATACTACATCACCTCAACTTAGTTCTGGTTTTTATTGTAGCTTCAGATATGTACTCAATCCTCTTCTCTGATGTAACCAGAGAGGGTTTGTATAAATCTTAACAATTTAATTTATTTTATGGGATTTACATCCCAGTCAAAAATATTTCACTTATATTGAGACATCACCAGCTAAAAGTGCAGTGGCAGAAATTCTGACCTCTGCCATGACAAGGGGCAATAGTGGTTTTTAAGGTCTCTTCTGAAGGATCCTGTGGCTTTCATTTCTAATTAATTAATGGTAACAGTACATTTTAGTAAATATTACTTGTTTTGTACATATCTCTTATTCCTGTTTTTTTTCTAAAAGGACCTTGTGGTCATGTGGTCTAGTGTGAGCTTATGGATCACAGTGCCTGTCGCTGACAACTCTTTTCTTTTATATTCATAATCACAAATTCTATGATATAACTTCAACACAAATAGCTTTACAGCATACGCATTGTCAATAGGAAACATCTTACCCTCTACACTTAAGCTGTAAAGCTTGCCTTCAAAATTATTCTAGAACTGAACAAATGAAATGAACTCATGCATGGGTATTGAATATTGTTTCTCAACTTCCTGTCTAGGTTTTGACCTGACAACACATGGATTTTCTATATACTATCTATAGATCTACATACTTTTACCAAAACATTTGTTTTTCAATTTGGTTCCTTCAAACTTATGTAAAAATAACTTGAATTTCCAACATAAACTGATTACCCATTTAGGGAGACTTGAGGGCAATCTTAGCCTAATGGTTATTACTAGCTGTGTGGGTTCAAACCTTAGCCACAACTTAAAATATTCTGGGGGCAACTTTTCTACAAACCACACCAATTTTGTACAACCTAAATTTCTATGAGAGTCTTCTGGATGAGTCTAATAACTGAGATTCTTACCGTAAGTGGACATTCCCAAACTCCCAGGACTCTACCATCAGGTGACCATTCTATACCAGTTAAATCATCAGTATCTGTCTCAAAATGCTAAATCAAAATAGAACAAAATAACAGTAAGACAACTAGGAAGGTATTTTTAATATAAATCATAAATGTATAAATTTAAGTATGATATAGAAAATTAACATAGAGCAATTCTTGTTGTTTTGGTCTTGGTACAACTTTGTTGGGTTAAACTGTAACACACTTGGTCTGTGCACAAGCACTCTACATGTACATACACAATAGTACAAAGCAGATCAAACTCATTCAGGTAATATCTGTGTAAATACAGTAGCTAACACATGTATTCAAGATCTATGTGGTCGATGTTCATTTTTATTGTACAACATCAAAAACAGTTTGACACAAGGCAACAATATACACCTATCACTAAAGCTTGGACAGACAAATTGAAACAAACATTATTATAAACTTTATTAACATTTGTTGAATATCCTTTATAAAACCTGTGTGTGAAATTAAGAGATTTGTGCAAAGACAATAAGAATATATAAATAGACTAGCACTGTTTAATAGAATATATGGACAGATTGAAGTCTGAAAAAATTTTGGTGGTATAACGACTTGAAATCAAATTTTAACAAGAGAAGTGTCAACTCATGGATGGCAACATGAACAACACTGAATAAAGTGAGAGTTCTGCCAACTAAGTACCCATGTTGCACGTTGAAAGCCTGATACCTAAAATGTCTGGACTAACATTTCATAGCATGACATTTGATACCAAACTTTTTAAGAAGGAAACCAAAATGCAGGACCCCAACATTTTAGGTAGATGCTCTTCTATCTTAACTACCAAGATTACCACAAAAAGAAGATAATTTACCTTTACTAATTCCCAGGTACTGCATGTAAATATACTGATATAATCTTTACAGTCTCTCCTCTCAGCTAAAGCCATATACTTTCCTCCATTACTGAAGTCCAAATCTAAAAATAAATTATCAGATTCTGTTTTTAAAATCAATTCATATCAAGAATAGGTTTTTTATAGAGACAGTAACAGTAAAATAGGTTTTGGATGGACAAGCTGGCTTTCCTGATTGTTTAACCATCAGAATCTTGTATAGCATTATTTTCATGACAAATGTATAACCTATTTGAAATGACATGCAATAGATAGACATAACAAACATATATTACCCTGGTCTCAAAATAACATGTTACAATAAGACGTTACCTTGGTTCAGATATTGCTCATAAGCTAGACCAGTCTAATTTTGAGAAGGAACCCCAGTGTCTTCAACCATCCCAATACTGCTCAACTATAAGCGAATGAAATTTGAATGGGGCATAAAATGCCATTACTAAATTTCATTCTTCTAGTTATAAAATATAGTAAAAGCAGTTTGTGCTCAGAACAAAATATGCTATTAGAATTGCATATACATTTGTATTTAATTCAGACGAGCTTTAGAAATAGCAAGGTCAAAGAGATTTATCCATATAAAAATTTATTTTGAAACATTTCAAAACGTTTCAATATTTATTAAAGTTATGTACTTTTGAACATAATGAGTTGAAAGTTCAAATTCTGGCACCAAAACTATTCAAACTACACTAATTATACAATGTGACTTTCATTTTAACAAATTTTAATAATGGTGAAGCATGATCTTATATACAAATGTACATAACATTATATAAAGGAAAAAGAATACATGTAATTTAATCATTCAGGTGAGATCTTAGTTATACAGTTAATCTGTGGGTTGGGGGGTGGTGGAATTCCAGGAAGTTTGTTAACACATGACATTAAATAATGTATTCAAATTAAGAAACTTAGTAAATCACATGCAGTCTGATTGTTTTTTAAGGTTCATATTTATAAAGTTTCATGACAATTAAGCATGATTCTGAATAATGAAAACCACACGATACAAACTTCCTGGAATGCTATATCCATTAAAGGATTACATTACAACTTATATTATAGATTAAAGTATATACATGTATATACAGTTTAATCAACCAATATTAAGCAAAGACATGAATTAAAAAGTTTATGATATTAAAACGCTCTGCATATCCTGTTATAAACTTGACATAAAAATGATTTTGTGTTTTTTGTTCATCACTCTAATTAAATTTCAATATAATCTTAGAAGCCAGAGTTTACATTACAGAATGTAAAAGTATTTAACATGGATTCTATATATGTAGTAAATAATGAATTTAACCATCTCAGACTTTACATTTATGTAATAAATATTGCATTTAACAATTTGAGTCCACAAAAATTGAAATAAAATCTAAAAGGAAGGAAAGACATGGAAACATGAAACACAACATTTATTTTCTAGGCCTAATTTGCCTATCACATGTATCTACCCCCTCGATAGCAAACTTAATAGGATCTAGATGTAATTTAAATAAATTTACGATATCTAATATTGTCATCAAATTTAACGGGTAATATCAAGACGATTCAGATTTCATTTTGCATTTTCTTTTCTTCAAAATATAAACCTAAGTAGCTGCATATTTATATAATTGACATATATATTATATTCCTGCATGTGGTTACATGTCAAATAACAGGTGCTTTATGATACTTGTATATATAGGTCACAAAAACTAAAACTGCTAGATTTGGGTACTGGTGTTTTATACTCCAGTCAAGATTTTTTCAATTTAATCAAGGCAGTCACTTATGACATGGTTGGGGAAACCAGAGTGTCTAAATAAAACCACTAACTTTCAGCAAGTGAACTGGCTATTATATCACACTAAGATCTGCCCAAGTAGTATTGGAATTTAGAATTGAGACAAATTGTAATCTAAAACCACTCGAGATGTTAGTACACCACAGCAAGATGGTTTAACTATACAAAGCATGTGTGAATTCTGCTTAAATTTTCTAAACAGGTTATAGTTCCCAATTAACTTTTATAAATAAAATGAGAAATAATGTGCTGATACAAACATATTCACATTTAAAGGCTTACATTTTATGATACACTATGGTTTAATCAGTTTAGCTAAACAGCACAAACTTACTTTTCTGACACTGTTTTGGATATCTAATGTATGACACAGACTTGGTTATCAATGACCATACTGTAACCCTTAGCTGAAAACAAAATAAGGAATAAAACAATCAAAAAAATATACATGGCATATTGATATGCAACTTTTCTACCTTGAGACAGAATATCAGGGAAAAGGGGTACTAGTATTCAGTTTGCAAAATATGCAACTTATAATTTGAATATATTTTTTATGTGTAGCTAAAATTTCAGGAAAGTTATCAATGAATTTTTCGGATAATCGTGACGAGACACAATTTTATAAGTTTACACTTCACAAATTTTCTATCATTAATTTTTATTGTATCTTTAACTGTCAATAATGCAACACCACTGTGAAGCTGCCAAAATATCACCATTAAAAAACTTTAAATTTAAGTAAAAATATGTGTAATAAATTTTACTTTTATCACACTGAATAAAAAGGGAAGTTTATTACAAAATGTAAATATTGATGATAATACTGTCATGTGCTACTTTTTGAATTTTTATAAGATAAACCATTCAAAAAGTAGCACAAGACAGTTATATGTGTATTGTATTATTTTATAAAATAGACTGCTGGAAAAATTATGGATGCACAATAAAAACAGAATATTTTGCATGAAGGTAAATATAAATGTACATGTATATACCATACATTCTGAAGCCAGATTGCTCATTTTTGTTTTTAACATGTTTGGTACTTTCAAACAGGTATATCAACATGGTATGTCATAAGATATTGTTTACTCTGAAAAAAAGGAAGGTTAGTGGTTCAAACCCTGACAAAATCTTATCTTAATTGTGATTATTCTCTCATTACATTTTAAAATTAAATGCGTGGTTTTCTCTGAGGAGATCTTAAGATTTGATACAGAGTTGCTGAAGAGTTGCTGAACTACTTTTCAAAATATTACACTGTGTACATTTCCTGTAACGAAACTTCATTTACTACTAAAATCAAATTTTGGCATTTTGTAAATTATTTAGCAATAAAACATGGTAGAGTTACATAGAAAAACATAAGGAATTAGGGCTACAGAGTTTTCATCATAAATATGTAATGAAAAAAAAACTGTGGAAGGAGTTAAAAATAAGATAACCTACATAGAAATCTGCTGTTGTCAATATATGACGTCCATCTGGTCCCCAGCAAACAGAGCACAGTCCAGCAGAACCTTCATCTATCTTACAATTCCAATCAGGCTGCTCTAGAGACCATACCTATATAAACAGGCAAACAAAATTTTGATTTCAGCCCAACTCTATACATAAACTACTTGCCTCATAGGCAACTATCATTCTCTAAACCTGAGCATTGTGCTATTTTATTTGAAAGGCACCAATTAAAACAGACCAGATTCTAGTTTACTTTTTCAGTCCACAAAGACTGAATACACATTTGGTTCTTGTATTAGCATATATAACACTAGTTCTAAATTTTCTAATTTTTTTCCCTGGTATTCAAATTATTACAGGCCTTAGATAGAATTTTTAATGCCACTCGGCCAAGTGCCTAGTTGAAGAAAAAAACCACTCTGCACTTGAAAATTTAACTTGGCACAGTCACCACATGAAAAACGAGACTTTCTTTTCTTAAAAGTACCGCCAAAGCTTGTACCAATAAATATTGTTTTCCAACTTTCTTCTTGGGCTTTTCACGAACTTCGGATTTTCTGCTATTAGTAACAGGTAACTTAAGTATTGAAATGGCAGGTTTAGAAATGCTTTCACCTGAAACTGGTTTGTCTTCAGAATAAGCGGTAGTCTGATCGGTCAGTGTCTTCGAAAACCTTTTTATCAGCTGCTTCATTTTTTTTTACTTTACAAAGTCAAACAAAACAGTTTGTTTACTTTTCTTTTACATACTTCACCGAACTGACAAGTATATAAACACTCGGAACATTGGTTGGATTTTAAGTTATACTAAGTGAATTCTGAATGCGAACTAATAGGTTTGCGCATA
Source organism: Tegillarca granosa (assembly GCA_029721355.1). NCBI lineage: Eukaryota > Metazoa > Mollusca > Bivalvia > Arcoida > Arcidae > Tegillarca > Tegillarca granosa. The sequence goes on along the minus strand of CM056597.1, from coordinate 15,144,052 downwards.
TGATGCAAACGTTTAAATGATTTTGTTGATTTATGCTTGTAACTGAACGGCATGATGAAAAGAAAGGGACTTGTTACAATTGACCTCCTTATACATGATTTTCCCGAAGTATATATCTGATAAATTTAACTCGGCACTGTGACAAGTGGCAGTAACAGCATCACTCGTCCAAGTACACATTTCACTCGTGGACGAGTGAACAATCGAAGCCCTGTATTACATGATGCAGTCACCTGTTTGTGCCACTTGCCCACAAATTACACATATATTGTAAAGTACTTCACTGATTACTGAATGGAGACCATTGTTTATTATTATTATTATTATTATTATTATTATTATTATTATTATTATTATTATTATTATTATATTCAAGGCCAAAGTTTTGTTCAATTATCAGATTGCATACAAATTTTGTGCATGTGTAAAAAAAAATTGATAAACAGTACTTATGATGTTTCAACTCAGACATGCTTCATATAACCATCAAATATTTTTTTTCATTTACATACACATTTATATAGCTACTACCAGTAGATCATCCTATATTTTGAACTTTCAGAGTTTCATACACAAAGGTACAATATTTTTTTAAATTTGTATTATGTAATTTTTATTGATGGTCAAATCCAAAGTACAAATTTCTCACAATTAAAAGAAAATAAAGGTAGAAAAATATTGCTTTAAGCCCCAAGGTCTTAATGAGAGTGAATAAGATTACCTGCTACAAAGAACATACCTGTAAATTGAAGTCACAGGTAATTAATAAATCAGGGGATACCTTGTGGTGTTAATATCTTTATCCCTTAATCTATCTTGTAAGTGGTTACAAATAATTAATTCACATCTATCTCTTTTTTAACAGTGAAACTTTTACAAAAATGTGATAATATTAATTCCAGTAACAAAAGTTGTGATCCAAGATCAAAAAGATTTACTGCAATGTGAACTCTTAACAAGCACATTGTAACAGTTTATCACCAAAATAAATCTACATTTCACCTGGAGGGATTGCTTTATCTTTAACAAGAGCTACCAGAAATATCAGGTGACCATTTGTCTCAGGATATTTGATCTTCTCTTTACTCAAACAATAAGGGGCAATAAAACTTTTAAAAAGGCAATTGAATTTTCTGATGACAGAAAATTTCTGGGAACTGTGACATTAAATCCTGGCTACCTTATGAGGTGACTTTTTGTCTAGTAAAGTTCACCAATAACTGTGAACTGAAGACAAACAGATCAAACATTGATGGTTATAACTGTGATTGTTTAAAAAAAAGATTATCCAAAATTGTAAAAAATGCAAAAGTAATTACAGGCTAACTCAAAAGGGGCACTCAAAATAGTATTTTGTGGATGCCAGATATCTGTCAGTGGCTCCATGATACCAAAATTTTAAGTTGCATTTTGAAATGTGGTGTCTACAGCACCTAACCCCCTGCCAACTACCCAACTAAATTAAGAGCTGTATAGCATTACAATTTGATGTGAAACAGATTATTATCATTATTTTTATTGCATTTCCTTGAAAATCAATTAATACAATTTAGTATATTACCTGAACAATGCCTCTTTTAAATAACCCACATAGAATGAACTGTGAATCTGCTGACCACTACAAAAAAATGTAAAAGAAATTTTAGGTTTAAATTAGGAAACATACCGGTAATGTAAATTACAAACAGAATCAGAAAAGGCTGAATCTGAAAATTTTGATATTTTCTGTAAGAACAAATAACAAAGGTCTGATTGATATCAATGTTACAGATTTACAATATAAGTACAATAATTTCTGAACTTATCATTCTTTTATATCTTATTTCAAATAAAATTTGTCTTAATGAAATTATGACAATAAAACAAGAAATATTACCTCTATGTATTGAATTGTGTCTAAACAGCTGTACAGGTTCTGTATTTGAAAGGAATCAACATCTCTTATTATCAATCGGAATTCTACCACTGATGCCTGAAAACACAACAGTTGATAAAACATTGTGTGTATTTGCATGTGTGTGTGTATATGTGAATGTGTGCATACATGTATGTGTTATTTAACATTCAATAGATATATTGGATACAAATTTGAAGAAATTCCATCTATACTAAATCACCCTTTTTCACCCATAATTAAAAAAAAAGGCAGAAATAAAATAGTATCTTTCATAATAAGGTGCGAACATTTTGTTTGAGAATTTTTTCAGACACTACTTGCAATCAATGTATTGCTATTACAATACACAATTAGTTTAGATTTTATCCAGGATGCATCATGTAGAAAGTCCTTGAAACTAGACGAGCTCATTAATAAATGTGCAATATACCATCAGTAATCAGTAATAATTTACTTAAACTTGCCAATAATATTTTTTTTCTGTCAATTCATGCCACTAAAACTGGATAAGTACTGGACTGGTGACCACATATGTGCAGGGAGGGAGGAGGCATCATTTTTCTTAAAATAAACAGGTCAAATCATCTACATCTATCAATACTTAAAAATAATTTTAAAAATCAAGAATTATTTTTATAAAATAGTTTTTTTGATTAGTAGAAAGGGGCACTTGATGACCTTGGATTGACACTCACAATGTAGAATGTCCCACCTTTCAATGAATTTCAGGAAAATGCTTATTAATCGTAACAGGATACAAATTACTCTACCCGGTATTTAAACCACATAAAAACCAATTTGGTTATGAAACATGATTTAATACTATGTACATGACATACATATATTTATTCATACTTAAATTATTTTGCCATACATACACAGTACTACTTCTGTAGGTAGGTATAGACTTTCTTGAAATCCAAAAATGCCAAAAAATAACTCAGATTATTAGTAAGATTACACTGATTGGTGTCAATCAAATATTAAAACAATACTTGATTGACATTAAACCATTAATGAAGGAATTATTGGATTATAATACATGACTTAGAAATTTGTTTTTTGAGGTATTTATTTTTATTTTTCAATTGAATTTTTATTCAGTAAAGCTAGGTATTCAAATTTTGTGTTAATGATAAAACAATTCAAAGGAAAGACAACTTTTTCAATGCCTTTTTTGTACTTTATGTTGTCTATGAATGTTTTTGAATAGTAATTTAACTGTGAGTTTCTGGTAAACAGATATTCAGATTGAAATAAATTAAAACATCTCCAATCAAAACAGAGAGAGTAAGCTTTTTTGTTTCAATTTTTTGGTGGTTAGATCAATCAAAATAACCTTCCTCCTTTATTGTTCAAAACTAATGAATCTACGATATGCATGTAACATCATTATTCCATTTTCTGATTCAAGTAAAAAAAAATATTTCAGCCCATCATGTACCCTAATTTAGAGACAAGAAGGCTCTTTAAAAAAATCAGAAGGAACGCTTGACAAATAATTAAGAAGAGTTATAAACATCTACAGTATAGTTTTGTATTGAAGACGTTTATACTATCACATTACTATGACATCTTCATTGTTAACTTGTGCATTTTAAAGTAAGACTATACATGCTCCTACATAAATCATTTGACATAATTTACTAGGATGTCTATGTTTGCAATTAAAATAACTTTAATACTTATTTGAAAAAGAAAGAAACCATCTTTTCCCATTAAAAAAAATCCAGAAAATTCAGAAAATATAGGTATGGTGAGGTACTTAAGATGCCAGATTATATATTAACTTGGTCATATATCATGGATATACATACATTTATCTGATATTTTGATTTACTAGGCAAACTTTATTTTAGTTTTTATTACTAGAAAAATTGTGCAATCTTTAGCTCCATCTAAATATTTCTAAAGAGGTTTGTCTCAAATCTCAATCCAATCTGATTCTTAAATATCTAGATGGAGCCAGAAAGCTGCACAATGTTTAACTGCTCCTTTATATATAAAGAAAGCTAAACTTCTTTAAAAGAACACCTGCAATAATTTATTCCAAGATTAATTGTCACAAGTTCAAGTTTTTGGGTGCCTATGGTACCTTACCATTCCCTCTACTTTTCTAATACTAGTATGTCTATAGGTACCTTACCATCACTTTACTTTTTTAAGAAGTCTTTTTTACACTAACAAATTCAAAATTTACTAGTGGTATTTACAATCATTTACGTTATTAAGGAGTTTAACAAAGTATCATAATCACTCTATACAACAATGTTTTACAGAATATTGTTCTATGAATCTCAAAAATGTTACATCATTACAAAGAACAGTTATTAATTTTTTTATACAATCATAAATAGGTTTATTTTTTTCAATGTAATACTAACACAGAATTATTTGTCAAAAATGTCTTTTCACTAAAAAAAATAGACATGTAATCAATGTCAAAATGGTCAAATTAGCCATACACACTTCTTTATTCAAACATAAAATTAAGGGATTAAGTCCTAAGTCACTTATATTTTCTCAGAAAGAAGATAATTATAATCCACAAGTGAAAGTAAAAGGAATATTATTGTATGGTGATAAAGATCCTACAGATTAACCATTAATCCTTTAATCCTTATTTATTTACTAAACATCCAGCACCTGTAAAATATTCTTATAGTTATCCAGATTTGTGCATCTTTTTGACTTAAATAAGCATATAACATTCCAAACTTGATTATTTTAAATTGATTTTTGACATTTGACAACTGGCAAAATATATGTCACAAATGACAAATAAGTTAAAAAATCTTCTTGTTTACCCATATGAAATTTAATACAAAATTAAATTATTAAATTAAAAAAATATAATAAACCAAGAATTTTTTTAAATCTAAAGCATAAAAGTTCAATTTTATTAATACCTCTACTTTATTTTATTTTATTTTTTATTTAGAGTACCGTCTATTTTATTACAACAAATGTATTACAAGATCAATCAAATTAACATTTTCTATTTATGAAAAAAAAATTAAGACAATTCCAATGACAAAAGAAATTTATGAATTACTGTAATTGATTTCCAAGTCACCTCTCCTTCCCCAACCCCTGCTGTTACATAACACAGGTACTAATCAATCTTAATAACATTGATGTAAGATTACATTTTACCTTCTTATCTTTAACACAGGAGGAGGTAACTCTTTTACCAAAACATCAAACAGATTATCAATCACCTAACACTGACAATAATTCATACATTATTAATATTAGGATTTAATAATTCAATACTTTTTTTTTCAATTCAAATTTTTTTTTTTTAATTTTATTAAATTTAGAAATTTTAACATCCTTGAAATATAATAAAGCAATCTGTTCCTATTTCACACATTAAGCAGATTTAAGGCTTTAAAGCATTAAGATGTATTACAAACTTTTGTTTGAACCATTTAATTCTTACAGAAAGGAGAATTGTTTCACTAGAGCCAAAAAAAAAAAATTGTAACTAAATTCAAATTCAAATAATCATGACCTTAAATTCTGTGACAAGTTGTATTGAAGACGAAAAACATTTTTAATGTACTGTAATTTTTATAGATTTATGATACTTACTTTTTACCAAATGCTGTTATGTTATTGAATGTTTTGTTATTTTAATATTGATGAAAAATTTTCTTTTATTTTGAAAAATCCAAAATACAAGTAGCTGTTCTTCAATTTTAAAAGAAATGTATAGACGAAGATGTCTATTGATATTCATTTTATCAAGCATAGGTTGTTATTATTGTTTTATTATTATAGTGTCTCAGAAGTCTTTAAGGCTGGATGGTAAAATATGTTTTATTGTTTTATGCATTTTCTGTTTGTATATAGCAAATTTTATCACATGACACTGAAATAAAGAATAACTGTAACAATGAACATAGACCCCAGCATGTCAACAATAAAAGTCCAATTATTGAACTTTATATGCATTCACTGTCAGTTGCATGTTTGCTATTGATGTAAGATTCTATATTTGTAAAATTTAAACAAAATCTACAAATATTTTTCTTTGCTCAATATTAATGATTATTAGATTAAAACAATGAAGGCCTTTTATTTTTAAACAAACAGGTCCATTTTTTAATTTTCTTTCTCATGATAATTACATGAAGTCAACCTCAATGTTGGATAATTTGACTACCAGTGTTAATTCCTTTGGATCTTTGTAATATGGATATATTGTTTAAAGAATCCCAACTACTGTATTGTTTAATAAAAAAATCTTTTAATCAGAAGACCACCTGCAGTTCAACAACTAATACTGTTCACATGTAACTGATTAACAATGACCAAAACATCTTTGATTATAAATAAAACACTTTTTAAAGGTAATCTTCTTTGAATTACCAAAGATATAACTCTGCTACAACTAATTATGTTCAAAAGAGAAAAATCCTCCTGCTGTGTTCATAATTTATTTAGATTTATTATTCCCAATAGAAATATGCAAAAAAAAAAAAAAAAAAAAAAAAAAGTTTTTAAATTTGAATTATACAACCTGATTAAAAAATAATATCTTAGTATATATCAAACTGAGTATTAAAATGTAAATTTTAACAACTAAATTTTTAAACTTCAAACTGATGTTCCAAGGGAGACAACACAATGCACATCATGTCTTCTCCAAGTTTAAATATCAATTTATGATACAATTAAAACAAATCAAAATAATTGACCTATAATATAATACAATAAGGTTTTCCCTTTTGGTTTCTATAAAATATCAAAATTTGGTCACTAGACTGACTAAAATTATCTACTTTTACACTTTAATACTACTAATATTACTACTAATTACAAGATCTTAAAACAAAAGTAAATTTATTTTCCATAAATCATTTGTAAAATTTAATAGTAATTTGAAAAAAAAGATAGTCCTTTTGCAGAATATTAAATGGTCACTAGATGAGCAAGTTAAGATTTATTTTTCTCAGGGTTGCATGTAGTCCGAGAGATCTGACGTCGATTTTATTTTACTTTTCGACTTTTGTAAAATCAAAGGTCGAAAAGTAAAATAAAATCGACGTCAGATCTCTCGGACTAGGTTGCATGATGCATACATGCAAGATGCATCAAGAATTTTTCAAAACCAATGCATTTCTTTTTATTTTACAATTAACCTTTTCTAAAATGTAACATGTCTATATAAAATACTGATACGCAAATTGCCAACTAAAACAACATTTTGTAGCAAATCAATTACATTTTTGTCATTTTACATTAATAATTTTAGATACGAAAACTTGTTCACATAAGCTTACCAAATATTTGCCATCTGGAGAAAATTTACAGAGTTGATTTGACTGACGGAATAGCTCCGAAAAATTCATCTTTACTTCTGACTTTACTATGCTGACTTACATTGAAAATAAAGTCACAAAGTTAGTTTACGATTTACAAAAGTGTGTATTCATGTTGTCAACAAGCGTCGACATGTGTATTCCGCCATTTTGAATTCAGCGCCAATTTTTTACGAAACGGAATGTTTAAAAATTCAAGATCACTACTAAAATTCTTAATTGTTAAAAATTCACTTCATAAGAAGTTCGGAAGTTCAAAGATCATAATTTTTCAGTCTAATTTACCCCCACGTGGGATAAAAACAACAGGTAGTCTGTTGTTGTTTTAACAAAGAACGACTACTCAGTCCCTCCGTAATCCCTAATTTGCCGGGTGAATTTTGATTGGTCGGGCAATCAACCCAGTTCCCCTCCTCTGTATAAAAGTAGTACTCTAAGAAATAATGGCTAACATAATCACTTACATCATCATACGATCATATTGCATCTAGGTAAGTTAAAGAAATAAACCATTTTCGTTAAAATTGTTGGACATTGTTGAAGCAACATATGCTATCTGTCAGGACGTGTTTTCCCGCGGTAAAGTAATCCGCCATTATTGATGTTACACCACGTGGTTTTTACATGGAGTCGTGTGTTGAAAATATGAGAATAGTTACGGCTACAGTTGTGTTTTAGGGTATTTTTGGGTTTTTCATATTGAAACTACCCAATCACTAATGTCAGGCAGGTAGCCGAGGAATATTTTGAATAATATTCGTGAGTATATAATCTTTCTTTCTAGTACATTTTCATATTTGTGTAAAATAACTGCTTGACGTCCCAAAGTCAATGCAAAGTTTTCAAAGTCGCAAGTACTCGATCTAATAATGACATTATGGCGGCCAGGATTCCGTGACTTAAAAACTTGTCGCATTGGCTTGAAAAAAATTATGTAAAATGCTGATGATAAATCATCTATTTACTTGCGAGCTTGGTTTGTAGCAAGTGTCAGATTTGACGTTTCAGAATGTAAACAATGCACTTTATGCAGATAACGCGTCACTTATCGCGTTTTGAAGGGGTATGTCATGACAGAGTGGTAATCCTTTGAAGTTCGGTTGTCCTAGTTAGTAGTTCGATTTCATGAAGGATATACTTTTTTAGTTTGTTATATAAAATTTGAAATATACTTTATTTATTTTTTCCCCAATACTATTAAAAATTATTTAGTTTCATTTTGATACAAATCTAGATCTACTTATTTATTTTCCTCCAATACTTTTGAAAATTATTTAGTTTCATTTTGATACAAATCTGATTGACAGGTTATTGATAAGATAAATTTGTGAAAAATATATGTATAGATGATATTGTTAAAGATTATGGGAAGAATTTTATTTTTTGTAAAATGTGTACTTTTAATCTTTTGATCATTATTTATTTACTATTTTCATTTGATTTACTGTGTATTTTTTGTTGTATTTTACAGAACTTTTTAAACATCAATTTCCCCTCCAGGCTTAATTAATTTATTATCTTTTTTATAGAAAGCTATATAATGAAAACTGGATTTCCAGTGTCCAGTTAAGTCAAAAATGTGTTTTTCACGCTGTTGTAATGTTGTGTAATTTGTAAATTGTTTACTGTTATTTTGTTAATCTCCCCATATTGTTATCATTACCAGTCAACAAAGATCATTAAATATCGAGTGTTGTAAATGACTTGACACTTTGGTGGGGTTAGGGTGTACCTTGAGGACATTTAGATAGGAGATAACATGGAAAGTGAACCTGTGGTTTTCTACACCTGTGTTGTATGGAATACTTATACATAACTTACAGGTTATATCCATCTCCCATAGTGTTTATGCACTACTGATATATCAACTGGAGCAAAACTAGACCATGTATTCATTCAGTTATGATGTGTTTATATATTTAAATATTAAATTTCAAATGGAAACAAAATAAGTTTATTCAAACCTCTGTAACATGACTGTATTTGTCATTTACTCCTTTATTAATCAAAATGAGTAATTGTGAATGGGTCAGTAGGCTCTGTGTAAATGTTATGATATTGCCCTTTGAATAATCATATTTCAATTAAATTTTACCATTTAAAAATGACTTAGTATTATTATCAAAAGAATAAAATAGTCAATCTCACACACTTTATCAAAAAAAAAAATTATAAAATTATGATATGGTCTCTGACTCACCTGGAACAGAAAATGTTAATAAAAATGGTATTATTATTATTATTATTATTATTATTTTTTTTGACAAGTTTCATATTGAAGGAACTGTAAGTGGCATATCATAAATTATTCTTGTATTGATATACAATCCTACAAAGCGGTGCCTTGATGTCTGACTCAAGTTTTGAAAGTTCTCTTTTGTTTTTTACAGATTTAGTAAATTCATTCATCGTCGTCGTTCTCATAGTCACATCATGTCACAACTGTCTACAGCTAATAGTACCACTGGTACCCCAGTTGGTCCTCCAGTGTCACAAGAAACATTTGAATATTTATGGAACACACTTGGAGAAGTCACAGAAAATGGGTAAGTTGAACATGTACAACTTTATTTAATACTTGCACTTTTTCATTGCCAATGTTTTTAAAAAAAATTTTTGTAAATGTCTAAGAAAAATTAAATATTTAATTTATCACAGCAATTTATTTATTTATTTATTTTTTTATTATTATTTTTTTTTCATAAATTAGTACTTAGTTTTTTTATTAAATTTTATTACACCAATATTTATTTGTATCAATTGTAATAACCATTTCAGGGAGTACACTGCCATTTCTAGTAAAGAACTAGAATATTGCTACGGTGGAGACGCAGATGATACAAGCTTCCAAGTTGAGAGATTTTCTATCAGGAACCAAAATGACTCTATTTCTGATCTCGTAAGTTTATTTCTTTTTGTTCAAAATTGTAAATCTAGAAAATTTTGCATTCTTTGGTTAACTTTGTCATTTTAACAGTGGTCTTGAATTTTTAATTTCCTCTAGCTTCCCCTAGGGCTTGTTGTATTGTTTGCAGCTATTAATTTAAATTGGAAAAGGGAAATTCCAATAATTCAAACAATATAACTAAATATTTATGGGATATTTCATTTCACATTTTTAATTGCTAGACACAGAAAATCTATAAATGATGTCTAAAAATTTCTGTTTAATGATATAAACATTAACTTGTGCTATAATATAGACAAATATTTGCTTTTTCATTAAATTTTGGGCCTTATTTGATGTATTTTAATTATTGGGACATTTACATCAAGCCAAGCAATGTGGAATTCTCTATAATGTAGTGGAAGACATAAATCAATTTCCATTCTCATTTACTAATTAACACTTAATTTAGAAATAGTCGGTCCCATTGCCTGATATAATGTACTTAACACCAATTTTATGATCCAAACTTGTTACTTTTGCTGCAGATAAGGTTTCATTTAATATGCAACAACAGCAATTACTTTAGCATGGAATGTTAATGTATTTTCTTAACATGAAATTTTAGAAATTCGGAATAGATTACTTTACAAAGCAGTGACTGCATACACTTAAAAATTTGTGTGAAGATATCTAAATTTTCCTATTTTAAAACATGAACATAACCGGGGATTTCCTCAAATAGGTTTATAAATAAAACTGTACAGGTACAAAGTGTATTTAATCCTGTTTTGTGTCTATTGTTGACATTCCTTATCACATGGACAAGTTTCAATACAATAGATTAGATGTATTGTGTACCTGATGTTGATTTTAAGTACATGAATGAAGGACTAGTTTGTTTTGTTAAATTATTTATAATATAGATTTTCACACTACCCAGCTTTTATACTATGCACTATATTAAATTGAACCCAGCCTCCTTACACTTTCACCTGGTCGTCATATCAACACAGTCATGATGACTGGCTGTGGGAAGAAGGATCTGTATGATGTCCTCCATTCACAAAGATGTAAATAATTGATTAGGTCATTATAGAATTGATGTGAATTATCATTTCATCTGTTCCTTTTGTCTCTGTTCACTTAAACATTATGCGTCCATTATCATAATAAATACTATTGATTCAGAAATTGGAAACTTGTCAATTTGCTGCGTGTTTGGGACAGGTAACTAATTATGTCCTAAATGAACAAGATTGGGCATGCTCCAGATTTTAATATTATATCGCAATATAACTCAGGTGTATAGTACAGTATATCAAATTTTGAAATGCATTAGTGAGGTTTGAAGAAATATTTTTACCATATTTTCTGTGATATTTTATAATATTCCGTCCAAAATGATAAAGTTTGAGAGAACTGGCTTTACCACATACAGGGTAAGTAGCAGTAGAATGTTAATATGGTAGGGGTTGATATGTATGACTTTAATATACAATGTGATTGTAGGGTGGTTAATTTATTTAAATGGACCTTGTTGTGTGATTTGTCTTTTGATTATTATATATTGTTTTTTAGAATCTCATTCTTATTTGATGTACTTTGTTACAAAATTAAAATTTGAAATAAATTTAAAAATTTGAAAAAAAACTTTTTACCCCACAAAACTATTCTGTGTGATAATTTTTATTTCCTATTTTACAAAAATAAAAGGAATTACTTATTTTTATCAAAAAAATTATCTTAATATATTTAGTTATTATTTTTTCAAAAAAGTAAAATAAATCAAATAATATTCAAATAGTAAGGAATTTTGATATAAATTTGAATAATCAATGATAGTAATTTCCATAGTAACCAATAGAATGTCTAGAACTAGATGTTCAATTAACATGATTCTTTCTCTGTGACACACCAAATCAATAATGTTGACAGAAATAGGAAATCCAAATTCATTACCATAATTGCTAAAAATAGCTCAAATAATGGCTGTTGTCACCTGGATAGATGATAGGTAATAATGTCTTACCTAAGATCAAACTGAATAAATTTGAAGTGAAAATAGAGGGAAAGACAGGGATTTTTTTTCTATCAGAAAGGTTTCAATAAATGTGAATGAGATAATAAAATAAATACGGGTATTGAATCATAAATGCAGCTAGGTGTAATTGATCCATAATGAGATTGTTTAATTGGTCTTTCTTAATCATCTTTGTATCATCATTGTTTAATTGGTCTTTCTTAATCATCTTTGTATCATCATTGTGAGTATAATTAGATTACACAGCCTGAGTCAGGAACTGCTTATGCCGTTAGATATGTGTGCAATGATATAAATTAAAAACAAAAAAAAATAATAATAAAACCTTTTAATTAGGTTCATAGCCAATTAATTTTTCAAATTGAAAAATATCCCTTCTGTTGTGTGAACTTTATATAGTAATAGAATCTCTTTATATTTGAATATTTGATAGAGAACCATCTATATTTTCTATTTGCAGTTAAATCCCATCATAGGTCAAACCACATCTACATCATCTAACTCCATGAGTCCAGATAGTCAGACTAACATCATCGGTAGTACAGCATCAAGTCCATACAATGAAGGTGTAAGTACTCTTAACTAGCAGTTTAACAACTTGAATTTGACTTCTCTCTGTTTCTTCTTTTAAGTTGCTAAATATGTCATGAAGATGTGCTAGGTTCTGCTTTAATTTTAAATTGTCAAACACTTTATCAAATTTTAAGATAATTTTTATATTTATTATATCATTTCATTATTTTTATAGATATCTTTTTTTACATGTTTTATGTAAATTCTCTCATATCAATTTGGATTTAGATGTTTATCACTTATTCATTTGTTTTAAATTTATTTTTCAGACCATCACATCCCCACCACCATATTCACCACACACCAGCATGCAGTCACCAATACCATCAGTACCATCAAAGTAAGTTTGGATTTGTTGTTTTATTATTCTCTTAAAACAAAGTAATATAAAACTCAATCTGAAAACAATGTTTGGTTTTTAATTAGTTATATATATTTTTTTAAATGTGGTATGAAAATCAGATGATGATTTTTAAATGAATTCTTTTTCTTAGTATGTTAAAAAAAAAAAAAAAAAAATACAGAAAAAGAAACTGTTTATTAATTCTACTGATGTATAATTTATATTTTAAAAGTATTGGATTTTTTTTTTAAATTTTTTATTATTTAAATAAAATAAAATTTGCAACAAGTATATAGTAAAACCCATTAAAAAATTGTCCCATGTTTTGATACCCATAAATTTGAGGTAGACATTATATCTATCTATCTATCCTATCAATAAGTTAAACATGCTTATTTACATATCTAGGTCAGATAACAGAAAAACTCCACTCAATATATAACAGTAAAATTTAAATAGGATCTATACTATATAATAGATTTAAGAACAAGTTTTAGCCTGTACCTACTTAAAACTCTTTGTCAACAGTGCTTTGACTTTAAGGTGATATATGGGTTTAAGTGGTGCATATACAATTCTAAAAATCTATAAATATCTATACTAAGAAATGGCATGTTGTTGTAGTTTAAGACAATTTAGAAATGTTAATGTGAATTTTTAATTTTTATTTATTTTTTTATTTATTTATTTTTTTTTTGGTAGATGTATAAGGTAAAAAAAAAAATTTAATTCAAATTACAACACCCCATATCATTTTAAAATGGCCTCCAAGTACATTTCTAAAGGTATTATATACCAATGAAAAGATTAATTCTTTTGGATTTGAAGTTCATGGTCCACTGATTTTACACTTTACCAATTTTACCAATTACCCAGGTATAATAAAAGATAGACAAATATACCTCAAGATTAAACCTAAACATGACAAACAAAATATTTGCACTGTACTTGAAAATCTAGGTATTCTTATCTCTCCTTTATATTTTCTTACACTTGTGTAAAATCTATGTATATACTAATACAATAAATAGAAATAGAAAATAAATATCAATTTCATTTACACCAAAAACAAATTATTTAAAAATTGAAAATGACATTTTTTTAAAAAAAGAAAATGAACAAAGTTGATTAGAAAATAAAAGTAAAATAATCTAATTAAATTAAAAAGTTCAAAAGTTATTTTAAACATTTAAATATTTTAAACTTTTAAATACCAAGTTAAATATTAATTATTTAAAATGGAGATATATAGTGTATGTACTTAGAACATATTTTACTAAGTAGTTGTTACATGTATATGTTTTAATTTTTTTACAGCACAGACTATGCAGGAGATTATGGATTTCAAATATCATTTGCTCAGCCATCAAAGGAAACAAAATCAACTACTTGGACAGTAAGTGCAGAAATTTTATGTATATTGTAATAAAGTGGGGGGGGGGGGGTATTTTATTATTTTTTTAATTTCCTTAAAAACAGTGTTCTTGTACAACAAATATAACTGAAATTCCTTTTTACACAAATTTCTACTTTTATTTTCATAAAATTCTTTGAAATACATGTAGTTAATAGATTTGTTTTAAAATAAAAAGAATGAAATAAGTTTTTGTTTTAGGCTTTTATTGATTTCTTATTTAAGTGTTATTTGTTTAAATTTCAGTATTCAGAAAGTTTGAAAAAACTCTATGTCAGAATGGCAACAACATGTCCTGTTAGATTTAAAACTGCCAGACAGCCTCCTCCGGGCTGTATTATTCGTGCTATGCCAATTTTCATGAAGCCAGAGCATGTTCAGGAAACAGTTAAGCGTTGTCCAAACCATGCAACCAGCAAAGAACATAATGAAAGTAAGTATCTAGGGGAAAAGTTAAAATTAAATTTTAGGATTCGGTTTTTAAAGAAAAAAAAAGTTATCTCTAGAATTTTCACACTTTCTAAACATACAGAATATAAAAAGGGAACCAAGCTGACTTTAGAATAGTTATTATTGCAGCAATTGGGGGCGGGGGGTTGCAGACAATTTTCCTTGATCTCATAATTAAACATTTCACATATAAATAGAAAGGATAATCAGACCTTTTTGTTCTTTAATTACTCTTTGGAGATTAACACAAAGTACAAGACGAATCCAACCAATTGTCTCAGTTCAGGCAGACAGTAGAAACATTCTAGACTAGATTGTTTCTGAATACAATAACTGTCTTAAGTGTCATAGGGGAAGGGGATTTAGATATCATTTTATGGGGATATTTCTGTAGAGATTAGGGGGTACCTTAATCCTTTAGATAATCTTTCTGACTCTGTTCATTAAACTGGTATTGTAAATATTTTTTTAGTATAGAAATTTTTTTATGACATTTTCCTCTAGAAAAATGTAAAGGAAATTAAAACTGAAAATCAAATTTAAAAAATGAACGAAAATATATAATTTCTAAATTATATAATGAATGATTTCCAATAAAATATTCTTGAATAAGATTCAAGCTGAGAGGGGTTTAATCATTTATTGTATAAAAGAGTAAAGGATAGATTATTTATAAATGTTTATATTTGTCTTTTTCAGATCATCCAGCTCCTACACATCTTGTAAGGTGTGAACATAAAGTAGCTAAATACACAGAAGATGGTTATACAAGCCGACAAAGTGTCATAATTCCTCATGAAATGCCACAAGGTAGGCAATGTAGTAAATATTGCATAAGTTTAACTGATAACTCTTGTCAATCAAAATGATGACAAATTTTAAGTTATATAGCTTGATATTAAAACAATATATTCTTCTGAAGAAAAAGTAAGTTTATTTCAAATTTGTAATCATAGACATGATGTTATAGCTCACACTTTTTGTAAATGTTCCAAATATATTTATCTTATAAGTGCAAATGTCTAGGTTTAAGTTAAAACAAAAATGCAATTTAAAAGAAAGATCTAAATTAGAAATATGAGTTTTATACATTATTTACCTTTTTATTTTGTAGCTGGTTCTGAGTGGGTTACAAATTTATACCAGTTCATGTGTTTGGGCTCATGTGTAGGTGGTCCAAATCGCCGTCCAATCCAGATTGTGTTCACTTTAGAGAAAGAGTAAGTATCTTCACAACATTTTCATTTTAGAAATCGTCAGTATTTTAGTAAAAAGTATAAATTGCATCAATTCTTTCGTAAATTGTGACAATAACATTAAAAATTGTTTAATATGAAAAAATCTAACATTTGATAATTCAAATTAAAGATGTTTTTAAATTTCTTGTTTAAAAAGTCCATTTGAAAAAAATAGAAAAAAATATGATAAATGGTCATGTTTAAACTGAAAATAAAATATATTAAAATGAATTTTTTTATTTGTAGTAATCAGGTATTAGGAAGAAGAGCTGTAGAGGTCAGAATCTGTGCTTGTCCTGGCCGAGACAGAAAGGCTGATGAAAAAACCGCTCTTCCTCCTACTAAACAGTCTTCTCCAAAGAAAAGTAAGTTTTAAATAAATATATAAATAAAAGAATTTTAAAGAGTTTCTCTTGATAATTAATGCATTGTGTATCATAATTCTGATAGTTAGCAATTCAAGGGGAGATAACTAAAGATTATGGAACTTGAATGATTACAATGAATTGCAAGGAAGGGATTGAAGATTTTTTGAGATTATAATTGAAGATTATTGATCATTATAAAGGAGATTATATATTAATGAAATATTTTCCTAAAATTCTTAAAACGAAATTATATGGAATTAATTTAATAATTTAATATTACAGATTTGCCAAAGATGTCATTTGGAACAGAAATCACTACAGTAATGCCTGCCGGAAAAAAGAGGAAGTTGGACAATGGAGAAGAAGCATTTACATTGACAGTAAGTAAACTAATATTTTCTTGTCAAAAGGGAATTCAAGATTTTAAAAAATCTGTTGCCTTTTTCGTTAAAATTTTACCAGAGTTGTGTTATGATTTGAAATGAAAGAAAATCCATGTCAAAAATATTTTAGAAGATTAAACATTTATCTGTAATGATTTTGATTAAGAATCAACATTAGTAAAATTTATATTTTATTTTACAGGTCAGAGGAAGAGATAATTATGAAGTGCTTTGTCGTATCAGAGATTCTTTAGAATTGGCCTCAATGGTGCCCCAACAACAGGTGGAACTTTACAAACAGAAACAGATAGAAATTAATAGACAGTGAGTATTTAACTTTATATCATAAGTTATACATGTATATCATTAAGTTATTCTATCAGTTTTGTTGATGTCAATATCTGTAACATTGCTTAAGTCCATCATAGAGAGGAAAAGTTGTTAGTCCATTTCCTTAGACAACAACAACTTTTTTTGGAAGTATTTGACTTTCTTTTTATGAATTCAATGAATTTGCCAAATGTTATTGATAATGATACCAACAAAATTACAGTAGTTAAGGTTTTAAAATAAAATTGCAACCTCAGCTAATAGTATTTAATGTCTGGATAAATCTTTTTATTTTATTTCCTGGATTTAACACTGATAAAATTAAGAAAGTAAATAAAGGAAAAAAATATTTATAAAACACTGTTATTTACATTCATTAGAAATCATTCTGTTGGTTGCAAATTTGTTTTAACATTATTTTTCATGCAATGGATTTTGACAACATCATGATATCAATGTATTAAGGGAGGGGAAGAGAGATACAAAAACATTTTGAAATTATTACCTTTAGTTTGTTGTTTCATTATACTGTTGTCAGAAACCATTGCTTTTATACATACAAGTTATCTTCATGCTACTGAAGTTTCTGGTGGCAGGTGTAAATTGAGGGACATAGCCATGCCACAGAATTGTTGAATATCTGATTAAAATGTTCGATGATACATATATTTCCTCCTGCATGTTTATAACGGACACGCTGCACTTTTATTGGCTGATTTACTGCCACTGCACATAATGGATAATACTAATCAACGTTGCTTTATTACCAAGTCATTACAACAGCAAACTTACAGCCTGCGATATGTATGAATTGATTTTTCAGGCCTCCAGATCTTCTTGAACAAGCTCTAGATTTTGAACCTTGCGACTATTTTGATTCAATCGAGACAGACAGATTCTATCCCTCAGTTTTCACCGGCAGCCACCTGAACATAAAACATGAAAGAACTGTATATTGAGATTTTATGGGCATTTTGCTGTTTAAATGTAAACCAAAAAGAGATTAAATATCGACAAATTTCCTGACTTGTTTCAGGTGGCTGTCGATGATCTTGGCCCGAGAATCTAAATCCAAACTAATGAAGAAAGGAAAAAGACCACAGACAGGGAAAGTCATCAAACCAAGAAGCTGAGACTAATAATAAAGTGCAATACAGTGGAATTGTTAGAATATAGGGCAGATAGAATTGGTTATCTGATTATCAGAGACATGGAAAGAGTGCTTGATATACAATGATGCAGGACATTTTGCTTTGACAATTACTAATAGCATAAATAAGATGTTGATCACCTGACAAAAACACTGATTTCTTAAAGGAAAATTCCCTTTGGAAGTGAACCAGAAATTTCAGCAAGAAGATGCAACTTCATTTTCATGACAATTCATCTACAATTCTGAACAACGAAAACATCAAATTCATTTTAACCTTTCAAAGGTTTTCATTGGACATTTTCATTAAATCTGCGTTATTTTTGAGAAAAAATTCCTTTGTTGAAAAAGCTGGGTCCTTTTTATCTATTTATAACATATTTCAACATTTCACCCCTTTATTTATTATTTGGACTGTTCCAAACAAAAAAGTGGAATGGTTTATAATATTTAAAGGTATGAAAGTGTTATAAAGCTAAGTAAGCTTGTGTTTTGTTTTTGATTTGTTATTTGTTACTCGTTTTGTTAATGTTGGATTTCAAATGTCCGTCCATGGTCGGTTTCTTTAATTTTTTTTGGTCAAGATATTCTATGTAAAATTTTTAAAAAATGAGTTACCAACCCTGACATTGTCAAGAATCAATATGACAAGATTAAGGGTTGTTTTAGTCTTGAGAATACTTTTTAAAAAATAAAATTAGTGCTATGAATTGTAAATAATTATTTAGAATAGGTTTATTAAGACCAGATATAGATTTCCTTTATTTACTATTTATTTCATATTTGTATTTATTTTTCTATTTATTATTCTCCTGTACAGTCAGTTTTGTATGGTGTTGTTTTTCCTACTGCCATATAAGGATAATGTTGGCAAGGATTTTACTTAATTGAGCAAGGTTAAGAGACATTGAATAGCATTCAGGAGACTTTGCTCTGATACTTTCATTTCTTTTATATAATTTGTTGAAAGTATGACATTTTTATTTTAATTCATATTATTCATATATTAAATAAAACACATAAAAATCAAATAAAATAAAAAACATAATTATACTTAAAATGATCTGTGTTCTTGTGGTCTTTTAGGTGATGTTCAGTGTTATACCAGGTACATGTATTGCCACTGAATCTTTGTACAGAACGGTTGTTTGCATTATATAACATCACACAATTGGTGCAAAGTTTGTCTTTAAAAAAAGATTTATACCTGCCACTAAAATTATATTTTGATTGGGGGAATGACTGAATTTAGTCAAAGTTTAATATTTATGTGGGAATTTTTTCTTTTAAATATTCTTTTCCTGGAAAGTGTGAACATACTAGTGGAAACAATAGATCTGTATCTGAAATTCTAATTACAGGTAGCTTAAATCTCGGGTTTTGATATTGTCGTGATAGTCCTACCTATAAGCCTATGAAATGCACTTTGTGTCATTGCAATTACTTTATGAACTCCTTCAGATTTGTGAACTCCTTCAAAACTCCATAAGTTTTTAAACCTTATCTCAAATCTTATTTACCATGATTGACCATTTTACATTAATAGATGTCCTGTCAGTTCTTTTAATAAATCATGTTAAAAACTGATTTAAGATAAACAATAAGTATTAAAATATTGAAATATTTCCTCAGATAAAAGTTATGTTGTCACTGATCATTTAATTTTTAAAATCGACAACTCCGTATTCATTTTTCTGGTCAATGACAATACTTAGAAGGTGGAACGATTTAGGGCTTATTTATAGGACTGTTAATAACATATACAATAAGACTGATTGAGGTTACAGGACTGTGTACTTCATAATGGTGCATACATGATGCATCGATGAATCTTTAATTGTATCCATTCAAACGGGATCTGTAAGTCTCTTTAGGAGTGTTTAATTATGGACATTGATTTGATATTTCATAAAGAGAGCAACAATTTTACATATCATATATATATATAATTACCTTTCGATGAGTTCACTAGCACATTGTGACTTATACCTCGCAATGTTTGTATGAAACTATATGGAAACCATTTACATAGCTTATTTCTGGGAAGACTTTATTTTGTAATCATGTATTTCCATACACACATGATTGTTTCACACAAACATCGCAGGTTACACATGAAGGCTAACAAATCGGCCCCGCCAAAAAATAAAAGTACAGGCTCCAAAACAATAATGTTGGTGTACTATACAGGATTAATTGTTTTTATTGTGAATGGAAAATATACTGCCATGAATTCCAATATTGATAGCAAAATTGCAGAATTTTCAATCCAATGGGAACATAGTTTCTTCACTATGCTATTAGAACTTTTATTCATACATGTACATAAACAGAATCAATTCTGGTTTTAAACATGTATCATAGTGTTTCACAGTGTTTTAATGAGTCGTATCACAAGTACTGTGTTTATAAAATTATGAATAATGTTGAACAGGCTAGTAAGGGTAGTAATCAAGCAACCCTTTCTATTCATGAACCAAATGAGGCTGATAACATTTGCAAGGAGATACTGTTCTGTATTTCCTGTTAAAAAGTTAATATTAATTTATAAATGGAATTCATCGTCAGACATTTTCCATCATTAGTAGAAACAATGTTTCCGTATCTCAGGGTGTCACATGGTATATAATGATATTCTTGCATCACATGATATCCCTAATTGTGTGTACAATTTATGAACCATATGTTGTCTTCAGTTGTTTGATTTTGGCACGGAGATGACCAATAAAATCATAGAGCATGTGTACACTAAACTTTGTCATGGGGTCTGAATTAGGGATGTGTGGTATTACCAGTATATCCTGATATGACAGGATTCATGTGGAAATTTTGGAATTCCCCAAAAATAACTATTTGCATTTATTTTGTAGAAGAATCTGTGTATTGAATAAAACTGGTAATAGTGACCACCTCAAACAACAAGACCTTATACCAAGTACTAGTATTTGGTAAACACAAAATTTTAAATGCTACTATTAAACAAAAACATTAATGTCATTTGAATTCTTGACATGTAGAGTCATGATTACCCTAAACTGTCTTTAAAGGAGTAATCTACTCTAAAACTGAAGGCAAATCTGCAACTTTGCACATAAAACCAAGTAAAACATGAAAACAGAGTTTTGGGAAATTTGCTCACGGGAGTCTTAAGTGGTTAACCAGAACTGCATTTGTATAATCAAGCTAAACTGAATCAAACCAATCAAAATGAGCTATATGATAATATTATACCTCATAAATTTGTTTTTCTAATAAATGCATTGATTTTACTCCGGGCGATATTTTGCAATATAGACCTGGCCCCAGTTTCACAATGATTCACTCAGCTGAGTGTACACTCAGCTCAAATTTGGGAATATTTCATTGTCAATTTCTAAGACATTACACAGTTAAAATTGAATATTTAATGTTATATTTTAATTGTTTAGTGTATGTTTGTTGAACAAAACAAAACATTGTCAAATAAAATTTTTAATTTTTTAAAATATTGTTCAAAGAAAAATTGGAATATTTGAGTTGAGTGTACACTCAGCTGAGTGAATGATTGTGAAACTGGGGTCGGAGGCTCCGGGCGGTATTATGTTTGCTTACCTCACACGATTGTCCTTGATGATGTAATATTAGACTAAACAAAAACAGCATCTTAACCAGAATAGTTTTAAGTAGTGGATTAACGCTAATACAAAGTAAGTCAGGAACGGCAACTGTTATACGTAAACAATCATCGTCTTATAGGAATGCCTATTTTGAGATGGTATCCATTCGGTATAATATAACAAATATTTCATGGGGTTGCGGGCTATATCACAGTTTATGGATCGGGCAGGCACCCCGAAAATACAATATAGACCTCGGCTTCGCTTCGGTCCATATAATATTTTCGGGGTGCCTGCCCGGTCTATAAACTGCGATATAGCCCACAACCCCATGAAATATTTGTTAAACGTACCCCCACTTAATTAAACTTGTCAAAAAAGACTATCTAAGGGAACTGTGGAGTGGTTAAAATGGACAGATAGCTGCTACATACTAGTTTAAATATGATCTAGTTTTCTTGGCTCTAAAACACTTTTCTAAATAGAGATGGTTCAGTTGATAGCAGTAATAGGTCATAACGGTATATAAGCAATGAAGAGCACCTCACATACTGCACAAATCTTTACCATTTATTTATTACATAAAATATTTGTCTTGTTTTTAAGATGTTGCTCATTTTCTGTAACATCTAGACACATAGGCAACAAAACAGAGAAATTTGTCATTGCATTCTTCAAGTACGTGTTCATATTATAATGTGATTGTATTATTAACAGCACGTTTAAGCTGAAGTGAGACATGTTTTTCTCTTATCTTTCTTGTTTTATATAGTATGCATAATTATGGAATAAATATGTTTATGAACTTTTCTTGCAGATCATCTACAACTCGAATCCCAACAATGGATAGTATTGAAAATGCACCATCACAAGTTCAGCCAACAGTAAGCCGTCAAAACACTTTACCGTTTACAACAGATATACCAAACCAGGTGACCAGCTCTCAACCAGTGCAGTTACAGGTTCAAATTGGTGGAAATACTGCAATTGTTAAAGAAGAACATCCTATCATGAATGGCAATATTATAAGTGATAACACAATTGAAAGGTAATTTACTGAAATGTTATAAGTTTTAATGACATTATACTGTAAGGAGAGTAAAAAAAAACTTCCTCACCGAGTGCCCCAGCTAAGGATCAAACCCGACTCTTTTGGGTGATAGGCATACGATCTGCCACTAGGCTAAAAGATTTGGACGAAAAAGCCTGGCAGTAAATCACTTTGTTACATCTACTATATACAACAACAAAACTCAGACCTGCTACACAGAATACATACCTAAATCAGTGTATAAATGTGGTATACTTAAACCAGAGTATACAGAAATGCATTATACCTAAATAACAGCATACAGAATTGCAGTATACTGGTACCTTAATCAGAGTATACAGAAATGCAGTTTTATGATTGCCACAAGGGCACCAAAAAATTCTCAATATTCATTGTCATAGAATGTTGCATAGGTTTAGATATCAATTGGGTACTTCATCTTTAGCTGGTAATATCTCAGTCTAATAAAATAATCAGTTAAGATTGTTTACTTATTCGCAAAATTTTGTCTTCCTGATAAGTAACCATAGATCTGTGGACTGCCTGAGAAGACCAAAAATAAGGAAACAAATTGTAAATCCGAAAATTTTTGTTCTTGTTCTATTTTTAGATAAATTCCTAAGATTAAAATTATGCAAAAAATAGAAATTTTGCAAATATTGAATTTAATATATTGGTACAGATTGCTTTAAAACTATACAAAAAAAAAATTAACTTGTGAAAATAACTGATGCAAAAAAAATCCTTAATTTACTATATAGTAAGAGGTTTATAAATTTCAGCAAGTTTTATGTTAATTATCATTTTCTTTTATTTCAGTTGGTTAACAAGTTTAGAACTTTCTGCATACATTGACAATTTTCACCAACAAAACCTCTATAATATGTCCCAGTTAGATGAATTCACCATAGAAGTAAGTATACATAGACAGTGAGGTTTTGATAGAAGTAGTGTCATTGTAACTGAAACTTGTGGAAAATGGTACAATTTCTGTAAAGTAATTTAACCATGTTCAACAGCCAAGAATAATGTATCCTTCATAATATGTGGTAGTCCAAGCTGCTGTACTACTGCATGTGTTCAATTGTGCAAACTTCATAAAGAATATTTAAGTGTGTGTATATATCTGTTGATGTATTAACTTTTTGTTATCTAAAAAATGCAGATAAAAATAAGTTCACACTGAGATTTAAATGATGGATTTGATTTGACATGACTTTTTACTAGCAGTGGAGTCAAGAGAATTTGTTAATGTTGTTCAATCACATGCTGTAGTAACAGAATATTACTGTTGTTCAATTTACATGACTATTTTGACTTAGTAATGACTCTATGAAAGTTATAAATGTTGGATATATAAAAGTCAACATCACTGTTCATATACTTAGATACACAGCCATCTTAGAATCCTATGTAAAACTTTTGATGGAATTATACGGTTTAAAAAATACATTAATAATAAATATTCCTAATCTTTTAATTTTAGGACCTGCAGAAAATGAAAATAGGAACAAGCCACAGAAACAAAATATGGAAAGCTTTACTTGAATTCAGAAATGCTGCTGTTGTAGCTATAACAAATTCACAGGGAAGCTTACAAAAAGATACAAGTGCCACTTCCACCATGAGCCTGAGCTCTCAGAACTCAATTTCACAAAGTTCAACATATTGCCCTGGGTACTATGAAGTTACACGTTACACATTTAAACATACAATTTCATTTACAAAAACAGAAAATGGAGTTCACACATCTCCAAAATGTAAAAAGGTTGAATAATGTGTTGTATTTTTATTGCAAAGTTGTGTAATATAAAAGCAATTTAGGGCTGGTTTTTTTTTTTTTTTTTTTGCTAAATTTGTAGTATTGCTTCAGAGATTTTGTAAAGAATTACAGAAAGTTTAAGGTTTACAAGGTGCCTTAAATTGATGTTTTTATATACATGTATATTAATTGTTAGTGTTAATTACCATATTTTATCATAATTATTGTTATTTAAGACAAATTGTTTTAGTAGTTTAGTAATAATGCTTACTTTTACA
Source organism: Tegillarca granosa (assembly GCA_029721355.1). Taxonomy (NCBI): domain Eukaryota; kingdom Metazoa; phylum Mollusca; class Bivalvia; order Arcoida; family Arcidae; genus Tegillarca; species Tegillarca granosa. The sequence goes on along the minus strand of CM056597.1, from coordinate 15,118,958 downwards.
CACTAAATTATCTTATAATTTTTGTTTTTAAATTTTACCCCTGAAACTTACATACCGGTAACTCAAAATAAAAGTGTTTAAAATTTTGTAGCATAGTAGAGAAGCAAGTTGAACAAATGAATGTGTGAAAGTGCTGTTTAGACTTGATATTTATTTCTTTGGAAAAAAATAATATCTAACAATTTCTTGAGGTATATAAATTTAAAAAAAAGTGCTACCATTAACCATTCAAACACTGTAAATACATACATATAGTATTATAACTGTTTGCTGCTTTATATATAGATGTAAACTTATGATTCAACCTTAGAGTGAATTTTTTTAATAAAAAAAAAACTTTGAATTCTGGGCTGTCATCCTGATTACTATAGGGCAGAAATGGGTCCCACTCAAATAGCTAGGTACATCATGAACATTCACTGAATAAACATTTAACACAAATGTTCCCAATTATATGTACTCAGTAACTGAAAACTTCAGTGACAGCCTTAGAGTTATTCACGTTATTGTAAAAATTTGCAATATTTCAAAATGCAAGGACATTTACTAGTGTTCTTTAATCATTGTTGTAGTGATTGAGTTAAATCATGTGATATTTAATTTACATGTAGATTTTTTTTTTTTTTTTTTTTTTTTTTTTTTTTTTTTTTTTTTTTGATTATGATTCAGATTTTGTAGATTAAAATATTGTAAATGCTTAATAAGCTCTTAAATTAGGGACCTTGATATACCATAGTTGAAATATAATATATATAAATATATATCTTAATTGTTGATGTGTGTTCAGATAATATAATGATGATAATTATATTTTATTATGTATTACTGCAAAAACTGAAGTTATACTACAAATTTAGCAATTATGGGTACACTGACAGGTCATGCAAGACGGTTTAAAAATAAAATGGGTGTCAACTCTGTGTGCAATAGGGGAAAATGTCCTTTAGTTTTGTAAGTACAATGGTACTAGTTAACTTCTAAATCATGGATGTCGTTTTGTCTTGATAAATTGATATTGTAAGATACCCTTCCTTGGTTCCCAAGGCAACCTTTTTTCGCCTGAAAAGTGCAAGACTTCAGTTTTGTGGTTGTATATTGAATCATGGTCATTCTTGAACAAAGTTATTTGATGCAAGTTTTTGTAAATACAACGCTTTTCAGGCAAGATTTGTGGTCTATGTATCTTGTAAATTATTAACATCATGTCCTGCATGACAAACACAAAAATGGGGATTTGTTATTTATCTTTTTATAGTGTTCAAGGGGAGAAAACTGTGTTCAGAATTAATAGAAAAAAAACATCGATTAAGCCTATATTATGTGTTCAGAAGATTTCATATGCATATTTCATTGTATTTTTATATACATTAAATCCATTGTTTTTAACTGCTGACTATTTTGGTGCAAAAAATAATGCATTTTTTTCTAGAAAATATTGTCAAGTATTAAATATCAGATTGGACAATGTTTCAGCATTTATCAAATTTTGTTTTTAACAACTTCATAATGTCTTGTAGATCCCATCAACAGTCATATCATTTACATACACAAGTTGCACATGTCAGGTAACAATTGTAATTTGTTCATAGTTTATATCATTATGTAACTTTTTATGAGCAGAAACAATTTTAAACGAACAATACTGTAGTGTTACATTGTACATGTACATGTATATCAATATTTTTGCATACAAGATGTTGTAAGAGTTTGGTAAATATCCCAGTATATCCTCTTTTTCTTCAATGAAAACTCACCATGACAGTTTGAATTTTTGAGTAAAATTATCAAACAATTCATGTCCCAAAGTTCCTGAATCTCAGTACTTGTGTAATCATTTATATTAGAAAATGTGCACATCTAGCAACTTAATTGTAAAATAAATAAGTTTTCAACATACCCAGTACTCAAGTTTGATAATGTTGCCACATTTCCATTTGTGTCATTGTTATCAAAGGTTCAAATTCACCTGTAATTATTGACTGCCACCACATTAAATTACAATTAAATTTCTTAACTTGTCTTAAGCTAAGACTTAAAGATATCAAATAGCCCAGTTTTTCATATTTAAATACTAGTATGTGCAGAATGCAGTCAGATTTTGTATTTATAAACATTACTTAAGTTATATTTGGTCTATTTAATTGACAAATGGGGATTGTTAATTATAACAGTTTATTCATGATGTGGTGTTATATAAAATCAGTATACTTATATGTGTATATTGGAAATTATTAAGACACATATGGTTCAAAACAATATCTGAACCTTTACTATCAATTACTGTATCTGAAAGTTCTTTCTCCATCAAAATTAGTATAAGTTGGTCCCTTCCAAGAGGTGACTTAAATGTGTGCAGTAATGTAAAATGCAATGTACATGTAGTTTGCATCTCGTAAGATTTGACATGATTTACATGGACCTTTTTGTTGAAAGCTTGAATACTTTTAATGACTAACACAAACTCAAACAACAGTAAAAATCAGCATGTTAGTAAAATTAAGTCAGTGGTTTTAAACCAGATTGCTTCATTTTGATTCAACCCTGTTTACTAAAAATCTTTTCAATAGAAATTTCTGAAAATAAGTTTATAAAATTCAGAAACAAAGATTAGTTAATCATTTGATTAACTAATCAAGCTTAGAACATCAGAGTCCCATGCATTTAGATGAGGGGTTGAGCTCCTTCGAAAAGGGTCCAGGTATTACACACAGCCATATGTGTCTCGTTATGAATAATTATTAATATATTTAGTGATTGCTTGAGAATTATAAACAGGGGTTTTGTTGTAATACATTATCATTATATAGAAGTATCATTACAGTTAATTAGCTCCGTCCAAGTTTAAATCAGCTTTATTGATCATATAAATATTGTGGTTGGGAAAAAAGTTTTTTCCCTTTATCATTAGTGTGTTTTAAGTTTTCTAATATTTTATTTACTTTGTGCTTTTCAAAGTAATTTGCAATATAAAGATTTTTGTGTGCGTGTGTTAATTATCACTATATTCTGTTCATTAAAATCATTTTTTAAATTGGTATCACTAATGAGGTGTGTACATCGGAAATCAGGGGAATTCAATATTTTGACCAATCAAAAACCATGTTAGAATCCATAGTCTAAAAGTATCTTTCACATTAACTTGTTCACTGCCAAAAAAAAGACAGTTTTGAGAGAGATAAAAATTACAATTCAAAATTGATATCAATTCATTAGTAGTAACCATGGAAATTATTTTCATGGATTCATTATCATTTTTGAAACATTTTAGAAATGTTTCGCTAGTGGTAAAACCACATTCCGAATTTTTCACTATTTCTTTAACATTCCATTTTGTTAAGTTTGATTCATTATACATGTATTAAGACAAATACATGTTACCTGTTTACTTTTCTTTTATACATAATCATTTTGGATAAATATTCTTAATTCAATATTTTTTTTAATAAGTCTGTAAAAGTTGGGCTGCTGTTAAATTTTGGACATAAAATATATAAAAGAAGTGTGATAATTAATGCTAAAAAAGAGAAATGGTACTTTCATTCTTTTGATAAATTAATTAGTTAATGCTGTCACATAAAACTATTACTTAATAACAATTGTTTTAGACATTTAATCTTTTCTTGAGCCAATAGGGAACAAAATCAGTTATTCTAACAACGCAAAATCCAGTTTTAATGTTATTTCCACAAAGTGATGTGTAAAATATGACTTGATATATAAGGCTACCAATATAAACATTGATTAAGTGACAATGCAGTTTGATAGCAATTAATGTCTTGGTGTGAGTTGAATTTTGAAGTTTGAGGTAGAGTGTGTTTTGGACTTGGCGAAAATGAGGAAAAACGTCCTCCTTTCTTGATTATGTTCATAAAAAGTGGAGGAGGAAAAAGTTTAATACTTGGTTTACTGAAAAATTGTAGAAATTAACATTCTTGGTGGATTTTGATCAAAAAGGAAAACATTTGTTAGTGGTATGCAGTTATTCTTACTGACATAATCAATTCATGTTTTATATGAATAATTTGCATTTTTTATCATTATAGAAATCCGTTTCATATCATATCTTTACTAATGCTGAATAAAATTTTGTAAAGAAAAACAAATTCTTTCTTATTCTTATAGATAAGCACTTTTGGGTGTAATACCTTAGTCAGGGTAATATAATTTATATCAAGAATTTATCGGTTAAAGATGAAGTTGCAGATACATGTACAATGTATGTACACTTTAGCAGCCTGGTTTTAAATACTATGTCAACCATCATGATGGTTTTGTACAAAGGATCCAAATGTTGACAATTTCAAATAAAATGATCAGTGGTACCTTTTACTTGAAAATACAAGAATAGTGCCACAAGCCAAGTCCATCTATCGTCTGCAGATTGATTTAACACAAATCTAGAGGAAAGAATCACTAACTTAGTCAACTTGTTTATACAACTAAACCATTTATCCCTATAGTGAGTAGAGGGAGAGCGGAATGTTCTGAAATCGTGGAGAAAACCGGTGATCTGACACTATTATCTACCAAAGTGGGATTCAAAGTGTGCACTCTAGACCACTCTTCTACCAGGACTGACTCTTTTAACAATGACAATAAAATGATTTATATGTCTGACCGTTATGTAGCAAAGTACACTCATCGTAGTGTGAAGTTGACAACCTGCTGAGGTGAACTATTTACACACCTTAGAGTATGTGTGTGTGTGTGTGTGTGTGTGTGTGTGTGTGTGTGTGTGTGTGTGTGTGGTATTTCCTGCACATTCTGGACCCCTGTATGTAATGATAATGACTAGTTTGATTTTACAGCATACTCTCCCTTCTGTTAAGCATAATGAAGTAATATTGCAGCTTGTTCGGTTTGTAATCAACTGAAGAGTACGCTAATTTCTTGTGCTACCAAAAAGTCACATAATGTCAAACTTGTCAAAAAATAAGTTATCAGAGGATTGCATGCTTATCTTTTTACGTCAAATTGCCTGTTATTTAGGCAAGAAGTATTCTTTCATTGCCGATCTTAAGCCAAAGAGAGACGGTGTTTTAGGTCCGCACGATCTTGACTGTGCTAGCCTACGTCAACTTTCTTTTTTCGGTTTTTAAAATTGATTTTTAACGTTGCATCAGTAGTTTTCGGTTATTCGAGACGATATTTTTTTTTAATTACTAAGAATTAATCTAAAAATAAGTGAGACGTGTGAGATAGTATAATAATCTTCCCAGAACTAGCGAACACTCGGAGCGATTTTTATTAAGGTGCAAAACCACAGTCAAGCATACCATTTCCCAGGTCACATTATTCCGACACTTGGTAAACCAGTTGATACTCTGTCTTAATGCCGACCACCTAACGAGGAAGTAATATCTCAAATTTTGGTGACTTATGTATGGCTCGGCCATGGTTCGAACCCACGGCCTCTACCAATTAGTCATGGAAGCGTTGACATTTTATTATAAAACACGTCATTTTTTATAGAGAAATGGCAATTTGGAAAAAAAATAGATCGAGTTTAATGTTTGTTTAATAACTGAGTTATCTCCCTTGTAGTTGCGCAAAGTTTCATGATATGATGTTTCTATTCAAAAGACCACTATAGTAAAGAAATTATATCTCTCTCGCTCCTGTTGTAGGTTTGGATGATACAACGATGTATCATTCTTCAGCATGTTGGATTCTGATAATCCGTACTAAAAAAAAAAAAAAAAAAAAGAATTAATTACCACCTAGTTTGCATCTTTAATGGATATGAAACCGAGGCAGTAAAATATGACATTTTTACGCTGCTGACCATAACTTTTCTTTGACGGCTGAGCAGTCCTCTAAATTAGCTGATAAAATGAATCCCTCATACAGACTGCCATAAAGAGTCATTATGACAAATTGTGTCTTTGTGAGAAAGTTTTGTCCTTCTCTCGTAAAGAAACCTGCCTTGGGGTGTTTTACTGCCTCTGCCGACTGTCTTGTGTCCGTCCTTGGTCCCCAATCCGTCATACAATTAATAATTAATCGTGAAATATGGATACAATACAAGAAATAGCATTATATACATATGTTCGTTACGCATGAGTGATTCCATGCACGAAATGACAGTTGTGGTTGCATTTTGATGTCACTTTTTAACACTGGAAGAAACTAAGGTTTACTTACTTGCTTTAAGGAAATTTTTTGTTGGATTGTGTGGTTATTTTTGCTAAGTGAAAATCTTTTCTGTGAAAACGGTAAGATTTAAGACATTTTTCATCCCTTTAAATTTGAAGAAATTTATAATTTTTTGTCAAAACAGCACAAATTGTCCTAATTTATCAGTAAATTAGACGTTAAGGCGTTATCTTAAATGACATAACCTATGTCTTTTAAGTCATATAAAAAAGAATGATGATATAATCGGCATGCATTCAGACCGCATTAATTATTTCTTTTGTATTTCAATTTGTCGTTTTTATTCTTTAAAATTAGAAATGAGTTAAGATATTTTACTATTTTTTCAAATGGATATAAAAAACACAATGTATATGAAAAAATTAGCATATAATGTCATTAATTCTTTATTTCAAACTAAGTATGTCAGTTTACTCACGTGACCAGGAGGTGTATTTAATTAAGTTGTAAAATTTTTATGGCTTTTACTAAAAAGTAATTAATTTTACTCTTGTCCAGGTAAATATGCAAATTTAATTTGAGCAAATGGTATGAATGTGTTTACATTTTAAAACGACGTTTTCTTGCATATTGTTTTAAGTGCTTGCAACTTAATTCACTTAATATTCAGAATGTTCCGTGACCTTTTACCCTTCATAGCCGGTACATTACATTACATAACATTCATGTAAAAGGTGCATTTTACGGCATCAAATATCTTTATTTGCCATTTTAAGTTTATTTATGATGCACAAAGCTCTAATGTAAAACCCTGCTTAAAATTAACATATCACCTTGCCGCGGCCGCCTTATGTTAATAGCCATATGTGACAATGTCATTAATTGCATAGAGTACCTAGTGACCATGAGTGCATGGCGACAATGTGCTGTTAGTGTCTAACTCTAAACCACACTTCTAACCCCCAACCCCCTCTCCCTCCCCTACACACATCTGTAAATGGTGGCTCTTTGTAAGATATGACATGAACTAGAAGTTTGCAGTGTGACAGTGATGTCACGCAAATGTGGTACTGATTCATGCCACATTATCATTGATTGTCAGTGTGTTAACACTGTGGCAGTGATGTTGAAATTGGGCAGTGCTAGGCGCCAAATTATCAATAATATGTAGTGTTAAAACCAGTTGTGGCAGTGATGTCCAGTGTTGTAACAACGTAGTTTTTTGCAGTGTTTAATCATCTGTGGCAGTGAGGTAATATGTGGTTGTGCTGTGCAATCATGCACTGTAAAAACCATCTATCGCATTGATGTTCATAGCGGCAGTGCTATATGCAACATAATACGTAATTATGTGTTTCAACAATCTATGGCAGTGATTTTAAGTGTGGTAGTGCATGTGCCACGTAACTAGTAATTTGCAGTATCTATAGCAGTGATGTTAAGTGTGGAAAGGCTACATGCTGCGTAACTATTGATGTGATCGTGTTTAAACCATCTGTGACAGTGATGCTAAGAGTGGAAAGGCTACGTGCTGCGTAACTAATGATGTGATAGTGTTTAAATCATCTGTGACAGTGATGTTAAGAGTGGAAAAGCTACCTGCTGCGTAACTAACGATTTGTAGTGATTAAATTATTTGTGACTGTGATGTTAAGAGTGGGAAAGCTACATGCTGCGTAACTAATGATGTGATAGTGTTTAAACCATCTGTGACAGTGATGTTAAGAGTGAAAAGGCTACATGCCGCGTAACTAATGTTTTAGATTGTTTAAACCATCTATAGCCGTGGTGTTAAGTGAGGGAAGGCTGCGTGCCGCGAAACTGATGATTTGCAGTGTTTAAGTGTTTAAACCATCTGTGACAGTGATGCTAAGAGTGGAAAGGCTACATGCTGCGTAACTAATGATGTGATAGTGTTTAAACCATCTGTAGCAATGTTGTTAACCGAGGAAAGGTTACGTGCCGCGTAACTAATGATTTGAAGCGTAGTAAACCATCTGTGGCAGTGACTTTTAGTGTGATAGTGACACGTGCTGCTAATCAGTAATTTGCATTGTTAAACCATCTGTTGTTGTAGTGATATTTAGTGTGGTAGTGCTACTATAAGGTAATTAGAGATTTTCAGTGTTTTACCATCTGTGTCAGTGATGTTTAGTGTGATAGTGCTACATTCAACTATACAGGTAACTACAGGTACGGGTTCTCTGCTCCAAGAGGTTGGATACTGTCTTGTCAACATGGACGTGACATTAAAAGTTAAAATCTCATTACAAAGAAAGTTTATCCATGTCATTTTACCTATTATCAGAAGTCCATGAAGTAATTAATGGACTTCTGCTATTATAGAAAGTATTAGCTATGGGTCGTTTATACAAGATACTCAACAAAGTTACAATCATTTCATTCTTATATAATTAGTTTAGTATAAACCAAACATCTCTGGTCGTATGATTAAAGTTTTACGTGTCACATCTTAATTTTGTACTATTTCATACAGAAAATTCTATTTTTTAAAAATTAATTTTATTTAATTTATTTATTGTTAAAAAATAAATAAATAAAAAGATCAAATAAAAATTTAAGAAAAATTACTAAACAGTGTCTGGACTTACATACTTCGGTTTAAAAGCTTCTCGTCGCTGTAAAAAGCTTATGTGAAGTAAATCAAGGGTATGTGACATATGAATCAACTAATACAAATTATAAAACGCAACTATACATCCAGGGATGGGGTGTATTAACATCAAGCAAAAGCTCGTGATATCTTTTGAGATTGTGATGTATAAGGTTACTTATTCAGTCACTTCCAAAGGCGTTTTATTTTATTTTTGTTGAATACATGTGTTTTATATGTAAATAAAAGTACATGTATTACATACGCGCGTACAAAAGCTTAACCGTCTTTTTCACAGTGCATTTATGTAGTCGTCATTTAGCTTTTTGGGATAAATATAGTTTCTTAGGTTAGTAAATTGTAACCGTTGTAATTAATTTCTCATTGCACCAGGGAACATTTATTTATTGTTTTACGACGTTTTCTCTCGATAGATATCACAGTAAACGCGTTTAATGTTACACAAGGTCACAGTATTTTCGGTAAATTACTTGTCAAGATAGATGTCATGTTTCTTGTGACAGCTTTGTTGGATCTTTACATATGTCCAGTTGTAAACATGAAGGCCATTGTAATACGAGGATTCACTTAGACAGCTTTAATACACCTTATGTACTTTATTTCTGTGTTAAAATGGACTTCGTTTTTATCCTTTTCTTTAAAAAATAAAAAATAGCAATTCCTGTTATTTTTATCTCAAAATCTATAAAATAAAGGGAATAAAAAATAAAAATAAAAATTTTTAATAAAGTAAAATAGTATGAACTTTTTAACTGGTACTATTTCCTGTCAGGATGTGTGTTAAATGAAGGATAAACATCCGCATTGTACTTTTTCATTCGACTATTACATTGAGAGAGAGAGAGAGAGAGAGAGAGAGAGAGAGAGAGAGAGAGAGAGAGAGAGGTTTATAGTATTAATTAATGTTTAAGTGTTATAAACTATATTTTGGTCCTGAAAAACATATGGAATGCATTTGCATCATGAACTCTTTGGCAAATAAAACAAAGTACTTTCTTAATTGCCTGTTTCAATAAGTTATTTTTAAAAATTTGTTGCCGAAACATACTGGAAAGAATAAGATTTGTAAATTTTACAAAAACATCGAATTGAAGAATGTGGAAAAATAAATCAGTATAGTGACTTTAAAAAACTGCTAAAATAACTAACTTCCTAACTAACTAATTAGCTAAATAAATAAATAAATAAATAAATAAATAAATAACAACGTGTGTGTGTGTGTGTGTGTGTGTGTGTGTGTGTTTAATGATTTACTGATGACTTTTTCCGGCGCATCTGATCAGCTCGAGTCACTCTGGACATAGTTAATAATATGGATATCTTCGACTATGAACCACAGGGGCTTGTATTTATTGATAATTCCCTTTTTCTGACAAATACCCTCTTTCTGGCCAAAACCCTATAAGAAATAAGAATTCTTATTTCTTATAGCGTTTTGGCCAGAAAGAGGGTATTTGTCAGAAAAAAGGGAATTATCAATAAATACAAGCCCCTGTGTATGAACCCGAAACTGATATTTTGTGTTTTAAATAACTGAGCCAAATGATTGGGACAATTATAAATCCATTAAGTGTAATTTATGACCTAAATAATAATAATAATAATAATAATAACCAATAAGACTTTTTTCTAGCAGACGATTTTCAGAGCAGGTGCTTGACGTGCTATAGTAGGCTATAGATGAACAAATCTGAACCAATCACCGACTCCAAATCACCTCCTACAGATGGCGCTTCTAACATGGCGGAAGATGCTCAGAATTTTGGTTATGAACAAACTTTGGTAGGTGTGTTTTATTTTCGTAAATGACTGAATTAAAGTTTTACTGTTCAGCTACATAAGTTGATTAGTATATCTCTTGTTCTCTTGAAATTCAATGTTGTCAACACTGACCAGGGCGTTATTAAAACTTTCTTGATGACAGGGTCTCGGTCTTGGTCAGTATAAAAAAGAAAGTTGTGTGACAGCTAGGTCAATAGCCTAAATTGATCAGCTGATTTCTGACTTAAGATCTTCATAAATGTGCTTATTATTCTTTACAAATTTAAACAAATTAAATATGTCAATAAATGGTTGAACCTACAAGACCTACAAGTTGGACCTTTCGGATTCAGTGGTCAAAAGTTTTTTTTTTTCTCTGAAGTTGCATGGTGGTGGCCAATGTTTACATTATTATACCATTGTAACAAAGTTGAGAAATGATATAAGGGTGGGGCCTTGGACTGTCAACACTTAAGCCAAGTGCTCCATCTACTAAGCTCTTGTTGGATATTTCCATTTTCTTGCAGTTGGAAATCTTGCACCCAAATTCCCTTGAATTGACTTTATATGGTCATAATAGTCAGTCGGTTACCTGTGGGGGCCACACTGACCACCAAACAGTTCTGAATTGAAAATGCAGGGTTGAACAAGAAATAATTTATGACATCCCACACTATGTGTAATTTATAGTACTCTACTAACTGATCTACCTGTACTCAAACTGTGAACTTCAAGTTCTGCTAACCTGTGCAGATTTCTATGTGAGAGTTCTCCAACGATAACACAGGTGCTGGATTTTTTTGTAATGACATTTTTTCATCATAAAAACAAAAAAACAATATGCCTAATGGGTGTGGCATATTGTGTGTTAGGGTCAGAGGTAATTCGGACTAAATTTAAACTTGTGCATTTAGTATCCTTATTATTTTGCACCAACAGACTTAGGGCTGTGACGGGTAGAGAATTCTGTACCCGGGTACCCGAAATCTTGCACCCGACCCAGTTCCGAATACCTGATGCTTTTCAACTTCCACACATTTCAATTAAGAATCTATTTCATAAACCGTGAATAAATAACTAGAATAAACATATATTATTGAATAAATGATTATTAATCTATATAGATGATTTTACAGTAAACAAATGCTGTAATTTGCAGATTAATCTGCAGAAATCGGAATCTTGTACGTACATCTATAGTAACCTACCGTGCAATGGTCAATCCCGCCTCTGATGAAACCTTAAATACGCATGCGCAATGCTCATACGAGTTACGCCTCATAGGTTTTGTCTTGCAATGTTAAATAGAATCAATACCTTCCATTGTTTTGTTAATTTTATTGAATAAAGTAACAAAATATTTAAAATAGTAAATGTATGAAATCTGCTTGAAACAACCTTCAAATGGTTTCGCATTTATAGGAGGGATATTATCGGAGTATCAGTATCTCAGTTTGGAACAGGAGTTTGTATTACTGGGTTTAATGTAATTAGTGAAGTAAGAAGATAAACACCAACATCTAAACAATAGTGGTATATTTTAAGTATTGATACTGGTCAAGCTTTCGGCTTGGGGTAGCCTTCATCAGGACCCAATGTGGATACAGTATCTCATAACGTGCAATGAGCGGATTATATTTACGTGAGCTACATTTATAATTAAATTACATATAATTTGTATTATGATGTTATTCATACTGGGTCCTGATGAAGGCTACCCCAAGCCGAAAGCTTGACCAGTATCAATACCTAAAATAAACCACTATTGTTTAGATGTTGGTGTTCATCTTCTTACTTCACTAATTGTATTACCACCACACCGGTATCCATATGGATCCATCTACTCAATAGCCAGAGACCAACTAATATACAGCAGCCGGACATTGGAACCACCCAGCGCCAAACCTGGGTTTAATGTAGTTACTAAAGGTGTTCTGATACTTACCTCATGTGTCACAAACTGACAGAGATATATACAATGTTCACAATGACTGACATGCTAAGTGTCATTTTGGATGAAATTTAAGAGTTTAATTGAACTTATATACATTTTATTTTAGGTCAACAACAATGATACATGCTTTAACGGGTAAAGGGTAAACAATTTGTTACCCGGGTACAGTAATTACCCAAACCGTGAACGGGTATCTGGGTACTCGTCACAGTACTAAACAGACTTCTACAGTATAGTTATCACTTAATTGTTGATTATACTACCTGCAAGCTGATTTTTCTGCTTGAAGTATCATCAACTGAGAGTTCTCGACAGATTTAAAAACCTTCATCATAAGACCTGGCTAATATAACAAAACATTTATCCCTTTCCTTATTGTATCTCTTGTGCAAAAGAGTGAGTCAATGTTGTTTTTTGCACATATCGATCACTGTTTTTTTTAACCAAATTTGGTGCATTGGCCTTCTTTTCTACTGTACATTTTGTATGTTTACATGAAAATTTCTGTGCAGTTTTTCCTGCTTACTTACTGTCTTACATGCCACTGTAAGATTTAATCTTCTAAAAGTATGTCTTAAAAATTGTCTGCCAACTGCTATTTTTTGGTTTAAGGAAACATTTTAGCACAAAGATAGAAAAAAATGCAATTACACATTTATTCAAGGATTTAGTTCAAATTTGATGTTTAGTTATGTTAAAGATTTTTAAGCCTTTAAAACCTTTAAATTATAAATACATCAAGTGAAGTTACAAAGGTTCTGTTGGTTCAGTAGTGTACTGTATCATTTCTGAAGTCTTGTTGGTCTTGTATTGCAGATATATGGCCAGTACTCCAGAGAACTTGGATCATTTGCTAAATTCCATGCTAAACGTCAGAAACAGAAAAAGGATTTTGGGAAGATAGATGTAAAACCCAGGTCAAAATTAAGAGTATACTACGGTATTGTTTTATTTGTTTCATATTTCTTGTATACATACATGTATATACAGATGAACATACAATTTACACTAAAGTTATAATACAGAACAAACACATGTATGTGCATGTGTATGCATGTACACACACACACACACACACACGCTGAGAGTGGGTCAGTTTTAGTTTCTACACCAAATATTATAAAGATATGCATACTAAGAAAAATTGTTTTACAACAATTTATTCTATTTAAACAATATTTTATTCACTTATCAGTTATGAATATACAGTTTATTACAACAATTTATTTATAACTATCACACCAATGGCAATAATTTGACTAATAAATAATAAACAAAAAGATTTAAATAAAAGATAAAACAAAATTTTTAAAAATAATCTTTGAAATGTTTTTCTTTTAAGAAAGATGTACACGCTTCAGGGACTATGTATTTCACAAGATTGGAGAAGACTGGATTTTCTTGGCATTACTGGGAGTTGTGATGGCATTACTTAGTTTTACTTTAGATTTCATAATTGAAAAATGTCAGGCAGGTATGATGTTTATCTATTATATTATTGGATGCCACAGGCCATGGTGAGCTTTTGCCATCACTTGGCATCCGTCGTCCCTCCGTAAACTTTTCACATTTTGACTATCTCTTCTGAAACCACTGGCCCAATTTGAATCAAACTTTACAGGAATGATGTATGGGTGGTCCTTTACTAAGTTTGCCGAAATTTCCTGGATCCACCAAAAAACATGACTGCCAGCACAGGACATAGTTTAACATTGGACCTATGGGAAAATGCATATATTGGCCATCTCCTCTGAAACTACTGAAGCAAATTGAATCAAACTTTACGGGAATGATGTATGGATGGTCCTTTACTAAGATTGCCAAAATTTCCCAGATCCACTAAAAAACATGGCCACCAGCACAGGACATAGTTTAACATTGGACCCTATGGGAAAAGCATATATTGACCATCTCCTCTGAAGCTACTAAAGCAAATTGAATCAAACTTTGCAGGAATGAAGTATGGATGGTCCTTTACTTATGCTTATTATCATATACACATAGTTTCTACAACTTTTTTTAGAGCTAACATCTTAAGAACCATGATTAGTTATGTAGTTCAAAGCTCAAAGTCATGTGATCAAATCCTAGTAGCTTAGAGTGATTATTTTTACAGATAACTTTTACAATTATACCGTTATTTAATCTGTTTTACTGTAAAGGTTTTAATCTCCCCTTGATTGCAAACATTGATGTGTTGTGTCTAATATCAGTAAATAAAACACATAAACTTTTTCTATTTTATCTTTGGTTTGTGACATCTGTTAAAAAGTGAAATATTCTGTTCCTACTTTAAAGCTGTTCCGTAAATCCGTGCGCATGCTCCAAGCTCATAATAATCATCAGTAAACATTGACCAACCGGTTAGAGGATTCCGTTTATTTACAGTTAAAAGGAATGAAATTTTAGAAAATGAATCTCACGGATTGTGATTAGAAGTTATCTATTTTTAAAAAAATATATTATAGAAAATAAAAAAAAATCAGAAAATTGAAAAACTTAATGCAGCTTTAATAAGAGATAGTTATATAAAGTCAGACTGATTACTCATATGTAGATCTAATTAAGTTTAACTAAATATGACAGGTTTTAATATTGATGGTTTGTAACATGCAATAAAATATCTGTTTCAATTGTTAATGCATTGATTCGTCGCATGTTACTAATGAATACTTATTAAATTTAAATTAATAATATAATGTCATCATTGATTACCGGTATATACATGTATAACGACTGACATGATTTATCCTGCTAAGTGATTTCAATTAAACTTCTTTCAAATACAGTTGTCAGAATTATGTATGATTTTATACATTTAAGAATTGATTAATCTTCTATATACGATGTTTTTAAATACATTATGTGAATAAATCATTCCTAAATAGCATATGATGACATGTTCTTTGATTGCATTATTTTAATTCATTATATACATGTACTAAGACAGGTCATCAAAAGTATCGATAAATGATAGTTGGTGAATTTTTTTCAATTTTTAATCAAAAATGATCCACCTATATTTAGGTGTCACCTGTAACAGGTAAAGTTACAGGAAGTTTTACCTCTGTTAAGTGGAAGTTCCTAAATTTTTGACAAGGTACTGACATAGTTTAACATGTTAGGTACAGTTGAACCTGCTAAAATGACCACATCTATGCAAAGACTGTCTATCTTTAGATCTAAGGTTTCTTTACTTCCCAGTTCAACCAAAAAAAAAAAAAAAAAAAAAAAAAAAAAAACATCTGTACAAAGGCCAGTCTATTAAGTCTGAATTTTTAAGTAATCATTGGTGGTCTTTATTTAGAGGGTTTTCTGTAAATCTTACATCAATGACCTGGTCCTTGAGTTGCAATTATTTTTTAGCATTCCTTTTTTATGGCATGGCAAGGCATGCATCTGTCAATGTGTGCATGTTTGTGTTGTTCCCTAAATGTGCTGAACCAAATTTTGTTTCCTGTATTGTTATCTGAGATCCAAGATATTTGCTGTTAATATAAATAGTAAAAAAAATCTAATTAATAGTCTTTCATGTTTAATTATGGAACAATTCGGTAAAAAATTGATGTATAGAAAGTAGCTTTACTTTAAAACCACTTAACATTTATCTATATGCATGTAAGAGGTTTTTTCAGTGAACTTCTTTTGTTGTCTAAATTTTCACAGATAATGCAAATGAGGTGTAATTTAAAGTTAATTCTTTGAAATCTTTTTTTCAGACTGTCAAAATTGAAGTTCACATTTCATTGCCATGGTCTGTCAATATATGTATTTGGGTATTTTATGTTAAATACTGCATATTTACTGATTTGCATCTTAATTTCTATGTTTACTATCAACTCTATTACCCACCTGACACATGTATCAAGCTGCAAGCTGCTGCTATCAATTCCTCCTTACTAGCTTCTGGTATTGCATTCATTAATACAAAATGGTTTTGTCCATATACAGGGAAGACATGGAATAGTGAATCATTGAAGTTCTGCTTTATATTTCAAGAAACTTTGGTAGAGATTTAAAAAAAAAAAGACTTTATAGACAGGAGATCCTTATAGAGGTTCTTTTTGGTTGAAATTTTAAGTGGAGGGACTGTAAAGCACTTGTATTAAAGGACAGTTGGTCTCTATATAACAGCTTTTTCTCTATATTTACTTTTCTTTTTCAGCCAAGTTTTGGTTATTTGAAGAATTATCATTTTCACTAGGACTACAATACATAGCATGGATATCATATACATTACTGTTTCTTTGTTTTTCCGTTGGATTTACTCATCTTGTGGCGCCACAAGCAATAGGTAAGTTAATCATATGATGAATAAAATTAATTCTCCATCACCTTTTATAGAAAGAACAAGTAAAAATGGATTGGGCTATGAAACATATTTCAAAAGCTCTTGATAGATGCCTTAGCATGTTATTGGCAAATTTGAAAGGAAAAAGCCATCAAAACTATGGAATTTGCCCACAGCTTAAGAATTAAGAAAGGTATTTTCTTTGTCAGGAGTTTTACTGCTTAGCACGTCATCAGTATAATGTGACTTAAATTATTTGCAAGCACAACATTTTATACATATTTGTACATATACATTTAGATGAAGCAACAGAAACATTATCTGTAATCAGTTGGAACTAAAATATTATTGATTTAGGGTGTATCTTATGTTTCACTAATGAACCCAATCAAGATGTTAATCTAACAGTACAGGCTAGTCACTCTAAAACCATTATCTTGACTCCCTGATTAAAAACATTTAATACATGTGTGACACAAGCATTTGTTAATTACCCTGGGATTGAAATAATTACCATATATCCACCATGTAAAGGTGAAAAGTTGCTGATGTTATGTTAAAAAAAAATTATTTGTAAGTACATGATTTTCTTCTTTCTTAGGATCTGGTATCCCAGAAATGAAAACAATTTTACGAGGAGTAGTATTAAAAGAATTTTTAACATTCAGAACTTTTATATCTAAAGTGGTTGGACTGTGTTCATCTTTAGGAAGTACATTACCATTGGGGAAAGAGGTAGGTTCTCACTGTAGAATTTTTGTTTTCTTGTAGCCAAGATGTTGATACCAGCTTTTACTACCGGTATTTCATTTTGATCATTAGCAACAGCAGGTGAACAAGTACATTGATAGTTTAAAGAAATGACACGTAATGCCTGAGCATTTTGAATTTAATTATCCAAAAGTGCCAGTTTTAGAAATTGGAAATAACAACAAATAATACCATTGGGAATAATGACTTATCCTTATTATTTATGAAAAAAGATATTTCAGCAAGTACATTACATCTAATTGTTAGAAGTACACCGTATTATCTGTATACACATATATCATAATACAATTCTATAATATAAACGTATCACTTGTATGACGAGTCTGATGTGAAAGTACATGTACAAGTATTTATTTTTAGCTCACCTGAGCACAAAGTGCTCATGTGAGCTATTGGTATCAATAGAGGCAGACCCTCCGTTGTCCGTCCGTCCATCCGTCCATCCGTCCGTCAACAATTGCTTCAAACGACTTCTTCTCAGAAACCTCTGGTCACATTTGTTTAAACTTGGTCAAAAGCATCTATAGAACATTGCCTTTCAGATTTTTGTTTTTGGTTGCCATAGCTACCAAATGTGGGTCACAATGACCTACATAGTTAAAAACCTAAAAAAAATCGTCTTCTCCAAAACCACTTCACTGAGATAAAATCTGATGTGATATTTGGCAACTATGGCATCTTATATACCAAGTTTGTGAATTTCAATAATTTTTGTGAAAAACTAGGTTACGTGTTTTTGCGTTTATTTTTTGTATTTTGTAAAAAGTACTTTTACAAAAATTACAATAATGAATAAATTTAGGTGAACTCTTTTCCCAAACATCATTTTCTTATGTGAAGAAACATATGTTTTACAATTTTCATGAAATTCTGTAAAATACAAGTCGCTTTTTTTCGGCCTTTTTCATTTTCAATTCTAGCAATCCAAGGGTGGAGGGTTCAAATCCCAGTGGAGCCACTTTTTTTTTTATTTTCTGAATTTTTTTTACTTACAATGGTGCATGGAAAAGATTTTATGAAATTTTACTTTTTATTGTAAATTTTTTTTTTTTTTTTTTTTTTTTTTTTTTTTTTTTGAAATACATGTGATACTGCAACCCAAGGGTCGAGGGTTCAAATCCCAGTGGAGCCACTTTTTTTTTTCCTATTTTTTTTTTTATTATTATTTTTTTTATTTTTTTATTTTCTGAATTTTTATGACTTACAATGGTGCATGGAAGAAATTTTTGAATTTTTACTTTTTAGGTTGCCATAGCTACATTGACCTAAATAGTTGAAAACCTAAAAAAATATCTTCTCCAAAACCACTTCACTGAGATAAAATCTGATTTGATATTTGGCATCTAAAGCATCTTATTAACCATGTTTGTGAATTCCAACAATTTTGTAAAAAATTTTGTTACATGTTTTTGCTTTTATTTTTATATTGTACATTGTAAATAGTACTTTTTTTTACCAAAATTACAATATTAATAAATTTAGGTGAATTCTTTTTCCAAACATCATTTTCTTATGTGATGAAACATATGTTTAACAATTTCCATGAAATTCTGTAAAATACAAGTCGCTTTTTTCGACCTTATTCTTTTTCAATTCTAGTAACCCAAGGATCGAGGGTTCAAATCCCAGTGAGGCCACTTTTTTTTTTTTTTTTTTTTTTTTAAATTCTGATTTTTTTTTACTTACAATGGTGCATGGAAGAGATGTTATGAATTTTTACTTTTTAGTGAATTATTATTTTTGAAATACATGTGATATTGATATGTAGATTTAGCTAAAACCTTGAATTTTTTTTTTTGTTTTTTGTTTTTTTGTTTGTTTTTTTGTTTTTTTTTTTTTTGTTTTACATTATTTAAATTAATTGAACAATTTTTTAAAAGTAATTTGCAGTTAAATTTTACAATTTTTTTAAAATATTTAAATTAATGTGTCAAATCTGTAAAGTCTTTAATCCGGATCTGAAAATTGCTCATGTGAGCTTTTGTTATGGATAGGAACTCTGCCATCCATCCATACATCCATCAAAAGACTTCTTCTCAGACACAACTGGTCACATTTCATTCATATAAGTCAATAGCACCTTTAGACCATTGCCATTCTCATTTGTGTTTCTGGTCGCTTTGGCTACCAAAAGTAGGTCACTGACCTATATAGCTAAAAACCAAAACAATAAAAATAATGTTATCTGAAACCACTTATATTGAGGCAACATGTTATGACTTAACCAGGTATTATCAAGACATACCAGTTACATTTCAACTCAGGTGAGCAAATTAGGACCATCTTGGGCCTCTTGTTAATGATCAGTCTCTTTATTACCTATGTAATTGCATAAACTGCCATAGAGGCATCATACCTGTTGCCCAATTTGACCAAAATATATAAATACAATATCATGCAAAACTAACATTAGATAAAACACAGACAAATTCAAAACTCTATTTAGGACAACTTTTTAACAACATTGCAAGCTGGAGAGTTTAATGTTATGAAATTCTGAAAGAAAAGGTTCTATTTTAGAAATATTTTGACTTTGCTTTCCTCAGTTTTGAAAAAAAAAATTGATTTGTATTATGATATAACATCGGCATGTGGTGATATATTACTTGATAATATATCCACATGTATCAGTAGTTTAGATGGGTTTTATTGTTTACAAACATATGAATTAACAGTTGCACTGTAACATGAAAACAACCAGGATACCAAAGTCACTTAAAACAACGTTAGATAGAAGCATTTATTTATCAAGTACATGTATTTCCAATTATCATAATTTTATTTATTTATTTATTTATTTATTTATTATTTTTTTTTTTTTTGATTTTAGGGTCCATTTGTACACATAGCTAGTATAGTAGCAACTTTGTTGGCAAAGTTGACTACATTTAAAGGCATTTATGAGGTAAGAACATTGAGGTGGTCTTGTGATTTGATGTCACTGAAAAAAACTGTTGCTTTATGACACTCTATATTGATTTTATTTCATCTTGTATTGTGATTTGATTTAAAGAGGTATTTTGACTTTTTTGTCACCAAGTATTGTGATATGATGTCACCCAGTAATATAATTTGTCATTTAATGTAACGGTAGATGATTTTATCAGCTATTTTATAGAGGGTGTGGAGTGATGTCACTCACTGCCTAGGTTCCAATTCCACTTGGTCAGATCCTACATTGAGAAAAAATTTGTTGGTTTGGTTGTTAAAGATTGGTGGTTTTCTCTTGGAACTTTTGTTTATCCCAAATGGATCAACTTCATATAAAAGAAAAAAAAAGCAGGTTTAATAGGGCTCTAGAATTATATAAATTGAGCCACTTGGATCCATTTTGTCATTATCATTGTATGCTTAGATCTAATCAGGAGTATATTTATTTCATTTTTATTTCATGATTATCACATGTGTACTTTGTGGCACAGGATATTACAAGGACATTTTATTTAGTAATTGTTGTAAAAATATTATTTGTTGTCTTAAGTATTCTCCATTTTGTTTTTAAAAGAACATGTATTCCATTTTCATTTTTTAGAATGAATCTCGGAGGTCTGAAATGTTAGCTGCAGCTTGTGCTGTTGGTGTAGCAGGAACATTTGCAGCTCCAATTGGGGGTAAATATATATACTTTTGTTTTTATATGTTCCCTTACCTATTTTACAAATTAGAATGTTTGTCTTATTTCCCTGTACTGTATGATGGATTGTTTTAGCAGGGCTAAATTTTGGCGATTTTGACAAGAAAATTTTACATATTTATTTTGATGATCTAAAACGACTTGCTCATGGTCAACTGGTATACAAATATTTTCATGGTTTTGGTGATTTTAATGCTACTGCAATAATAAGCCAAAGTTTGCCCCCCTACCCCCAGGAAAATAACCTGTTTAACAGTATGCTTTGTAACAGGAAGTAGAGAAATGTAGTGTTGGATCTGGGATCAAACCAGGGACCTCTAGCACTGTTGGCCTGTTTTCTACCAGTTGAAACTCCTCAGACTGCTACATTTCTTTCTTGTTGTTCTTGCCTTTTCTACAGCCATCCAAGTGAAATGTTTATCAATTTTCAAAGTGTATTCCAGTTTATCCAAAATTAAAAGTTTAAAAGTGTATTGTAAAAGGAAGAAAATTCTTGCAGATACATGTTCCCTAAATGTTTGAGGTATTTTTGTGAATCAAACAATGTTGTCAGCTGCAGTTGATACAAAATCTATTTGCACAACATATGGGAAATATAATGTGTAAACAAATAGAACAAATATAGAATGATACTGAAAATGAATGGTTTACCAAATAATTTGACAGTGTTTCTTTAAAAATGCAATAGAATAAAATAATTTCTTTCACTTTTTCAGGGGTTTTATTCAGTATAGAAGTAACAGCGACCTACTTTGCAGTTCGGAACTACTGGAGAGGTTTCTTTGCTGCTGTGTGCGGGGCACTAATGTTCAGATTATTATCTATATGGTTTAAACATGAAGGTAACATACATGGGTATCTTATATTGTTAAAAAGACTTTCATTGTTATCAATCCAAAGATAAATGATTAATTTGCATATAAAAAAATGTATTGCCATCCATAAATAACTACTCTAAACATTACTTAAGTTTTAAACTAAACTTCTTTAAATATATCAAATGAAATAACAAAAATATTGAAATATTCACTATAAATTGTTCTTCTATTAAATTCACTATAAGACTTCTACATCGAAGTAAACTGTTTAGAAATAAATTGTTGACTCATATTGCAACATGGATACATACATGTGTCACACCTTGATGGGCATTCCCTGAAAATTGTTTACCTGTGTAATGATAAAGCATATCTTTTTTTGTAAAAAGGCAAATGTTATGCAGCTTATTCAATAAGATATAGTTGTTGTGTTCTGTTACTTTTATTTGTTATTTCATTTTATATTTTGTGTATTTCAGAAACTATTACAGCTTTATTTAAAACCAATTTAAGAACAGAATTTCCTTTTGATGCTTTAGAATTGTTAGCCTTTGCTTTTATCGGGTATGTGTAAAATAGTCTTTACTTTTATATAGCTTAAAGTAAGCAATGTTTAAAGATTTGTTTAGTAAAGCTGTTTGTTGTATACTGTTTTTGCCTGGTAGATATATTAAAATGTATATCCAAAATCACATGATTTTATGTAAGATGCCTTATTCTACAAAACCTGAACCAAACTTTTTGTTAATTTTCTGTGAACAATTGGTGATTTTCTAAAGCAATGGAAAATATTTTTGTTGATATTTGAATCATGGTCTTAAGCACTAGCTTATTGAACACTTCCCTTTACTACCTAATGGAATTTTTTTTCTTGGGGCAGAGCTCAAGGTTTTGCTGAAGAAAGGTATGTTTTATCTTGATACTGCAGCTTCCTCCATCATTATAGAACCTACTGCTTTGATATGAGTTAAATGAACTTGACTGGGATGTAAAATACTGTTTTTGTGCACCTGAGATGACAAAATAGATTTGATTGTAATAACATTTTGTTGTTACATTTGTTTCGTTTGTTTATATCGTTAATTGTATTTCATTTTAGGGTTGTTTGTGGATTTGGAGGTTCTTTATATATTTTACTTCATAGAAAAATCATATTATTTACAAGAAAACAGAAAAGAATGACTGCATTCTTACAGAAAAAGTAAGTCTCTGTAATAACATTGAGTTCTCTAAAGAAAGCTTTCTGTGCTGACCAGCATGATAAAGACTAATTGGATACATGATAATTGCCCTTTTTATATTACAATTATTTTGATAATTTGATTTGGCCATCCATTATCACATACATTTATTCCTCTATATTTTCACTGATTGACTTGGTGTTTGTAAATATTGATCTGTGTTTTTTTCTGAAACAAAATTTTATATTGACTTTATACATGTATGTTACAGATAGGAGTATACATGTATGTGATAGGACCTCAAAAATGAAAATTGAATTTACGTATTTGAAGTTAAGACTGTTTCTGTGAAAATGACATGACTTTTTACTAATGACATATAATGTCACTTGACATTAAGTTGTGTTTCATCAATTTACAGTCTCTTTTAAATATACTGTCGATAGATTTTCCCTGCAAAATTTATAAGTGCAGATAAGAAGAAATTTTATTCTTTGTGTGTACTGATATATACTTTATACTTTGTCAAACAATTTTATTCATATTTGATTATTTAGCATCATTGGACCTCTTGTATTCATTTTAAGATTTGTTATTATGCACAGTCTAAATATTCTTAAAACTTTATTTACAGTCGTTTTATTTATCCTGGTTTAGTTGCTCTTGTTATTTCTTCAATAACATTCCCACCTGGTTTGGGTCAGTTTTTTGCTGGAGAGGTAGGTGTAATTTATGATTATATTCAAATCATTTACATGTATTTCACCTAGGAGGTTAAAACTAGTTTAAAACTGTTTTACAACTTAAAGATATAAAATAGTGTTTGACAAGCAAAAGCTGACTGAATACTGCAAAGAGTAGCAAGTAAACATTTAATTTCAAAACAGAGACTGTTTGTCTTGGTTAAATTTTGTTAAAGCCAAACAACTTATAGTCAAGCTCTGTTAAAAATGGTTACTGAAACAGTATTTGCTTTATTAAACTCAAATTACACAAGACAATAGAAAATTACTTTTAAATTAATTCTTACAATTACGTACTACATGTACCTTTTTTTCCAAATATTTCTACTTTGATAGAACTTTGATACCTCTGAAAACTTGTGGTTAAAATAGTTTTTATGTATTTTGACTGATTTTTATTGTTATTACAATTTGTTAACTTCTAGTATTTTATGTTTCAGCTGACTGCAAGAAAAGCAATAAATGAATTATTTAGCAATATAACTTGGACATTAGGACAAGCAGATAATCTAGCAGATGAAGAAGTGATTAGTCACTGGAAACATCCAGCCACTAATATATATATTAATCTTGTTATTTTTACTGTTATGAATGTAAGTACATGTTTTATATCCATGGATTTTACTGATGTAAAACAGCAAGTATGAAGGAATTTGACAGGCAACTACATCAGGACTTCAGGATACAACATCACTCTAATTGCTCTAGCTGTGGATATTTGAAATGTCAAAAGTGTTCATTTGATTGACTAGCTACAAACAATACACATAGTTATTCGGTGCAAAACCATGGCAAGAAAAAATTTGTAGAGATGTTATTTGCTTAGGGAATCGTGACCCAACAAAACAGAATTGAATTTTATGATAATGCAATCAGAAACATTTTGAAGCCAACAAACAAGTGCATGTTTAATAAAACTGATGTTTCATTCAGTTTTAGGTTATAAAACATGCAAACAATTCAGTTGATTTAAACTACTCTGCTATATGAATGAAATCCCAATGTTTAAATAGAGTGAAAGAGAAAGGTAGGCTTTTGAAAACAGATAATAATAATAATCTTTATTAAGCTTTAAACAAACATGTTTTTAGCAAACAATATATGTACATTATGTGGCTTATACTAAACAATATTCTTCCGTTAAAGAGCAAATGAGAAAAAATATAAAAAAATCACGTGGCAGAACAGGTTCAAAAATCAACTACCCACAACAGTAGCTCTACGGCTAAATGAAAAATCCAAATATTTACACAAATTGTGTAACAATGTAATAGAGGCTTTTTGCAAAAGAGTTGTAAATTTCTGCTTAGAAATTCAGTAAAAATTATTGGATTCAATTTTTTTGTACTCAAAAGAATCTTTCCTTGGCTAAGGTGTATTAATATGCGTCTTAAAAGAAGGTCTATAAATAACTTGTACATAAAGTAGGTATACTGAAAGAAACCAGCATTTGAAATTTAAAATGAATTAGACAGGTTTCTTGTTGTGGTTATGTTATTGAAAGAATTTTTATTTTGCCAAATTGAAATAAATTTTGCTTTTGTATGTGAGGAGACTCAGTCTTCTGCATTCATATCACTTTTTTTGTCCTGCATTCATTTTACATTTTACATACTGGCAAAAAATGTAGATGCAGATAATATGAAATAAATTGTTTATCTATCTACAAGTTGACCTGTTGAAGTTGACCTGCCTCCATGAGATCGACATGTTCTAACATCGAATCAAAACTTACATCTCCCATAATTTATTCACTAGGTTGATATAATAATCTTTGATATTGATTGGGTTGCCTGCTGAGTTTATTTTTATGAAAATTGTTCATTTCGTTTTTGTTCTAGTTTTGGATGGGAGCTTTGTGCAATACTTTACCTGTACCTGCAGGTGTGTTTGTGCCAGTGTTTACAGTTGGTAAGTTATAGAAATCCAATATCTCAAGTTTACAAAATATCTGTTATAAATACCAGTTTATAATACTACCACAAGTTTGCACTCTGTTTTGGAAAAATGTTTGTGCTGCAGTTTATAAGAAAGTGAAAATAACAAGAGTTCATATTTAATGAAAATCTTAGGTTCTACACAAATGTTTTGTTATATCATATGTACTAAGCAATTTTCTTAAACATGCCAATATTTAAATATTTTAAAAAATTACTTATCTTGGATTTCAATGTCATTTACAATGAATGAAAGAAATTTACCTTTTTTGTGTCATCCAGTCAGTCATATCAGTTTTTTGTTTGGACAAAGAATTAAAATTTAAAAAAGTTAAAACATTGCATTGGATTTTAAGGTGCTGGATTTGGAAGATTAATTGGAGAAAGTATGGCTGCATGGTTTCCTGAAGGTATAACATCTGAGAACGGTGTATATAAGATTGTACCAGGGGGATATGCAGTTGTTGGTAAGTAAATAAACTTTTATGTAGGACTGGTAACCTTTCCAGCATTCTTATATTATCCTATTTAACACTATTTAATACATAATGATCTTTTTATTTTAAAAAAGCATTAAAACACTTTATATTATAGAGACAATAGGTTACTTACTAGAAAGTCAGGACACTGTCAATTTCTAAATAAGGGGGTAACACAGTAGTAACTTTAAATTATCAGTCAATTATTTACAAAAAAATAAACACTTACACAAAGTCGAAATATTCGAAAAAAAAAAAAAAAAAAAAAAAGGTATGTAAATATGTATATATAAGAAATAATTCTAAAAATGTTTTATTGTAAAAAAGTTTTTTATTGTCTTACATAAAAAAGCAAAGACAGATTTGATTTGATCAATCATAAAAAAACCCCTCAAACAACATTACATACATCTAGTATGTCTGCAATATTCATTAAATGTTTCTTTTTCTAACCTAGGTGCAGCCTCCATGTCTGGTGCAGTGACCCGAACAATATCAACAGCAGTTATAGTGTTTGAATTAACAGGACAAATCAGTCACGTTTTACCTGCTGTTGTAAGTAAAAACTAGGTGTTTTTGTCTCACATACCAAATATTTTTATAGCCATATATCAAGACTTAGCCCTAACCCTTACTTTTTGGCAAAACAATTTTTTGGTAATACTTTTTTGCAAAAATCTGGTTTGTCAAAATGTTAAAAGTTATTTTTAGTCGAACCTGATGGTGCCAACTTAACTAGAATTAAACCTTATGTTTTACACCCATATACCAGTTTGTAAAAATTGGTTTCATGACTACCATGTTTCACAAAGAATAAAGAAACCCATTTAAACTATTTCACAACACTTTATGAAAAGACAAATACAAACATACACTTTCCTGTTTTAGATAATAGCAGTTAGGTATTAAAAATCATGGTGTCATTACACCATGTCAGATAAAAATTAAAAACTACATGCATTTCAAAACACTTAGGAAAAGACAGAAATATATATAAACACTTTTCTGATTCTGCTAGTAGCTGGTAGTCATGTTAATTATACATGTTGAGGGTAATCTGTTGTTGAAGTAACTCCTAATGGTGGCTATAGAATATATTCCGAGAAGTAATTATCTAGATTAAAGGTGAAACAATAAATTCTCTGGAAATCTTTTTTGTCATATATACACATCATTTCATTAACATTACAACTAATATTTGCATGTGTTAGATTGTTACAGCACTTCAAAGGTTAACAGTTGTTGCTCATAAATATTTATATTTATATAGGTTTCTGTGTTAATAGCAAATGCTGTAGCTAACCAGTTACAACCATCATTTTATGATAGTATTATAAGACTGAAAAAGCTTCCTTATTTACCTGATATAGTGTCTTCCAAGTCAAGGTAAGTGTTTAAAGATGAGTTGTTATTTTGTTGCCTTTGCTTGACTGAGTGTCATTATCAGTTGATGGCACTGATATCCACTTTTATAGAATAGGAAGAAGGATCCTGATGACCCTGGGTCTTACCAGTGAAACTAGTTGATCTAATAAATCTCCACGAGCAGTCTGTTGATTGTTGAGTTCTTTTTTCCTATTTATAATTTATCTATCTGATCCAACAACTAACTCTAACAATGGATTAGCACAACCAGGATGTATGTTCACTTTATTATCTGTTAATAATAGTTAAAAAAGTTTTTTTTTTTGAGTTTAAATTTTAGTCAAGGCTATTTCACTTAAAATGACACATTTAACTTTAATTTTTAATGACTGATGATGTCAATATGTTGTCACATTAGTGATGTTGAAGCATCCTTAATCAATTGAAGGCCCTCTAATTATTTACTTAGGCTAGTATAAGCAGAAATCAGAACAAACTTCTGTCTATATGATGATTGTTTATGACAAGCCACATACTGTAGAAGTATTTGTATTTGCATGTATTATATTTGCCGCTTCTGAAGGTCTCGAACATTTAGTGTGTATTAATATTGGTTTGTCATTGTTTTCCCTTAGACAGGTGAGCTAAATTTAATGTTGAAGTGTATTAATATTGGTGGAAATTAATGAAACACCAAAAGCGCCTAAATTAATAAACAGCCAAAATATATATTTATACAGTAAATACATGTAGTACTTATAGTGTAAAGTTTGTTCATGATTGTGTTCTATCTAATTTACATCTTTTTTCTTTTTTAAATGCAATTAGAGAAATGCTATAAGACTGATCCTGTTATATATTCTTAAAAGATACTACCGGTAGTACATGTATATAAATTTCTGTCCATGTGTCACTTAATTTCAATACCATATACTTTTGGTGGCTAAACATGGTCCAAATCATACATGTATATTATCCTTTAACATTCATGATATTTTGTCAAAACTAGCATTTGAAAATGTCTTGATTGAAAATGGCTAAAAAAAACAAATTTAAGTAATTTTTTAAATGATTATGGTAAATTATATTTCTTTACAGTCCTGATTTACCTACACCTTATAAAGTTTCGTACACTGCTGCATAATATACAATATATAGAACACATTTTACACTTATATTCTTAATATTTTTTTCCATTTTCATAGCACCTGGAAAATATTTGTTGAAGATATAATGGTTTCAGATGTAAAAATGATAGCATTTGATTCTACATATGGGGATCTCAAAGACCTATTGACTTCAACATTCCATAAAACATATCCACTGGTAGATACTATAGGTAAGTGTCTGAATATTCTGTAGCACAATTAATGAATAAATGACATTATAACCTCCTATTATTAACTTGAAATTTATTTTAAAAATTAGAAGTATCACACTTTCATTGGATTCATTAGTTGGCTGGGACGGTGTTTTATCCCAAATTTAAGATGATTTAATATATGTTTATTAAGCCAGTCTGTTAAGCAATTTGTTGGAATTTCACTAAATTCAAGCAGGTTAGTGAAAGGATGGTGGAGTAAATAATAGAAAACTAAAAGTCAAAAAAAGAGTGCTAAAAGTAAATATCTAGACTTTAAAATTTTAAAAATGCTTCATTTTTTTTAACAATTTTCAGTTTTAAGTGTTTACTTGCAACTTAGGGATTAATCTAGCCCTTTTGATTACCAAAATTTGGTACTTTTCACATTTATATTTGTTTCCCAGGAAAGTTAACTGAAAAATACTCCTAGACTACAAAAAACATCTATTTTAATATTTAAAAAAAATCCTTGTTTATTTTTAGGATAAAATTTTTAAAATCTCTATCCACATTTTTCAGAGAGCTCAGAAAAAAGCTTTAGTTTTGTATAAACATAAGCTTTAAAGTGTCATTTATCTTGCCCAGCTTATCACTTACCATGCACTTGGGAAATGGCAGTAAAATAATTATCCTGGCATTTTGCCAAAAAAAAAAAAATTTTAAAAATTAAATAAAATTGTGATAAATTAGCCAAGATTTAAAATTATTTTTATTGTAGATTCAAGGGTGCTATTAGGATCAATACAAAGATTTGAACTAGAAAGACTTTTATTAGTAAACATTAGTCATGAACAGAAAATAACTTTACCAGAAAGTCCAGAATATGAAAGGTCTGGTAGATCTTCTCCTGCTAGTTTTGTCACAGCATCAAGATCTAGCACACCACCTATAAAGGAGGAGGAAGATTCAGAAATACCAAATAAACCTATATCAAGATTTAATGTTTCCAAAGTTGAAGAATCGGAACCAGTTAAGCCTAAACCAGTGAGATTGAGTCTTCCAAAACCAGTAGGTATTTTATCCGAGGTAGAAGAGCATATGTCAAGCCTTGCCAGAGCATGAGATTTAGTGTTATCTTTGGTGTCTACTGTTAAATGATTCGAGTAAAGCTTCTTGATGCACTAGATGGACAGAAAAACAGTTTCTTTTAATGTTTGAATTTCATTAGTGTACATTTCAATTTATTAATATCATCAATATTCCCAGAGGGGAAATTCACAAATTGGAGCTGAGTATGAATATTATGGCTATGAAGCATTTATCATGAAAAGTGGTTGCCTGATACTACACAATTACAGTTTAGTGTAGTAATAATGTGTAACACCCAAGTCAAGATTCTTTCACTTATATTGAGATGGTAAGTTCAGAGATCACAGAGGAAAGTGGGATGTTAGGAGAAAACCATCAGCCTTCAACAAAAGATGTGTTAACTCTAACACTTGAGTCTGCCTGAGTGTGATTCAAACCTTAGCAGTGAGAGGAGCTTTAAACCTTATATTGACACCTAAAATTACATATGTACATTCATATGTTATCATCACAAAACCTAGAGTTTAAGAAGTGGTACTTATAAATGTGATATTATTGGGTATCTAGGACACACACACACACACACACACTATTGACATTTAAACTAAAGATTAAATGTTCTTATCAATTGGTAGAAATTTATATACATTGAAACTTGTGAAAACCGGACGCGGTGGGGGCCACAGCATAAATCCGGTTTTCACAGGTGTCCGGTTTAGTCAGGTTTTTATCATGAGTTAATTGCCCTTGACTACTGACCATAAAACCGTAAAAGTTCCTATATCCTTTTCCACTACCTGCGTTAATATTTGAGAAAATTCACAGAAAATTCTTCAAAGAAAATATGAATCATACATTGTATTTAATCCAACAAAAAAAAAGTTTAGGAATTTTAACGGGTTTATATTTTCAACTAGGAAGTGTGCATTATGGCAAAACACATTGCGCATTTGGAGACACATTTATTAGTTTACTTGCTTGGATTTTTTCTTTTCTCTTGTGTATACAATTTAATTGATTATAAACAAAGCGTTTGCTGTAATATTTTCCTTTAGAAAGTCTGGGTAAGAATCTCCCTCCCGATTTGTCTAAAAAAAATAGCCAGGTTCTTCACATAAAATGTTGTTCAAATAAATTTTTTTAGTTTTCTTTGATTAGTAAAGATCCTGAGGCTGCTGTGGTGAAACAAAGAGAGAGAGAGAGGGGGGCTGTTCAATGTATTTTCGTTTTAAAATAACATGACCTAAATGATTGTGTAACAATTTAAAAACAATGTTGCTATCAACACGAGACCTGCTTACATGTCTATTTGATAACTAAAATTTTTTAATTCAAACGAAAGCCTGATCCAGTTTAAACCAGATTTTCCGAGAACAGGTGAATGATGCATAATTCATGTTTACTCATACATGAAATTCATGTCTTATTAACATGATGGATCACCGATGAGTACTGATTGATCTGGGCTGATGTTTTAACAAAAGAACAATTATTGATAAGTGGTATGTACGATTACGGACATGAAATTATTATGGCTTCTACAGATATATTGTGTTTTCATTTTACGTTTTATTTTTTCCCCAAGAAAAAGACATTGGGTTTTCCTTCCATTTCGATCAGGAAAAGATGTCCAGTTTTCCAAGGTTGTTTCATGCTGAATATAATATTTTGGTCAGAAAATTTTGTCCAGTTTCCAGAGTTCACAGGTTCCAGTTTATTAAGGTTTTCTTCATTAATAAAGAGGGTGAAATTCAGGACTGGGAGATATGTCCGGTTTTGACAGGATTCCGGTTTTTACAGGGTCCGGTATTTACAAGTTACACTTTATATGATTACCGGTACATTTATTTAAGTCAAACTTTGTGTAATGAATTTTTTTTTTATTATTTTAGCCAAGTATGCCTACATTGGACATAGATGAAGAAACAAAAGAGAAACAGACTTATCATACCCTTCAACTACCTCCAAGATCTATACTGAAAAACTCTACTCCACAAGGAAGGCTAGAAAAAAAATCACATAGTGAAACAGATTTAAAAAGTATGTTATTTGTCAACAAATTTAGTCTGCTGGTCAGGAGCATTTGCATTCATTCATTCATTTGTTTAAACTTTATAACAGATCTGCAATTTCTCATTTTTTCATGGGGACACATTATTTAATTTATTGTGATGAATTATTAAAACATTTTATGGGGTGCATAAAATTTTGTGCAAAAAGTGTTTTTGAACTTCCGATGCTTTAAGTTGTACATCCATGTATTGTTAGTCAAATTACAAAAGGTTTAAAAGTTGCAGAGACGGCTATGTAAAGGTCAATGTCATATACATGTAATTGATTAGTTCTGACAGCCAGCAGTTATTTCTCCTGACAACTCTGGCTCATCGATATCTTTTATATTAACAAAATGTGTGATTCTGTGCCATCAAAATGTATCAAAATTTGAATGTTTAAAAGGTGTGTGTGCGTGTGGTTGGGGGGGGGGGGGAGGGGGTTCTCTCTAGAGTTTTTTTGAAGTATGTGATCTCTGCTTTCTTTAGTTTTCTAAAAATGTATTGAAATATGAAGAAAAAGATGTTGGAGTTTTGTTGGACTAGTTTATAAACTCTCTTTTATTTTTGTAAATACTTTTTTTTTTGCAGAAGATATTAATACATTTTACAGAAAGTTGACTGATACTAGAAAAGAAAGTATTGTAGAAGATGTTCCATTTTATATTGATGTAAGTCTGAAAATTTTCCCTTCCAACATATAAAACTGGCACACTTAACAAAAGCTTTTAAGGCAATATTATTGAAATTCATACAACAATAAATTCTTGAAAATTTATGATAAGTTAGCTATGTAGGTGAGTTTAGACTGTTTTTTGTCAAGCTTATGCTTATTAATGGAGTGTTCAGATAAGATTACAAATTAGGTCTTGATTTTATTGAAGCAGGGCTCTTGCTGTCGATCGCCAGTGGCGCCAATTGCGAAAAATATATATAATATTATAATTTGCGAAAGTGTCTGGCGAATTCAAAATAAAATTGGCAAAAATAAAATGTAGTTGGCGAATGTTAATATTTACTTTTCTGTGTCAAGCTGTTGTGTATTTCACGGCTGAACGCACCTTATTTCTGTATGGTAAGCCTGTAGTAGCTGTTTGTTTACATCGTCGATCACATGGTCACTAAACCGCATCCTGAAAAAAACACACTAATTGGATTAAAGGAATTAGCCTCCATAATTATTTGTCGCTAATTGGTTTCTGTTTTGAATATGCTAAAACTTGGTTGGTGTTTACTTAAGTTTCGGAAGCTCCCTAATAAATTTGCATTTAAATGTCGACAAATTAGCTCTTCCATAGCTCTTTCTTATGACCAGTCAATTAATGATTTTATTTACTTGATTCACGGGAACTTGAAGTGCATTTTTACAATTCAAACACAAAACAAAAAAGTCTGATGAAAAACCCATCTCTACCTATGTTGAAACACATAATCCTGTGAAAAATTATACAAAACCGTCCGACTCCTAATCTTATGTGAAACATATCTGTTTGAATGATAATCAGTTTGAAGTCTTGGTTGTCATTTGATAAAGAAACTGGTTTTATGACATGTAAATGATAAACAGTTTTACCTCTGGATCATGCACTAACTATCGTACTTCAACACTTATATGACACCAATCATCAATTGTTTGTTGACAATGACTTACAAACTACTTTTGAACAGAAAGTTCAAACTTTGTACAAGGCAAAAATAAAAAAAATCAAAAAAAAAATCTATAATTTGTGCTATGCGATCTGTTTATTGGTTATCAGTGGAAAAAATGCCTACATAAAAATGTAATTCTTTACTAGAATTGCAAATTCTCCAGGGTTGTACAGATCTAGGAAATTTGCACTCTGGTTGAAATGCTACCTTTATGCCTGATTTGACCCCTATTTAGAAATCATGTCCCACTTCCTTCAGTTCTAGATTGAACACTTCTGGCAGCATAGATTACATCCCACACAAACATGTTCTACTGACTGCGCCAACCAATTATGTATAACGGCCAGTAAGATTAACTTTCTCATATTGGTGAAAAGGATTTTCAGACTGGCGACATGTACATTGTTGCAGAAGATGGGTTGGCGAAACCAAAAAGCAGATCCTAGTGTGAGAAATAACTTGTTTTCTCCATCTCAGAATATACTGTCATAGTATTAGTGAAAGAACCTTGACTAGGGTGTTACTCTTCTCCACTCATTCATATACATGTATTATAATTAAATGTTTTTTTCTTTGTTTACAGAAAGGAAGCTTTAGTAATCTTGCAAAG
This sequence comes from Tegillarca granosa, assembly GCA_029721355.1. Taxonomy (NCBI): domain Eukaryota; kingdom Metazoa; phylum Mollusca; class Bivalvia; order Arcoida; family Arcidae; genus Tegillarca; species Tegillarca granosa. The sequence goes on along the minus strand of CM056597.1, from coordinate 15,084,590 downwards.
AAGGTGAAATTGGTAAGTTCTTATTCCATTTTTAGCTCACCTGGCTATAGTCAGCGTGAGCTTATGGTATGATGCGGCGTGTTTATGTGCGTGCGTGTGTCCGTAAACTTTACATTTTAATCTTCTTCTCCAAAACCACTGGGCCAAATTTAATGAAACTTGGTAACCATTATGCCTGGGTGAAGCCCTTTCAGATTTGCACAAATGAAAGAGTTATGTCCCCTTGGAGCCCCATAAGGGGGGAAATAGTGAAAAACTTTAAAAATCTTCTTCTCTGAATGTACAAGAGATATACCTTAGTTATTTCATTCATAACATCCTTAGGTCATGTAGTTTCAGATTTGCACAAATGGTAGCCATGGGGCTCAAAATGGGGAAATGGTAATGTACTGAGTTGGGAAATTGCTTAAAATTATGTATTTGTCAGTATATCTTGAAAACTATTAACTTTTTGTATAGACATGTATGTAAGAATATTGCAGGTATTGCAACAATAATATTTTGATATATGGTTCAAGGTCATATGTTCAAAGGTCAAGGTCACAGCTACAAAAGAAGACTGAAATTGCTAATTATCTTGAAAACTATTAACTTTTTGTATAGGCATGTATATTATAATATTGTAGGTATTGTGACAACAATAATTTTGATATATGTTTCAAGGTCATATGTTGAAAGGTCAAGGTCACTGCTGCGAAAGAAGACTTAAATTGCTCATTATCTTGAAAAACTATTAACTTTTTGTATAGGCATGTATATTAAAATATTGTAGGTATTGACATGACGATCATCTTGATATATGGTTCAAGGTCATATGTTGATTGGTCAAGGTCACAGCTGCAAAAGAAGACTTTAATTGCTAATTATTTTGATAACTATTAACTTTTTGTATGGGCATGTTTATTAGAATATTGTAGGTATTGACATGACGATCATTTTGATATATGGTTCAAGGTCATATATGTTCAAAGGTCAAGGACATAGCTGCATAAGTTTACTGAAATTGATAAATAATTTGGAAATTATTCATTTCACTACGGTTACTTCATGCATATTATATAAGCTACTTATAAATGAAATGTGAGTGGATATATTTCTGATTAAGTTTTGTGGGAGTTCTTAACTTGAGAAAACTTTTAAAGTTTCTGTACTTAATATATTGTCTATTGCACTTTTCAAACAATATTGGACATATCTTCAGGTGAGGGTTAAGGCCCATGGGCCTCTTGTTTGTGTCCTTATTTGAACATTTATTTACCAATATAAGGCCAGGTGTAAATTTTAGAATTTTTTGCAAGTGAATGTATAAGATAATAGTAATGAGGTTTCATGATTCCCAAAACAAACTTAAAGAAAATTGTTTTCAGATGAACACCCAGGGCCTTTTATCTCATTTTATAATTAATATGTGAGTTTCTGATGGAACTGATAATGCTAATATATGATTTTTGATAATATCTTTTTATATTTTGCATCATTTTAGCCACCAGAGCCAGTAAAAATTAAGAATCTCCCCTCTGAAAAGGTATGACATTTTGTTTGGCAATGCATTTTATCTAGTTAATATATATATTAAGTTTAAATGTCACTCAAAATGCTTCTGTTGTGAATATGAAAATAAATTAGATATTGACAATGTATCTGCTAATACAAATGTAGTTTAACTTAAAATGCAGGAGTTGGATCAGAGTATGAATGTTGGCATCTCATAAATTGTTCTTTGAAATTGTCTCAGAATACAGTAGAGTTGTTAGACTCAGATAAAATGGTTTTTAACGTAATTGTATTTTAGAATTATGAAGAATTCTGAAAAAAAGTGTTGAGACTAAAATATGGCTTTGAGTTATCTATAGTATTTTTGAGAGAATATGTTACAAGACTTCAAAATTATTGGTTTCATAGATGCCTGTATACAAGCAAATTGGCAAATGTTAATTTTAAACAATATCAAAATTTTTTGTTCTGTATTTTACATGTAGCAACAAGAATGGGAAGCTCAAAAGTTGATGGAAGACATTGATTGGGAAGGATGCCAGATTGACCCAGCACCTTTCCAGCTGGTGGAGAGGACATCTTTACATAAGGTTAAGTAAAGTAGTTATCAGTATTTTAAAAGAAAAATATTTTAATCTTAACATCTTTACAATTTATGAGATAGAATATATGAAAAATTTTTTTAAAAAAACTGATTCCTTGATGTACATCTGTTAATATAATTCAAAAGATCTTGTTTTGTCTATTTGAAAAATGTTAACTGATAATTGACTATGCCAAGATATACTGGCACGGAATACATATTCAAAAGATCTTGTTTTGTCTTTTTGAAAAATGTTAACTGATAATTGACTATGCCAAGATATACTGGCACGGTACTGTATTCTTGTTGCATACATTTTAGTCATGTTTATTCCATGTAATTGTGATTTGAAATATGCAAATGGGCAGTAATTACGAGGCAATAATTATCTACCTTAAGTCATTGCAAAAAAAATCACCAAATTCATTATTTTGAAAAGATCAGAGGTCAATGTTAATTATAAGCACAATGCTATGTGATCTTAAATTGATGATAACTTGACATTTTTATGGGTTTTTTTTTCAGGTTCACTCCTTATTCTCTCTACTTGGTTTAAGTCATGCTTATGTGACCAGTGCTGGTAAACTGATCGGTGTATGTGGTCTAAAAGATGTAAGTACATTGTATAAATGAGCTTATCTTTGCCATTATGATCCCCCGTTTTTCGGAGAAACAGTTTTTAAATTGTAGGTTTTGTTCTTTCTTCAACCCATCCCTCAGACTTCATATTGGGCTAATTCTATAGCTCTACATTAATCACAATTTTCAAAACTTTGTGCAAAGATTTAAGTAACAGGAGATCCACATATTATTAATTTATGTTTGCTTGTAAATTTTTTTCTTTGTATTTGTGTCCTTTTAAAGTTTTAAATCAGAAATTCTGGTCCAAGCCAGTTATCAAAAACTATTTGTTTACAAAACTTAATTGAAATATCCACATAAAACAATATTTGCATATTTTAAATTGCCAGTTTGGCATTTATAAAACTAGTCCACAAGGATAGGAAACTTATGTGCACTCGCATGCATGTGTGCACACACACACACACACACACACACACACTTTCTGTAACTATGGTTCTTGGTTTATTTTAATGGATTTGTTGTATATTAATTTTAGCTGAGACTTGCTATTCAAGGTCGTATAGATGAACAAGGTAAAAGTGAACCTGACAAGGAAGAAACTGAAGACATTGATCCTTCAAACTTAGAAATTGAAACACCACCTTTTAATCCAGAGTTTGTATTAACAGAAGTACCAGATACAGATGATGAGGAGGAGAAGGATCAAATAGAGATGAATTCTGTAAAAGTGACCAAAGCTTAATGGATTAAAGTATTGAAAACAATGGCTTATGATACCAAATTTTATTACATAATTAATAAATATATAGATCATGATAATTAGGAGGAATGGGGTCTAATGAAAGATAAGTCAAGCTTAACTAATTTACAATAGGGGAGGGGGGGGGGTGTTATTGGGTTCGCTATATATTCATAGATATAGTTAAAACTTAGTAAATAAAGCTGATGATTAGGAGGAAGGGGTTAATGTTTTTAAAGAAGTTCATAATATACCCAGTAGTAATACTCAAAAGTTTTATGCCTAAAACAGCCATATTGGTTGGCTTTGTGTATTTATCTTAATTTCATCTTAATGACTTTACACCTGTTTATTCATTTTCCTGGAACTTGGTTGTGACTGTAAATATTTTAGCCTGTATGACACCAAACATCAAACCCTTAGTGTGAATGTCAGCATACAGTGTTAAAATATACAAATAATTTTTTTTTCAATAAACTAAAGGTGAATTTAAGTCAATATGGTGTTTTGACAGCTCTAGTTTTATTGTGGGTAGGGTAGGTAGGGTATGCTGGTTTGGGGAAATCTTAAATCTTTTATAAAACGCTATTAAAGGACACCCGTTTGTTTTGGATATGATAGACTATTTTATGATACCTTCTATAGAATTGGTGCAATCTTCAACAGACTAATGTCATGGTATCTTTGTGCAATTCAAAGATACAATTGTGACTTAAAAGAACAGTTAAACATGTGGACCTATAAAAAAAACTATGAATGGAAAATGACTAATAACAAGAAGCCTTTTAAGGCAGGTTTTTAGCATACATGTAGATCTGCCTTGTGCAGAAACATTATAAATGTATTATACACATTCCTCTGTTACACTGTTATTATTAATCTTTTTATATAAATCAGATTTTTATTGTTATTCACTGAATGATAATTATATATTGTAAATACATGTTTCATTATGATGTAAATTTTTATATCAAATGGCATAGTTTCACTTAAAAGTTTTAAATGGATATGACCATTTCTGTTTTTAACACAAATATAAAAAACTTGACACAAATGTTCTCATTATAAAAATTAATATATACAATTTAACCTCTAGTCCTGTAGAATTAAGCAATGTATCAAAGTAAACAATACCACACAGTTCCCATGGTTACCAATGACAGCGATTTTTATATATTCAGCTTACACATGAAGATATTCGTTTTTTACCCAACAATTTCATTTGATTCTGTTTTTCAACAATTTTTCATTGATATGGTTTCCTTATTTTTTTTGTGTTTTCTTCTCTGTGATAATTATAATGTATATATTATTATTATTTTGAATATTTTTATGTTTCAAATATAGATGAGTGGGCAAATGGTATACAAGATTTGGAAAAAAAAAAAGATTAATAAAAATTTGTAAAAAATGTGACACAAATTATATGATGCAATGTAATGTAATATATTCTTGTACAAAACCAAAGAACACAAAAGATGGCAAGGATGCACCATATATGATATTATAAATCAGAAAAAAAGAAAATGTTTATACTCATCAAAATACATGTTCTGTAAACATACTTATTTTAGCATATACATATTTTAGAGCAATTTACCGGTACATTCTCGACTTATTGGAGTGGATTTAAATTGGCACAAGACACCTTTTGAGAAACAGACAATAAGTCAAACATGTATTTTAGAGGTGTTTTTAAATTAGCACTGCTGTCCTAGCATGAAAATACCTAAAATTCATACATGGCTAAAATTAGTATGTTTACATTATATTTAATTCTATTACCATGTGATACCTCATAATATCTTGTAGATACATTTTATGTTGGTTCTACTAGTTATGGAAAATGTTGATTCCAAGAATATCATTTGAAATAACTATTACATAAAATAATATATATATATTTCAGAAAATGTTATGTAGTATTGCACGGTATGTGAATGAAGTCAATTAAAACATTTTTCATTTGTATTATATTCATCCGTCCATCATCTGTCCATCCAATAACTTTGATTCTGGTACTCCTCCACAGTTGTAGAAGGGACTAACTTAATACTTTGTGGAGCTGTTTATGAATAGGTGTAGATGTGCATGTGTGTTTTTCATTGCTGAATATTGCATTTTCTTAGAGATATTCCCCTTTTGAATTTTAAACTGTACTAGGAGATTGTATAACTTTTATCAACTAGTCCTCCATAGGCTTTGAAAACTATGTGAACCTGCTTATGGGAAGGTGTGAATAAGGATGCTAAATTTTGTCAAGGGTTATTCCCTTTGGCTACTTAGTCTGTACACTTGGATTATGTAAATTTGTATCTACTTTTCCAAAGTAATTCTAACTATGTGGACCTGTGCATGGAAAGGTATAGATGTGCTTGTATGTATTTTTGTTTTGATGGATTCATATTTTCTTGGAATAATTCGTCTTTGAAGATCTGCCTCTACAATGTTTAGGTAATCAAAACATAGTTTATTAAGATTAAAATTAAGTTTTGATTTTAATGTATGAATAATTTCAATTTTCATTTATTGTCCAGTTCATTCATTTATCATGACACAATTAAGGTATAAATTCTTTACTCTTGTTTGCTATGAGTATGTTTGTGGTTTATATAAGTAATTGGAATGTTTGCTGTTTACTGATTGTTGCAGTTGGAGTGGGCTGTGATATTCTGGTCTTCCTGTTGAAGTTCAATTTAGATTTGCTATCTAAAACATAAAAATATGTCATTTTAATACAGTTTTTCTCTGCAAAAACATTGTGACTTCTCAATTAGGCTCAAATTAGACACTTCAGATGGAGAACCATTTGTGATTGAGGTAACTTCCAATGTAAGATGCTGCACAGGAAAAATGAAAATGGTATCTTTATGCTTTTCTCCCTTTTTTGGAGAAATGTACACTTTCCATTTATTCAGAATAAAAATACTTTTTCATAAAAAAGCTGGAATCTTAATACTTTTTACTCTTTTTTTGATCTCATCAAAGAGATTTTAGGGGAAAATAAGAATGATATTTTTGAACTGTATTCAATGAGCAAGATTGTTTAGCTTTAATGGATGTAAATACATATAGTTGTGTTATTTTACACTGTACATTATTATTATTATTATTATTATTATTCACTATGAGCATCAGCAATACCTGGTAAAATCTTGATTTACATGATATTTTGCACATCATCTAAGAATTATTGGGAATGACTTGTAAAAAGTTATATTATTCTCTAGCATTTTGACTAGACATCAAACTGCATAGAACAATATCAATCTGCATTTGTGTAAAATTTATTTCTACTGGACCTGGAAAAACATATTTTCCTTAACAAATATTTTAGCTCCCTGGGGCCCCATAAGGGGGAAATAGTGAAAAACTTAAAAAATCTTCTCCTCTGAATCTACAAGAGATATACCTTTGTTATTTCATTTATAACATCCTTAAGTCATCTTTTTTCAGATATGCACAAATGGTAGCCATGGGGCTCAAAATGGGGAAATTGTAAGGCACTGTGTGGGGAAATTGCTAAAAATTATATATTTGTCACTATATCTTGAAAACTATAAACTTTTGTATAAGCATGTATATTAGAATATTGTGGGTATTGACATAACGATCATTTTAATATATGGTTCAAGGTCATATGTTGAAAGGTCAAGGTCACAGCTGCAAAAGAAGACTTAAATTGCTAATTATCTTGAAAACTATTAACTTTTTGTATAGGCATTTATATTAGAATATCGTAGGTATTGACATGACGATCATTTTGATATATCGTTCAAGGTATTATGTTCAAAGGTCAAGGTCATATCAACCTAGAAATACTTAAATTGTTAATTATTATCTTGAAAGCTATTAAATTTTTGCATAGGCATGTATATTAGAATATTGTAGGTATTGACATGATGATCATATATGATTTGAGGTCATATATGTTCAAAGGTCAAGGACATAGCTGCATAAGTATACTGAAATTGGTTAATGATTAGGAAATTATTCATTGCACTACAGTTACTTCATGCATATTATATAAGCTACTTATAAATGAAATGTGACTGGATATATCTCTGATTAAGTTTTGTGGCAGTTCTTAACTTGAGAAAACTTGTAAAGTTTCTTTACTTAATATATTGTCTATTGCACTTTGCAAACAATTTTGGACATATCCTCAGGTGAGTGTTAAGGCCCATGGGTCTCTTGTTTCCTCTAGATGTGGAATCTCATATTTTCCTATGGAACTTTCTTTGGGCATGGAATAATTATTCCATTGGATATGGAATCCTGTTTTTTCCCCTGAAAATAATGTTGTTTCAGAAAACAGTACATTCATATTTTTTATAATCATTCAAATGAAAGTACTGCCTCAAACATTAAAAGTTAGAGGGGTACTTTACAATACAAGTGAACCCATCAAGATTTACAAGGTATTGGTGAACCATGTTGAATTAAATTATACATATCATATTTTGTCTGTGATTTTAATCATATATTATAGTTTTTAAAAAATATATGTTTTCTTTTCAAACTTATGCTGCTGAATGGAAGTTTAGTGATTTTTAACTGGTCATTAGGCTTTTGTACTACCAACATGAGCATCATTATCTGGTTTGGTGTCAGCAAAGAAATTTTTTGTTTAGAATCTTTGATAGACCAGATGTTCACACCCAAGTTTCACAATCATTTTTACTGAGTTTTTTTCACACTTAAATCTTGCAAATTTTATGTTACATTAATTTTGTTGATCTACAAGATCTTCAAGAATTAAAGGACTTGGTTAAATTTGGTTTTGCCAGTGAAATCCGTTTTGTAGTTTTGTTGATATTCTTTTATTTGATAAATGAAAAAAAATTATTGCTGAAATTTATTAAATTTAAGTAAAGGAAAATCTTATTTACGAAAAAGATGTAAAACTTGGGCCTTGCAAGCTAACACAGTTCCAGTTTTATTATTGTTATACCTTCACGAACGGTTTGTTAAGGGATTGGGTATATAGTAATCATCTGTCTGTCCTTTTGTACCGGTATATGTAAATATATGTCCTGACCATAACTCATAACTTTTCTGAGGAAATTCAAAAGATCTCTATGGTCCATTACCAGGGGTAATTTTGAAGGATTTGGAGTTATAATATTGGGACTGCAAGTATCAGTTCCTGTAAATCATATCTTCCTTAAATATTTGGTTTGAAGTGCATTTTACAGGAAACAATGGGACCATTACCAAGTTTTATTTGATATGGATAATATCATTACAGCAAGTATATAGATGGTTCATTTAAAGGTCACAATAGCTATAAATGTTAAGAAATATACATATATTTCACTTAGATATACAGTTTTGATATGTTTTTGTGTGTTGACTGGTTATAAAAATATCTTAACCAAATAAGCCTACAATTGTATTTGTGCCTTGAACATGTAAGTTGCATTTATTTTGCACTTGCACACCTAATTAATGGAGTTCACTAATGCCCTATGAGATACCTGATAAGTTTATGTGGAACTATGGCTTCAAATGGTTATGAATATTGCAATTTTTACAAAAAAATATAAATTTTGTGGCTCTATTGTTACACACAAACATTTGTTTTTGTCGAGCCTGGCATTGCCATAAGGTGAGACTTAGGTGTTACTTTTCCAGTGTCGTCGTAGGCAGCATGTCAAAATGTGAAAGTTTATGTTAAAGTAATGTATTTTCTCCTCGATCAAAACCTAACCAGGTGAGACATTTAATTCCGTGGAATTCTTGTGTGTAAGATAATATATCTCATGGTATATTGGTGAACCCCATTGTGTTGTTCTTCTAAAATGGCTTTTTGTTGGTTTACTTTTTTCTTGATGTTATGTCTGTTATTTATGTTTGTTACTCATAAAGAGATAAGAATCTCCTTTGTTTTTATTATTATTTGCTATAAAACAGCTTAAGTTTTTAACTTTGTTTCATTTGTATAAAATTATTGTTAGTTATATTTACCTATATTTTTGCTTATAGCAGCTTGTTCAGTCATTTCTAATAGTCAATTTTTATCTCCCAACAAAATATATCAATTTTAAACATGTATAGAGGTCATTCATCTTGTGTTGATCCTAACTACATGTGGTTCATTAAGAGAAATTACGGAATGTATGTAACAAATGACCAGATTGTTTTCCTACCAACTTGGAATTCCATAACTTTACAGACCATTTTGATGACTCACCTGTATTTAATGTCATATCCCAAAGATCATGGATTTTGCCACTTAGGAAATGAAATAGCTTCCAGGGTTTAAAATTAACTTTAACTTACCTGTCTGGTTAGATAAGTACCATCAAATCACTTAAGTTTTTCACTCATTCAAAATTATTTGTTCTGGCCAATTTTATATTAAAGTTTTTGAAAACATAAAGGTTTTTAATTCTGATTCATAAAAAATATAATTGCCATCTGTTTTGTTACAGATTTATTTACAAGTTTTAAAACTGCTTTACCAAGAGCTTATGTGAGATATTAAGGATTGTGTTTTCATGACTTAGCAAGATAGAACAACTGGATGGTTATTTTTACCTGTTACATCAGGCAAATCATTGCAGTATCATTTTCACTTGGCCTGCACCATTTTTACTTCCCTTGGGTAGTTAGACACTATCCTCGATGTTAAGCAATGGCTACAATTGACAGCTCTTGTTTTAGTTTAAATTATGTGTTCATTTGTTGTTTTATAAAGTGGAAGTCTGCTTTTTATTTATAACATACATAAATACAATACATATTCAGTGTAAACATGTTAATATACACTTACGATGTGCCAAGTAAAAACTATACTTATTTGTGCTGTATTGAAAAAAAAGACATCAGCAAGTAGTGGACTTCTTTCAATACATGATGTTGTAATAATGTATGACAGATTCATTGCTGCAGTATTAACTGACAAGTCCTCATCCATAATACAGAGTCAATTAAATTTAAGATCAATTGTTATTATCAAGAAATAGATGTGGTCAATTCTTCTCTTGATACAGGACTACATCAACATTATTTTTTAATCCTTGGTGTGCAGTGAAGTTTAATCTAATAAATCTTAAATTTAAAAATTGTGTGTATATTTCATTATCATCTAAATGAGATATTGATATAATTTTAGAAAATCAACTAAAAATTTTAAAAAATCAAACAGACCATAAGTATGGTTTTTACCTGTCATGTAACATGTTTATTTTGTTTTTCTAGTCAGTCTATTGTATTATTTCTTCTGCTGGTCTGTTTATAAGTTGATGCAATAATAACACATGGTAGTCGCAAATTACATGCATTACACGTTTTCAAAATTTATATGCATGTACATAATTTAGTCTTTTTTTAAAGTTCGGCTGTGAATATGGTGATATACTAGAAAATTATTAAGTGTCTGTCAGGAAAAAAGAAAGTTATATAGATGGTATTTCTTGTAACTTTCATAGGCTGAAATTCAAGAACATGAAGAAAGAACATTAAAGTATAGCATTTGGTATATGTTTGAATTATTTTGTCACAAAAATGTTATAAATAACTTAAAAACTGAATTACAGGGTTTCACATATATATACCGGTAATTGAAGTATGTACGCCTTCAAAAATTTAATTCATTACTTTTAATTTAATACGAATAAACTTTGAGACAATGGATTTTTGTTGAGATAGATATAACTGTTTTTGATACCTGTGAGAACCAATGTTGCATTGTCCAGATTATTTTCCGTACCGATAATTGCTGAGGTGGCTACATACTTAAGAGTACAATAAGTGGATATTACCGGTAATTGAAAATTTAATTTTTGATGAAACACATTCTTTCACTATTTACTAGTGTTCACTAGACATGGCATGTTTAAATTCACCTACACATATATGGCAGAATTTCTTATTTAAGGTAAGACAGTGTTGATAAGTAGCATAGCCTTGACAATGTCTTATGTATAAGTGTATGCAACGCATGATGTTTAAGCTTGCAGATGAGTTGTAACGACATCTTTTCATAGTACAAGCACCAGTTTAAGGCAGAACATTCCAATTTTTGGCTTTTGATTAGGTCACAAAAAATGTGGTTTAAAAACATCATCAGAAATATCTAGGTGGAAAAGAGTTTTGTTTTCTATATAACATGCCTTTAAAAATATTGTGATTTTAATGCTTTCATTCTAAATTAAAAAATCACTCTTTTCTAATTCTTTTACATTTTATTAGCTCAACTGACTAAAGCCAGCTGAGCTTATGGCATTGCAAACTTTTGATGCATCCGTGCGTCAAATGTAATCATTTCAAATGACTTTGCCCATCGGAGCCAAATTTGGTGTGGAAGATCCCTAGGTGGGCTAGACTAAAGTTGGTATCCAGCTACCTTGCCTAACTTTCTTGATTACCATTATTACTATCAATAAATATGCAACAAGAGCCATTGTAGAGATAATTTCCAACTATTAAATTTAAAATATATACAGCAAATAGCAGGTTATTTATTAAATACAGTTATTAATCGCTTGTTTATTAATTAAAATACATACGGGTACTCTTTTAAAAAAAGCTAGTTTGGCGTTACAGACCCTAACTGACCTCTTGTCAATAACAAAAAGGATTCACACATTATTGATATCATACAATATTTTAAATAGGAACATTTTTCCAAAATTAAGATTTTTTGGGGTGTAGGTTTAATATTGGCTAGATGTGCTGTAAGCTATGCTGTTGTTACAGATAGACTATACAATAAACTATACTGTCTTGTCACTGTTTTTGTTTGTTTTTCTGAATAGCTAATGCTGCCTTCTTACAAATCATGTAAATTTGGCAATAAAATGAAAACTTTGTAATCAGATATTTACTGCTCTTATTATTTTATATTTATAATGTTGCATTTTCAAATAATTATTTTTATTACATTTGATATAATGGAGAAATATATTTCAATAAATATACTTTTCATACAATTGAAGATGTTCTTTTGTTTCCAATTATAAAAACTTCAATGAAGATGTGTCTTTCATAAGCATTATTGTATATTTACAAAATATAACAACAGCCCATACATACAAACGTGTGCTTATAGATAGAACAAAACTTCCAATTGCCTTGGTTTGAAATCCACTTTGGCAAATTTAGTGTAAGTTCACTGTCAAAAGTTTTTTTTAGCTCACCTGAGCACAAAGGGCTCAAGTGAGCTATTGTGATCAGTCTTCGTCCATCGTCCGCCGTGCGTCAACTTTTGCTTGTTAACACTCTAGGGGCCACAGTTTTAAAGCCAAGTCAAGTTTAAATATGGGTCATGTTGGGTCATTAAGTAGGTCACTAGGTCAAATCATAGAAAAACCTTGTTAGCATTCTGAAAGCAACAGATTTTGATAAATTGTCTTCAAACTTGCTCACTTTGTAAGTCAAGTTTAAATATGGGTCATGTTGGGTCATTAAGTAGGTCACTAGGTCAAATAATAGAAAAACCATTTTTAACACTCTAAAAGCCACAATTTTTTATTATCTTCTTCAAACTTGCTCAGAATGAAAACCTTGACCAAAGCTAAGTCAAGTTCGAAATTGGGTTATGTTGGGTCATTAAGTAGGTCACTAGGTCAAATCATAGAAAAGCTTTATTATTACTCTAGAAGCAACAATTTTTTAGTTCACCTGACCAAAAGGTCATGTGAGCTTATTTCATAGCGTGACATGTGTATGTGCGTGCGTGCGTGTGTGCGTGCATCATTAACACCTGTTTTCAACTTCTCCTCCAAAACTGCTGGACAGATTTCAATGATACTTGGTCAGAAGCATATATGGGCCGCTGCAGTTCAGATTTGTTCATGGTGTTGTCATGGCTACCAAAACTAGGTCAAGGTGACCTAGGGGTCCAAAAATCTTTAAAAATCTTCTTCTCTGAAACCGATGATGGGAGAAAAAATCTGATGTGATATTTGGATTCTCCAGGGTCTTAAGCCTATAGTTTGTTCATTTCGTGAAATTTGGTCAAAAAATGGGTTACGCGTTATTGTGTTTAATTTTAAAAATTTCATAAAATGGCTTCAAATTGTTATAAGTTGACTATTTGAACAGATAATGACATGGGGTTTTCAGTTTTGACTTGAAATGACCTTTAAAATAGGGTCAAGGTCACAAATCAAGGTCATGACTTAATTAGTGATTTTTGCAGTTTTAGGCAATTTTCTTGCAAATTTTAAGAAATATATGAATTCAAACCATTGTTAAAATGTTCCCCATGACAAAATTTAAAAAGGTACCAAGTTTTGTAACTATATGATAATCCATGAAGAAGTTGTTGCCCCTGAAATGTTATTTTTTGCTTATAAATACTAAAATTGTGCATTAGCTTGAAAACTATAAGCTTTATGTATAGGCTTGTATAAAAGAATATTGTAGGTATTGATATGACAGTCATTGTGAAATGTGGTTCAAGGTCATGTTGAAAGGTCAAGGTCATAGCTGCAAACGTGTACTGAAACTGTGAATTATCTTGAAAACTATGAACTTTTTGTATAAGCATGTATATTAGAATATTGTAGATATTGATATGACAATCATTTTAATATATGGTTCAAGGTCATATGTTCAAAGGTCAAGGTCATAGCTGCATCTGTGAATTATCTTGAAAACTATTAAGTTTTTGTAAAAGCATGTATATTAGAATATTGAGGGTATTAATATGACAATCATTTTAATATATGTTTCAAGGTCATATGTTCAAAGGTCTAGGTCATAGCTGCATAAGTGTACTGAAATTGTTAATTATCTTGTTAACTATGAACTTTTTGTATAAGCATGTATATTAGAATATTGTAGGTATTGATATGATGATCATTTTGATATATGGCTCAAGGTCATATGTTCAAAGGTCAAGGTCATAGCTGCATAAGTGTACTGAAATTGTTAATTATCTTGACAACTATGAACTTTTTGTATAGGCTTATATATATTAGAATATTGTAAGTATTGATATGAGGATCATTTTGATATATGGTTCAAGGTCACATGTTTAAAGGTCAAGGTCATAGCTGTTGAAGAAGACTGAAATTGTAAATTATCTTGAAAACCTTTAACATTTTGTACAAGCTTATTTATTAGAATATTGTTGGTGTTGATATTACAACCATTTTGATATAAGGTTCAAGTTCATATGTTCAGAGACAAAATCATGGCTGCATAACCATATGGTTAATGATTTGGAAATTATTCATTTTACTATAGTTGAATCATGCATATGAGCTATTTATAAATGAAATGTGACTAGACATTTCTGATTAATTATTGCAGGATTTTCCAGACTTGAGGAATTTTATGAACCTTTTGTAATTAAGTTCTTTGTAAGTTTTTGGACATTTCCTCAGGTGAGCGTTAAGGCCCATGGGCCTCTTGTTATTAATCTTCTTCAAACTTGCTCAGAATGAAAACCTTGACCAAGGCTAAGTCAAGTCTGAATATGGGTCGTGTTGGGTCATTAAGTTAGACACTAGGTCAAATCATAGAAAAACCTTGTTAACACTCTAAAAGTCACCTTTGTAACAATTTAGGCAAATGCTTTCAGTCCATTGTTCTTCACTTTTTACAAGAATGTTCCTTGCAACACAAGACAAGAAAAAATCCTATTTCTTGACAAAAGCCAAGTCAGATTCATACATAGGTCATGTTTGGTCTTGCACAAAATCATCATCTTTGTGTTAACTAGCCAATAAGCTGTTCATTTTGTTAAACTATTGAAGAACTCTGTTAGCCCTCTGTACATTTCATTATTGAAAAATTGCTCCAAATTCAAAATATCCTCAGGTGAGTGCTCATGGCCTTCTTGTTTTTTTAGTCTGAGCACTCTAGTTTTCACCAACATTGAAGAACTGATGTTGAATTAGGTCAAATGCAATTACATGTAGTTTAGTTCACTTGGCCATTGAAAATATTTTTTTTTTAACAGTATCTTTCAAGCCAGATACAAACAGACATTAAAGTGGGATTTCTCAATATTTATCTTGGCAGTAACACATGTCATTATATTAATAACTCATTATTTGGTGTTGTATTTACCAATGATTTAGTGTTATTTGGTAAAAAAAAAAAATTGAAAGTAGTCATAATGACCAAGTCTTGGAATTTGCTACAAACATCACCAACAATTTTTGTTGTATAAACATTGTCATTGCTAGGTGTACCATCCTACTATAGGAAGTATTTTCATCATATAGTTTATATATCAGTTGTTTGAAAAACAGTCCAAACAACCTTGTGGCAGTTTCACAGTTGGTCTTTGGTCTGTAGAAAAAAATGGTTTTGCAGATCAGAAATTTAGAAATAGAGAAATATATAAATGTGGCAATATTACAAACAAAGAAATCCTAAACGGTAAGTACTATATTTTGATAATAAAAATAATTGTTGAATGGTTAGATGCATGCATGGATCGATTGATTGCAAACATTTGTTGAAATGATAGCGTAAATAGAGACTAAAAATCTTGTTTGCCGTTGGAACGAGGTTATAATGGAATAACTTAGAGGATTATCGGTCTTGAAATATTCCAATATCCGCCATTTGTAAACAACCACTTGCCAACACGGAGTTAAGTCCGGAAATTTTTGCAGCACGGTGAGGTACATAAAAAGTGTTTAATAATATCAAAATATCAAGTTGACTTAGCTTTTTTATAGAATACTTTGCAGAATCGATATTTGCCGTGAAGATATGAAGAAGAACTCTTAGATTTTTTTTACTTACATTATTTCGTCTCCCTTGGGCCTACCATGAAGTTACACTGATTATCCTAATATACAGTAATATAACTGATTAACCTAAATTAACAAACAAACAAAAAAAAAAAAAAAAGTCATTTTGCCGAACACGAGAATAAATAGTTCATTTTTGGTAAATAATTCAATTGCAGGATTTGATTATTGTGAAATAATGGTCGTAAGATTAAACCTTATTGGTCACCCAACAAAGCAATTATGATATTTTTTATTATTTTGGACAGTTTATAACAATAATCAGACTTTGATTGTGATAACAAGTTCCTGGGATTCAAGTTCTGCATTTCAATTTGATACAATTTACAATACTTAAAAATATCTGTACTTAGTAAAAACATCATTGCTCAGAGGTTTGAGATGACTTAGTAAATGATAGTTGTATATATTTCTATATTTTAAGTAACAGAAAAAAGAAAATGCAGTAAATTGAAACATCCTACTTTAATATATTTCTTCTCAGCTGTTGATTTGAAACCCATGTTGTTCAACATATGGGTCAGCCTTTTTTCAAGAATCAGATTGAGTCATGACCTTGATAAGAAAATGAAAAAGTAAAGATCTAATATGGAACCTGAGCATTATACATGTGCTCTACCCAGATTTCTACTTCATTTTGTATATTAACATAATAGAATTTGATTTTAAAACCATATAAGTAAAAATATTTATGTTATGTTATTTGATGAAATAGATAAACATGTCGACTTTAAATAAAGTTGATCTAGTACATGTATTTGACAGCTGAATTGTATTTGAAAGTTAAACAGATACACAATGTATTAAAACCTTAACCTTATGACCATCACTTAATAATTCAAATAGTTTTCAACATCTGTCTGACAATGTTATTTCATAATTTATCTCACTTCTTAGCTGCCTGAAAGTTCAGTTTTGGATCTATCTGTATATCATCAATGATTAACTTCCAAATATGTATTTTGTCAATATTCAATTTTCATCAATCTTTGTTTCAAACCATGTTCAGTTTTTAAACACATGTATTCACTGTATTTCCAGTTTCCACTATGTTCATGTACAAATATTAACTAATACCCCCGGTAGTCTTTATTTCAATGAGATAACTGTTTAACTATATTTTTACATTAAAAACTGTCTATATATTTCAAATCTATATGTTCTTTAATTTTTATTTTCAAATCTATCAGTTTCTATAAATATTTATTTTAAACTACTGATTAAATATGTACAGCTATTTTTTTTTCAGAAAATAATGTATATGATCTGACAATCATGTGGTACTATCTTTGGGCTCATATTTCATATCACCTTGTAAGATGGTTCCCCAGAAATAACAGAAGGAAGATGTAAGTATATAATATACTATATAAATATGGAGGAAATGCCTGATCAAATGATGAAAACCATCACCTTTTTTTTATTGACAAACTCATTCTCAAAGTTTTGCTTGAGTGGGTGTAACCTAGGTACATATACTTTGTTCTGTAAACCAGCCCTTCATACCTTCATAGAATGGGTTTTACCTGCATTTAATGTCTTACAGTATTCTGCCTATTTTTTTGTTAAAAAATTATTTGTACTCTTTAATGAAAACATACCTGAAATTTCCTCCATTTTTTTTATTGGAAAATGCCGAATTGCCATGCCCATTTCCTTACAAACATGAATGTTTTAGACTCACCTTTAGGCAACACATGCACATAAATAATGGGAACATCAAGCTTTTTTGTTGGCTTCAGTTTCTCAGAGGCCTCCTTACAGCAGTATTTATAGTCACTTTTATGTTAACTTCACCATCTTCATCATTTCACCCCATCTACAAACAAAGATTAAATATGCAACATCATAATCCTATCTAAAATCAACCCATTTCTCTGCATTAAAGACCCAACGAAAGAGCATGTATTTAAATCAATCCACTGAATATAATGGGTACTGGTAGGCCCAAGTGCCTGTTCAAGGTTACAGACTTTTTGTCAGTTATAATTATGTTCATGTTCAGTGCATCTTAGTTGACTCTGTTATGCATGTTCTTGTCTATACTTGGACCAAGTATATTATTCAGCTGAAACTTTCTGCAGTGAAACCTATTTAAAATAATTTGTTGGTATTAGACAGTGCTGTTAATTTAGAAAACAAATTAATGTTTTCTATCAGGTTAGTTAATTTTAGACAAGATTTGGTTTACTAAGGGTTCAATCTTCACATGTTGCACTGTATGTTTCATTGAATAAATAAAGAACAAAGTCCATTACAATAAGGCTTGAAATTATATTATACATGTCTGTATGTGCATAGATTAAGTTTATTAATATAATGCTGGATTTCAGGCATAATAATTTTATTAAATACGTTTGTAATAATCAAATACATTTCTTTAATTTTGCAGCTTCGCTGTATTGATGTTTCTTTCTAAGTGTTTGCTGGCCCCACAGTTGTACGTTTTAGCACACAAACACACCTCCAGGTGGTGTGCACAACCATTGTTTGAACTTTTAATTGTTTCCCTGGTATTTACATTTATTTTAATAGGTAAGTTGCAAGGCTTTACATGTCTAACACTTTGCCTAGTACATTAAATTCAACTATGCTTTCCTTCTCCATTGTAGAATTGATTGTTTTATGCAATACTCCTTGTCAAGGCTACATTTTAGTGTAGTTGAAAATTCCTGAATTCCATAGGCTTTTTTATTTACAATAAGACTTTTCCAATCAAAAGTCCCATCAGTCTTCACATACATTTGTGTATTTCAGCATTTATTATATACCGGTACATTGTATATAATACTTGTATGTAATATGGATTTCTAGTGATACAAAAACAATTTTGAAAAAACCTGTAAATATTGAATCTTTGCAAATTATGTTGTCCTATATAACATTGTTTTAAAGTTAATAAAGCTTAAATAGTGAAGAAAAAATTCCCTTTGACAATGATGAAAACTATGGTTTTATTTGAAATCTGACAGTTTTGTTCTAATTCATTTCACTCAAACAAAAAAAAAAACATTTATAAAATAAACAAAAACACCCATTATGGGTGGTGGCACTAATTTGTTATAAGTATTATCTATTTAACACATACTGTACATGAATGGCTATCCATATATGTCATAATTCACTTATCTGTATCTTTTATTAATAAATATCTTTGCTATTTACCAATTTAGCATGTCAAAAATTTTTGTTGGCTTAAGCTATAACAGAAAATGAATACATGTATTAAAAAAATCCTTGGCTTGGATTCATTTGAAAAATATTATTTGTACCTTTTTCGCATAATTATTAAGATGTCATTAACCTTTGATTAACTTTAGCATAAGTTTTTATCTGAATGTTTTATAGTGTGCTCTTAAATTGACAATGAGCAGTGAAGTGATTTTATTGAGCACTTAACTACTGGTAATCGATACAAAGACGTGAAAAATGAAATGCTTTTATTGTTAAAAATGTACATGTTTATGCATTGCATCTTTTTTAAATTTTCAATTTCCTCTTGTACATTTTTCAGGTTTTACATTCTTGTTTATATTGATGATTCCAGTTCCTAGAGAGTTGAAGGTGGCTTTTCATATTTTTGGACTCATTTGTTTTGTTGAAGGTCTTGTTCTCATTGGCTATGTCTCAAAAGCTGAGCCATGTGTAAGTACCATTTAACTTTTTTCAATCCACAATTTAATACATGATTGGGAGCAAAATAACCTATTTAAGAAATTTTAATACTTTAGTTTTAGCTCCAATGTACATATCTTTTTCAGATCAACCAAGTTTTCCAGCATTTCTAGACAAATAATTTTACCAAAAAAAGTTTTTTTGCATAGTAAATGAAAATGCTAATTAAATTGCTGTTCTTTCAAAACTGAACTGAAAAGTCACAAAAATATTTTAAAAATAGTCTTTACACAGTTTGAAAATAGAACATATAAGTACATGTATATGAAATGTTGAAAAATAATTCTTTTTTTAGCTCACCTGACCGAAAGGTCATGTGAGCTTATGGCATGGTGCGGCCTGTGTATGTGCGTGGGTACGTCGTTAAAACCAATTTTCGACTTCTCCTCCAAAACTGCTGGACAGATTTCAATGATACTTGGTCAGAAGCATATATGGGCCGGTGCAATTCAGATTTGTTCATGGCGTTGCCATGGCTACCAAAACTAGGTCAAGGTGACCTAGGGGTCCAAAAATCTTAAAAAATCTTCTACTCTGAAACCGATGATGGGAGAAAAAATCTGATGTGATATTTGGCTTCTCTAGGGTCTTAAGCCTATAGTTTGTTCATTTCGTGAAATTTGGTCAAAAAATGGGTTACGCAATTTGCGTTTAATTTCAAACATTTCATAAAATAGCATCAAATTGTTATAACTTGACTTTTTGAACAGATAATGACATGGGGTTTTCAGTTTTGACTTTTTTTTTAAATGACCTTTAAATTAGGGTCAAGGTCACAAATCAAGGTCATGACTTAATTTGTGATTTATGCAGTTTTAGGCAATTTTCTTGCAAATATTAAGAGATACATGACATCAAATCATTGTTAAAATGTTCAGCATGACATAATTTAAAAAGGTTCCAAGTTTCATAACTATATGATAATCCATGTAGGAGTTGTTGCCCCTGAAATGTAATTTTTGTCTTTTAAATACCAAAATTGTGCATTAGCTTGAAAACTATAATCATTTTGTATAGGCATGTATATTAGAATTTTGTAGGTATTGTGACAATGATCATTTTGATATATGGTTCAAGTTCATATGATCAAAGGTCAAGGTTCAGAAGAAGACATAAATTGCTAATAATCTTGAAAACTATTAACTTTTTGTATAGGCATGTATATTAGAATATTGTAGGAATTGATATGGCGATCATTTTGCTACATGGTTTAAGGTCATATGTTCAAAGGTCAAGGTCACAGCTGCAAAATAAGACTTTAATTGCTAATTATCTTGAAAACTGTTAACTTTTTGTATAGACATTTATATTAGAATATTGTAGGTATTTACATGATGATCATTTTGATATATGGTTCAAGGTCATGTGTTCAAAGGTGAAGGTCACAGCTCAAAAGAAGACATAAATTGCTTATTATCTTGAAAACTTTAACTTTTTGTATAGGCATGTATATTAGAATATTGTAGGTTTTGACATGGTGATCATATATGGTTCAAGGTCATATATATTCAAAGGTCAAGGCTGTATAAGTATACTAAAATTTGTTAATTATTTGGAAATTATTCATGGCATTACAGTAACTTCATGCATATTATATATGCTACTTATAAATGAAATGTGACTGGATATATTTCTGATTAAGTTTTGTGGGAGTTCTTAACCTGAGAAAACTTGTAAAGTTTCTGCACCTAATATATTGTCTTTTGCGCTTTGCAAACAATTTTGGACGTATCCTCAGGTGAGCATTAAGGCCCATGGGCCTCTTGTTTTTTCAGAAAAATACTACATGGCCACTTTACCTTATATCTCTAATTTTTGCTTGGTTTGCTGGAATAAGTATTGGTAAGTACAATTTATAAATTATTGTTTCCTCTACAATAGAAAACCTCATATAAGAAAGTTCATTTGTTTTTTTTCTGTAGCATTTTTTTTGCAACTCTTTATGAACTGGAAATGGATTTAGTGAAGTAAAGCTCCACATTTCTGTGATTTTTCTTCCTCATTTGTTATGATAGAAAGCAAGTTTTACATTTGCATGAAAAATTAATGTAATATGTTTATGTTTCGCTTCATTTGAGTCTTTTGACACATACTTCAAAATTTGAATTAATTTCAAAATTGAATGAATTATTTATTATAAGTTAAACTGTATATTAATGCAACAAGTTGTTTGCAAGTTCATTTTATTCTATCAGATTTTTAAACATAATCTTTGGCATTTTTATTTTTCAGTATTTTTCGTGTTAATGCTGCCATTTTGGATTATCAACAAGGCAAAAAGAGATAGTGTGTTGGATGTACGAAACAGATCGGGATTATGTTATGAGCCAGTGAAATGCTGTAGTTGTTTATGGCACATCTAACAGGTGCTTACAGAATTAAAAGCTGTGATATATAACTGTACTTTCGTCTCTTTATGTTTAAATTGACATAATCCAATGTCAAATTGTACACCTTTTGTTTAAAATGACATGGTTCATTTTAATTTTTTTTAATGATAAAGCACAAGGTATGAAAATAGAAAATAATTGCAATTGATCAAATGAAAAGAAGACAGGTCTTAATCTTCCTTACTATGAGTTTACATTTTGACTTAACAATTTAACATTTCTTTATGGTACCTCAAATTATTGTAACTAGTACATGATAACTATTTAATCGGTGTTGCATGTGAATATTAAATGTCAATATATCAGTATTGATTATGCATATAGCTTATCTTTAACACATTTAGATGTATAATTCATATATGAATTTATGTAATGTTTGTTTTGAATCATTTGCAATAGTTACTACTGTGTCCTTTATTCAGATTTATTCATGCATACTAGTAATTATTTTTAATGTCTAAAAATAAATTTACACAAAATGGTTCAACAAAAAAACTCAAATTGAAAACTATAGATGTAGTTTTTGTATATCACATATATTGCCATCTAAAAATAATTTATAAATACATTTCTAACATTGGATTGTATACTACCCCTCTCAGTTGTCTTCAGTATAGATGAAGCAACGTATTATTTATGAAGTTACACGTTTTTATATCGATTTATTCCTGAGTATGAAGGCTCTTCACTTATAGATTTGAAAAACACAAATTGAGTGCCAATGATCGTTTTCACATAGGTACCTTTGCCGTAATTTAAATTGGAAACATTTTTATTGTTTAAGTTAAAACTGAGAGAAAAAAATTTTTTTAATTAAATTTGATCCAAATTTTTTTGCATCTGTTTAAGTGATTTGTGCAGTATGAATTACCATTTGATACATGTATTTAAAAAACCATTTTATTTCAAATAAATGTATTATGACTGACTTTTAATGAACTTAACAAATCATAAAAATGTGATGTTTGAAAATTTGTAGAAATGCCATGTTTGAAAACATATGTATAACATTCTGAGCATTTTATTTACCATTGAGAAGAATTTATTTTTAATAGATTGAAGTAATTTAGCAGATAAAAATAATAAGCAATAACAGAAACATCTTTATTTTACTCTAAGCAGCAGGTTGTATAATTTTGATTTTAGAAGTCGTTAACTTTGTATTTGATATTGAAATAACAATTGTTTCCAAGCTGATATCATTTCATTTTTATTTTACTAAGTACATGGTAGTATTATTGTCATAAAATTATCAGCTGGATTAATATTTAAAACTTTCTTCATTAATAATTAATTGACTGCAATACTTTTAGCTAGTTAATAATGAAAGTTCAAATATTTAAATTATCAGATTACTAAATTTTAAAATTTATTAAAACAGGATAATATATGTTTATTAGTTTATTGTTTAAATTTAAAATGTAAATAAATGTACAATGCATTGATGTATAATGCACATTTGATTTTTTTTTTTTTTTTTTTTTTTTTTTTGAAATACCAAAATTTTAGGATGCGAGGGGGAAAAATATCAAGATTTTAAAGGACAATTTTTTCATACTATCCAAGAATGTATACACATTTAATTGATTTATATTTCACAAGAATGTATTTGCTACAAGAGTCGAGTTTATGGATATTTTTTTTATTGTTGAATTTTTTTACAGATCGACTTCCATAAAAAAATAACATTCAATGTACCAGTTATTAACAAATACTTCTACTAGTATTGATAGTACAAGAAGATACAGTCTCACCAGTCAGCTGTTTAAACAAGTGGAACTTTGAATCAGCTATGCATTAATATTCTGTTTAGATTGTAAATGTAACTGTTAATATTATTATATGTACTTACATATTTGACCAGCTGGACTGGGTTATGCTAATTATAAATAAAAGTATACAAGATCAAAATTTGTTTGTGTGTTAACTGGCTTGTAAGTAGGTTTCCCAGTTACAAGAAGCTAAAGCAACTTCATCATTCCTGAAGTGATAATAAACATTGTATTGCTGCTGTAAGTGATATTGGACAAATGCATGTATCCATTTTTATTTAAGCTTTGTAAAAGTGGCCCTATTTTTGCTACATTGATAAGTTTATGGACTCCATTAGGGTTACAATTTGTCCTGGTAACTTAACTCTAAAGGGCATCAATGAACTTAGGATTTGGTGTCTGTACTGTCCTAAACTAAGGACCTAGATATTACAGAAATAATTTTGACTTGGTATAAAACACCATTCCTGCCCAATATTAATTCCGATGTTCATTTTGCTAGAAGACTGCCTAAACACCTAAATTTTTTAGGTGTGAAAAACAACATCTTAAATACCAAAATAGTACATGTATTAGACGGCAAGAAACTCCTACTTCAACAACATAAAACTTTCAATACAATGGATTGGTTACCATGCAACCAAAAATTGTTTTAAATGTCTTAAGGAACCTTTACAGATACCAAACAATTCTACATTTTAAACATTTCAAAATGTTTCTAACTGCCATTACTAGCATACTATTTCTTAACAGATTTATGTTGAATGCAAGAGAAAGGGAACCTGGTCTAATAATGGACCTTGTCTCATATCCTCCTTTAAGTGTAAGCAGTTATTGAAGTGGAATTTAAATTATAAAATACATCATTGTCAAAATAAATTGAAAACATATAGTACTGTAGCAGCTAGGTATGGTCATTTAAGTTTTTTAAACATCCAAAATCTTGCAATATATTCACCAATAACTAGTGATGATTTAACAAAATATCCAATTACAAAAACATTGCCCAATGTCTAGTGACAACATTATCGAATGCTTTCCAGCATTTTCCTGGATCTTGCTTTAAACACAATAACAATTTACCATGAGATTTTTACGTTAGAGATTCCAAGTGTCTTGCTAACCACAGTTGTGTGCCTCGATTTACAAAATATCAAAGAACAAAGGGTACCTGATTAGTTCTTGCATACTATCAAGGTTCAAACCAATTCTTTGAATTGAGTTGGAAAGTGTTAAGATTCCGTCATTTTAATGGTTAGTTCTGAGATGGTGGAGGAAACTGGAGTGCTTAACGAAAACCATCAACCTTAGACATGCGATCTGACAAACTTTACCACACAAGAATCAGTCGAAAGTTGGATTTTACCCTGGGGTTGACCAGCACTATGCTCTGTAAGCATGGCTCCAAGAGAACCAATACTTTTCACGAATAATAAAATATAATGATAATTCTTTATGGAGCATTTTTTAATCTTTAACCACTTCCTTTTGAATATACATGTACAATTATTGTACTATCCATTAATAATAGTGTGATTACAGCACTGGGCAATTCGATACAATTTATATGTATTGCTATTAAGAACATTCTCAGTATATGGAAAATATACTCTAGTCCATCAAAAATGTAATACAATGGACATTGAAGCTCCAGCTCATTTAACCTTGTAGTCTGTACAAGTTCACTAAATGTTTAAACAGCCAATGACAAAGATAATTCTTTGGTAATATTAAATATCAATTTTTTGGCCACATTGCAGAGTGCAAATTTGGTTTATTATAATGAATGGCAGGTGGGAAGGAGTAAAGTGTCCCACTTTGTAAAATTAGCTCCATAGTGGTCAACATAGTATAAGTATTCTGAAACTTCACAAAAAGTTTCTGTTAAATACATACAAAATGTATATACCTCATTTTAAAGAGCGATTCCAGGAAATTTTCCCAAATTTTTCAAGGACTAAGAACTTGTTGTATTTACCATCTTAAACCGAGAGATATTATTTTTTTAAAAATCTATTCTTCCTAGAGTTTTTAGCCAAGAACCTTGAAACTTCACAGATTATTTCTAGGACAAATCAACTTTATAAGTAGAATCTTCTGCCCATCCATGTCATTGTGAAATTGCCAACCTTGGTTCCTTTCTTTAAGCATAATTTTTCTCCATAATGGCTTTATACATTCAACCAGCTCAAATGAAATAAATACTCAACACATATATATGCACCTGCTGTTTTATTTCATGCACATGTTGTCTGTCTATAAGTCATCCACAGTTTTAACCGTGCATAAAAGAATAAATTTAATACGGAAATGTAAAAAATAATTTTCTTAATAAAAAAAATTGTAATCAAATTACTAGATAGAAAATAATTTCATTTGCATTTCATAATTGACGATTTGAACATTAAAATGATACAACAAAGAAGAGCGCCCTGTCTCGTTTCTGTAAATACAGAAGAAAATTTAGTAAATAAAGAACTAAAAATTTTAACAATTTGTTCAAACCTCATCTTTAGCACTAAATGTGTACCTTCAATGAACATACATTGTAACTTTTTCAATTTTTTTTTAGTTTTTAATTTTTTCTTTACCTCTAAGTGTTTCTTTTCTTTTTTATGTTCTATATAAATGGCTAGTATATAGCTTTTTTTGCATAGATTAAAAGTAAAATATCTTCACACACAAGATTTCTTAGTCGTATCGGTCTTTCGTCATTTGTCATTTTTAACTTTCATTATTTATATAAATGGCCATGTCCAATAGCTAACATGTGCTTGTTTTTAATTAAGCTTGTTAAATGTAACTACATAAAGGCATTGATTTCAAAGTAGGTGGTGGTTTAGTGGTGTGTATTGTTTAACTAATCTTGGTCTTTTCCACTGTCACCAGATGGATCAGCTGTAGGCTCAGGGGATTGTCCAGATTCTTCTTGACTGCCCTCATCTTGGTTTTCATTTTCCTGGTCACCTTTGCTGAAATTCTATTGTAAAAAAAAAGAGAGTTAAAATAACATTAGGGGTGCTTACATATCATCTCTCTTTTTTCTGTGATGCAAACTTTGCAAAGATTCAGTTTGACACAGGTGTATTTTTTTTCTGTTAAACTATGTAAAGTTCATGCACATAGCAAAATAATTTTTTACTAAGATTTCCCATTAACATTTTTATAAGTACACTTGTATGAAAAAAAGGAAGTGTCTACATATTCATGGTTATTTCAAGAAAGCTTTGGTCATCTACATCGTAGGTGTTTGAATCTCCTAGGATTGCATTGATGCATAAACTTTTTTAAGTATCACAAGAAAGATATTTTTCCAGTCAACATAAGTTTTCTAATTAGATTAATGAACTTTTTGCATTAATCAACATCTGAACATGCTTCACATCTCTTTTACATTACTTGCATCTTGTCCTATTGACAAAAATGATGATCATGACTTCACTCAATTTTGAATGACCCAGGGATACACAAAATGACACCTTTAGCTAAGCTATAACATCATGACTGTTAACACAGTGGAGAAATTTTTTTATATTTCTAAATCCTTTATTTCCATAAGTTTATTGAAAAACAATGTTTAATTAACAAAACAAGATATTCTTCTTTACCATTTTCATTTAAAAAAAAAAAATTCTCAAATAATTTTTCATTTGACCATGAAAATTTAATGCAGAGTGTTGACTCTGTATTTAAATATGTGTAGTGTAACTAAGATGAGGTGGTAAAGTACCACATCTCTGATTCTATTTGTACAAATATTGTTACATGATATAAATACAAACCCTTCGTCTGAAGTTTCTCCTGCCTCTTCCTCTGCCACGTCCTCTACCTCTTCCACGATATGGCCTTCTGGATGGTGGACCACCCTGTGAATCATATCCTTCTTGGTAGGGTCGCTGTCCAAAGTAACGACGAGCCCCATAAGGACGTGGATAGTAGGGACGTCTACGGTGATACTGATCATCAATCATTTCTCCACCCTGTTGATATCTTGGGGGACCCCTCATTGGAGGACCACCACGATAGTATCCTCGATAGTAACCTCTATTACCCCAGTAAGGTCGTCTTCTTGGTGGTGGACGACTCTGGTGTTCCTGATCTTCATCATCTCCCTCTTCTCCATCATCTCGCTTTCCTGACTAAAGAATAAAAATTAATTTTTAGTACTTTAATTTATCTTTAAGTAAAATCAATTTAAACCAAGTTCTACCGATAAAAGTATCATAAAATCTACAGCAGAGGAGTGCAGTTTAGTTAGAATGACTTCCACCTGTACTCTTCACTAAAATTTTAATTTTAACATAAAATTTGAATTGAAAGATACAGATTCAAAAATATATAAAAGTCCTGCCATTTTGAGGAGAGTTTGCATTTTGCATCCCTGTCAAAAATATCATTTATGTTAGTCAGTGCAGCAGTGGTGGAGGAAATCATAGTTACTGTGAAAACCACTAATTTCTAATGGACCAACAACAAATAGGATCTGTAAGCTTTCTTGAACAAGTTAATAAAAATCTTCAACAAAGTAAAAACCAATAATAACAACAATGAGTGGAGTGGAGCAATGGTGTTGTATGCCCCAGTCAAGAATCTTTCACTTATTTCGAGGCGGTCAGTTCTGGGATGGTGGAGGAAACCAGAGTGCCCTGGAGAAAACCGACTACCTTCGGCAAGTGAACTGAAAACTTTCTCATACTAGGATCTGCCCCGAATGGGATTCGAAGCCATGCGGTGAGAGGTTCTGTGATCCGTAAGCGTGTGCTTTAGACCACTTGTCCACCGAGGCCTTTAATTACAACAATGAAACTTTACACCAATGTTGATACAACAATTGAAGTTAACACACAGGCCAACACAATCTCTTAAGAATAATATGTTGACAAGATAATAATACACAAAAATAATAATCAATTTTATTATTTACATGTAAATACCTTTAGCTTCACTTTTCTAAATATTCAGTAATCATTTTAATTAAAGTTTTACACTCACACGTGGACGACGTCTAGGATAGTAATTACGCCTGAATCTACGACGATCAGCAGCATACTTGCTTCCCTGTACTGGTGCTCCTTCTGGACCAGTCACATTAGCTGCTTCATTACCCTACAAGATAACAAATTGCAAACATTACAAGCTAACATCATAATAAGAAGTATAACCACATCATCTATGATTATTAAATTATATTACTGACTATAGCCTTTGAGGTTTATTTTCAAGTGGCAAGACAAATCTAATAAATTAACACTATCAAAAATTGAATTCAACATGTAATATTAAAGTTAGCAATTCTTTTAAACAGTTTGCTAAATAATATGTGTGAATTTTGTCATACTTCAACAAAGGTGCTTTAGAAACACCAATAACCAAGTGAAATTAAAATCTGATTAAATTAATATTTGCTGTCAACTAAATTGGATATAATATCAAATAATGCACAAATTTAATTATTTAGGGTTATTCTATTTTTAGTGTGTAGAGAAATAAATATAAAGGTTCAGGATTATTTTGTAGCAAAAAAATTGCCATCTGCACATCAGGGAAATTAAAAAATTTTGGTATATATTTCAAATTTTTTTATTTATTTTTTTTCCTCACTTAATCCATGAAGTTATTTCGACCTTCAGAATAATAGGAACAGTTATAGAGAATTTGAAAGGCAAAATGTTTTAAATGGAAGCCTTAAAGCTTCTCAATTCTCACCTTTTCACCCTCAACTACATCAAACTCTACTGTTTCCCCATCACCGACACTACGTAGGTACTTGCGTGGATTATTCTTAGTGATGGCAGTCTGAAAAATAACAATAATATAATAAAAAACATTGTGTATGTAATAAAAATAGAGAAATAACTTACAAAATCTGTATTGATTTAATTAATATACAAATATGTACTTTTAGACATTTCAAGAAACAATTTAGTCATTAGAAATTTTGTAAGACATCATTTTCAAACTCACCTGGTGGACAAAGACGTCTTCTTTGGTGTCATCCCTAAAATTAAAAATCAAAATTTTAAAAACTTCTGTGAAATTATTAGTATTAATAAATAAACAAACCAATGTTATATGTTATGTTGTGTACAAAAAGTATAGTTTTTTCTAGTTCAACAAACCAATTCTTAAGGTATCAATCTTAGTTCAATTATACAGTATACAGTTTAATAACATGAGCAAAACTTCATTTTGTTTGTTCTTAATTACCAAGAACTTACTAGTGGTAGTAAGAGTCTTGGGTTGTTTAAATGATTATTTTCCTAATTTTGTTAACCAGACAGGCTTCTAAATGCTTACAAAAAACTGATTGCTAAACAAACATTGGCAGTATTGGAAACAATTATATAAAATATACAAATGCAGAATAATCAGATGTAATAAACAAACCTAGAATTTATCAATTTGTATAATGAAATCATTTCAAGTTCAACATATATGTGAATTTTTTTTAAGTCATTACCCTGACTTTTACGAGGCTTAATAAAATCCTTTACATGACATGAAGTTATCTCTGATGGTGTACAATATATACCTGTTAATGAAGCCATATCCACTTTTTACATTAAACCATTTTACTGTGCCGGTGATTCTTTTCGCTGCAAATATAAAAATAATAATCAATATAACTGAAACACTTCAATCAACTCCAAGTAAGTTATATTGTCCTAGCTACATAGTTCATTTGCACTTTTACTTGGATATTTCAAGTTTTTACAATGCCATTCTGAACACTTCTTTGCAATGTACCTAAATGTTTTTCACTGATATAAACAGAGAACAATCTAAATCAAAAAAGATAGCAGAAATGTGATAATAGAACTGGTAGAGTTGCTACAACTTTTTTCTCCTTTATTTTTTTTTTTTTTTTAGACATTTACATAGACAATTTTATTACATAAAAACAAAACATTTACAGATGACAAAGTACAACTTACATGCTACCATTCATTCCTTATATGCTAATATAAGTATATACATTTAATGTGAATGTATAATTGTATATACTATAGATGTATTGTTGTTGTACCACATGAATACGCTAACAGTAGTTACAATACAGTTTACAATAACTGCCTATCAAGAAAATATCTCCAATTGAGGATATATTTAGCATACTGACAATTTTTCCTAAATATATATTCTTCAACCTACAGCCTATATTAATAGATTAATTATAACCTAATAGAATGATAAATTCCATTGATACAAAATACCAGTAATACAAAAATAATGTTTGCAGCTTAGATTATTAACAAAACCATCACCTGGGACCAAGACAACTAAGGTGACTTTTGACAAAGGACCACGGAAAGGCACGAATTCAGGTCAATTCGCCCCCACTTCTGGCAAATTCAACCCCACTTTCAACAAATTTGCCCCCACGTACAAAATCGCCCCCCATTTTTTTCCAAACTTCATTTTGTAGTAATGACTTACGAGTTGATTTATGACGATGTGCTAGAGTAAATTCCCCTGGTACCTGTGCTCTCCATCAGCAACAAAGGTAGCAAGTCTAAATGCGGTAGCTCAGTTGACAGAGTAATAGGCACCGTAAGTGGGAGGTCGTAAGTTCGAAACCAGACAAGGTATGGTCAAACACGCGAAGTTATCAGCATTATGAAAGCTGGTGACGCCTCATTATTGAAGTGAAATATTTTTAACTTGGGAGTTAAACATCAACAGGAGAATGAATTTACTAGGTGATGAACATTTGCAGTTCTAAGTAATTTTCTTGAAAAAGGGCAGAAGATTCAGGTACTTCCAGTCATAAAAAGAATTATGATAAAAAATCAATGTAATAAATTTATCAAGCATTTAAATGAATGAAGTTGAAAAATCATAATATTGATGAATGTTTGTTTTAATCTGACCCCCCCCCCCCCCAACACACACACAGATATAACCATTTTTCATTCTCCTGTTGATATTTGGGGGATCCAACCAACTTTATTAGGTGGTGGACTTGACAGGTAGCATTTTTTCTCAGTAAAGTGTATTGGGAAGGTCAAGAATTCTAGTCCTCGGTTTGGTTGCTACATCTCTCCAAGAAGTAATATCAAACTGCCAGTTACGTCTTCGTTAATTAAAATTATCTTTATGACAACATCTAAGATTCGTTTTTCAAAAACCAAAATTAATGTATACGACAAAATAATATTAATCGATCTACAATTAATGCAACCCCCCACCCCCAACTTTACTGCACACTTTACACAATGTTTCATGTTAAGTAAAATCAATCATGTTTCATCGCAAAAAATACATATCATCGGTTATTCAATCAAAATATGAACAAGAAAGACAAAAACTTTCGTTATTCTAGTCAGAAAAATAAAATTTACAACTCGTTGTAACTTGCTCGCCATGTTTTTACCACGAGGTGACCCACTTTCTATGTGTCTTGGGAAGATTTTTTCAAGACTGAGATAAATCGACTGTTTTCGCAAAAATTATTACCCAAAATGACTTTTTCGGCTTCGGCCTCTTTCTCCGGTTGTTTTTCGGAGTCGGACATGGCCGTGCTGATGGTAATTCAGATGTTAAAACAGTCCTGGTAGATGGACTCCCTTGCTGTTCTCCCTTTGTTCTCTCTCTGCTAAGATGGCTGCGCCCATGTCGATGAGAACGCCGCATTGTGAAAACTCATTGGTTTACGGAAACTAACGGAATTAACCGAGTCGTGTCATTGGTCCAACATATAAGGCCAACTGTCCTGATTTTTCTTTCGGAGGATAACCTAATTAAATAAAACAAGTACTAGCTTTCAAAAAAGCTCGCCTAACTATGACAGTTTATAGTTTAAACATATTTTATTGTGAAAATTACAAACGGATTGGACATAAGTTATCTCAACATTATAATTGTCCTCTCCATACATTCTAAGCTTTAACAAAGTAATCATGACTGATGGAACTTATATAATTAAATAAAAAGAATAAGAACTAAATGGAAAATATATAAATAATTAAGTGAATGTTAAATGAGATTAAGTAAGAAGCATAAAGTAAGTAAGTTAAAGTTAGTGACACTCTAAGAACACCAAGAACAGATGAAAATCCAATTGAGTAACTTGTTACTAAAATCTAGAAGATTGTTTAATGTACAGCTGAACGTAAGAGAATATACGAGAATTGATAGTGTCTGATAAAAGACAATCACCATAAAGTAATAGTTCTAGTGTAACAGGATGGATGTTAATCTGGTTTAGAGAAGCAAATAAAATATTCCTCTGATATGTATATTTAAAACAGTCAAAAAAGTAGTGAAAAGCATTTTCAAAGTAATAGCCACAACTACAAGAAGGATCATCCACTATGTTTACACGATGAAGATCGCCATTCAAGGAGCTACAGGAGTTTCGTAACCTGGAATGCAGAATAGTAAATTTTCTTTCACCAATGTAATAGAATTTAGGAGCTGTTGCACGAGTTATATTAGATATTGATTTTTTGAAAAGATTTAACGAAGTCACAGATCTGCAGTCAACACTGAGATTGTTCCACAATTCAATAGAGGAAAGAAGGAATGATGTTTTATAGCAATCAAGTCTGCAATTTGGAGTAACAAAATTAGCATTATTTCTAAGATTGTAAGGATTATATTGTGAAACTGTAAAAGGAAGTAATTCAGAAAGATATGATGGAGTCATGTCATTTTTTATTTTGTACATCATTATCAATTTTTTCTTTTTCCTCCTTGCAGTTAGTGTCTCCCAACCAGTTTCAAATATAAGATTCTCTGCTAGAGTAAGAAGGAAGACCAGTAACTATTCTGGCTGCTTCCAGTTGTACTTTTTCTAAGGAATTGCAGTAACCAAATGTGCAGCCATCCCAAACTTCTGATGCATATTCTAATACAGGAAGAATAAATGAGATGTAGATTTTAGAAAGACAGTCTTTACTAAGAATATATTTTAGTCTTCTAAGAATTGCAACTTGCTTCATGGCAGAAGATGCGATTTGGTTTATATGGGTATGCCAACTATAGTTATTAGAGAAAGTTACTCCGAGATGTTTGTGAAAGGGCACAGAAGAAAGCAGGTTGCTACCAAAGTACAGCTTGGGACTAATGTTAATTTGAGAGTGAGAAAAATGAATTGAAACTTTTTTGTTTTCATTAAAAGTGATTAACCATTTTTCAGACCATTCCCTCAGAACACTCAAATCTCTATTTATAATATTTTCCATAAACTGCACATTTGAAGAATGATAGCTTATAGAAGTGTCATCTGCAAATAATCGCGTGAAACCTAGAAGATCATCTGCTAGGTCATTTATATAAATCAAAAACAGTAAAGGACCTAGAACGGAACCTTGAGGTACAACTGCTTTGATAAACCCAATGCTGGGAAACGAATCATAAACAACAACTTTTTGAGACCGATTTAACAAGTAATCCTTTAACCAAGCTAAAATATTACCCTGAAAATCATAATGCTGCAATTTATGCAGAAGACCTTTATGCCAAACTCTGTCAAAAGCCTTTGATATATCACAAAATATGAAACAACTGTTTAAGTGTTCATTTGCATTCTTTGCTATGTTATGGTAAAGTTCAATGAGTTGATAAGTAGTGGAATGACCTTGGAGAAACCCAGATTGAAATTTGTATATTAATCTGTTGTCTAGAAGATAATTGTGTAAATGCTTGTGTATAATTCTTTCAAACAGCTTACCAACACAACTTATTAAGGATATCGGTCTTTAATTAAACGCAATGCATTTATCTCTTTTTTTAAATAGAGGCAATACGTGTGCTAGTTTCCATTTGGACGGAAATACACCTTGTTCTAATGATAGATTAAATAGATTAGACAGTGGATAGCATATAGTGTCAGCTGTAAATTTAAGCATTCTGTGACTTATTCCATCAGGTCCAGTCGCTTTTCCCAAAACAAGGTTGTCAAGGAAATCTTTTACTTCATCAGGGGTTATTTCAAAGGTACTTAAAGAGTTTACACATCTTTGAGAAAAATATGGCAAGTCAAAACTACTATCATCTACATTAGAAACAGAACAGAAAAAATCGTTTAATACATCGGCCTTTTGTTTGTCAGACACCGCACAACCGGAGTCAGAAGTTGATAAGGAAAGAATAGTAGTTTGAGATCCCGATGTTTTAGTTAGTTTGCGAATTAGTTGCCAAAAACCTTTACTGTTAGAACTACTGAAGTCGTCCAGGATACCACCTACTTCACTGAAAAACCTTTTCTTTGCAAGCTTTTTTCACATTATTTACATGATTTCGTTGTTTTTTTATATTTTTCAATGTCAGATTGTCTGCCTGAACGTCTAGCTAGTTTGTGTAGTCTGTCTCTCTTTCTTATTTCTGTCCGTAGCGTAGAGTTAAACCACACCTTGTCATTTGGTCTAAGTTATTTTTTGTGTTGGAATACATTTCTTGGCTAGACAGAGAAATTTATCAGTAAAATCGTTACATGATTCATCAACAGGTTTGTTCATAATTATGCCGTTCCAGTCCGTGAGTTGAATATGTCTATTGAAGCTATCAAAGTCTGCTTGTTTGTACAACCAAATTGTTCTAGTAAAGGCAGATTGAAAACAACTACTTAGAGAAAGGGTCACTGATGTGGCACGGTGATCACTAACCCATTGAGGCACTGGAATAGCTTCAGATTCTAAAACATTTAAACTACGTGTAACAATAATTGGGTCAAGTAAAGTTGAGGAATTTGAAGTTATTCTTGTTGGTTCAGATATTACATTAACCATATCAAACATAGAAAGAAGATCGTGTAATGTACTTGTGGTAACAGTTAACAAATCAATGTTGATATCACCAACAATGTTAACATTAGGGTTTTCATCTAGAGCCCTTGTAACGGAATTATAGAGAAGATCCCAAAATGATGGCGGTGTTGTTTGTGGTCTGTATACGGTGCAAACTAAAAGTTTTGTATTTGGGAGTATAACTTCTAACCTAATCACTTCACCAGATATAAATTCCAAGTCATTTCTTCTAGTACAATAAACAGAATTAGACCAATAGACTAATACCCCGCCAACATAACAAGTTCTATCTTTGCGTTCTGGTGTTTCAAAACCATCAAGTAATATATCATCGGTTTTCACTTCTCCGTCAAGTTTAGATTCAGTAAGACAAACAATTTGATAATCTGAGACTATATCTTCCAAATACTCTAGTTTGGTTCGAACAGACCTGGCATTAAGGTGAAATATAGAGAAGTTAGTCTCATGATTACTAGAAGGACCTGGATTAGGATGAATATCGTTACAAATAAGTAGCAATAACAACAAGACTAATGTAATGTTTAGGTTCTGAAAGTATGACTGTATAAACATACATGGTATTAGAATGCATGTGGCTTGTAAATTTGCTTTAAATAGTTGATAGACGTTTGTAACTTCTCTGAGCAAATAGAATTTATAAGAAAAAGGAAAACAAGTAACTATAGCATAGAAAATACCTATCGCCGCTCTGTAACTCTGGAGACAATCACCTGAATGGAAATAAAGTCACATATACGGAGATGAAGGTCGGCGATAGAAGCAAAAGGTAGATAGTATCTTGAGTGTCACCAAGAATAATAAAAGATACAGACAGAGAAGAAAAACATAGATTACAAATATTTACAATCAAAAACATGAATAACAGAATGAACACAGTAAACATGTTATATACAAACATCCCATAGAAAAAATCAGTTAAATCAAAAAGTAACCCGTTCACATAATTTTACAAACACAACCAAATATACGTTACAGTTATTTAAGTTTACTGGAGGGTTACAATTAGTTACCACCGCCGACTGCTCCATCAGAATCTAGAGGTGGCATCTGATCGTCAATGCGGTTTAAATCAATGTTAATGATGTCATTGGCCAACCTCAAACTAGTTATGTGCTGTTTCGGACTGGTACTAGTATTCTTCAGAAATATTCGGTCATCAAGTGTCCAAAAGCTGTCGATTTTCTTCTTCCTTTTTGCGTCAATCAGATTATTAACTATACATGTATTTTGTCTGAATCCTGTAAGATCTTCTGTTATGAATATTTTATTAGAATCTGATCTCAAGCTCTTTTTAGCTTGAAAAACAATGTTGCGAACTCTATAGTTGCGAAATTTGGCTATGATCTGGGCCCTTCCATTTTTAGGAAAACCAATAAGATGCGACCGTTGAATGTCATCAGTTGTGAGGTTTAAGCCGAGCTTTTGGTTACAAGTCTCAAGGACTTTACTGTCGGTATCAGACTTTATCCCGGTACTAACTGGTACATTACGAAATTGAAGAGATTCACGTCTTGTGTACTGTTCTAAACGCTCTATTTCAGCTTGAAGCTCAACGACAGTAGATTGTAGAACCTCGTTTGTTTCACTTATCTGTTTATAGTTAGTTTTATTAGCATCATGAATTAATTTAAGTTTATTCACAGTTTATGCACGTGCGAAGATATTAACTACGGAGTCACGTTAGTACCACAGACATATAAATATGTGAACTTAGGCAAAGCTATTAGCATGTAGTTTCAGTATTCACTATATATATATATATATATTGTTTTGCATAAGAGTGGTCAAATGAGTTTGTTTGGTTTTTCATATTTGTTTTGCTTTTGAGATTTGATGCAATAATTGATCTAACGACTACATCTTTGCGTTAGATGATAACTGAGCTATTGGAATTTTTTGTCTTAAAGCTGTAAAAAAAGTCAAGGAAAAAACATTTGGGTTAGTTTTTGTGCCTTGCAAATGGCTTGTTGGATTATTTTATACTTTTTTTTAAATCCAAAGTTGAAGTTTTTTCGGGCGCCAGTATGTCTTTTATATTTTACAATTTTACATTTTATCGAGAGAGAGAGAGAGAGAGAGAGAGAGAGAGAGAGAGAGAGAGAGAGATGTTTCAACGAACGTAATAAGCGTTGATATCAAGTTGTAAATGTTGAGATACATGTATATGGTACATCACACACGATATTCTGTTGAATTATTTTTTTATTTCAAAGAATGGCGAATGCATTAAGTTTTCCAAAGAAAAAAATAAAACGGTGCCAATCTAATTAATGATGTTCCTAATGAACAATGTTACATTTGGTTCAACGATAAAAGCTCGAATAAATATAGAAATTACAGTAATTATCCAGCGAGAGGCAGCCTGATTTTGGGATCTAATATTAGAATCGGGTCATTTAAACACAACTTTAAAAACGGCGAAATACGAAAAATTAAATACAGAACTTCGTTGAATTTGTCATTTGTGACTTAGTAAGGGATACATAACACCATTTCAAATACATCTGGATATTAATAAAGGTCAATTAATGCAATTTGTCATGTTTCACCTTCGATTCATGGCCGTTTTTCCTTACATCCGTGCGCATGCTCCAAGCTCATAATTCCCATCGTTAAACATTGACTAACCGGTCAGAGGATTCCGTTTTTTAAAAAAATATATTTTTAGAAAATCAAAAAAATTCAGAAAATTGAAAAACTTAATGCAGCTTTAAACATTTAAAACAATTCTTTTATATGTCCCTCGATATACTGTAAAATAATAAATAGTAAACAGAAACAATAAGTTCTAACTGAGG
Source organism: Tegillarca granosa (assembly GCA_029721355.1). Taxonomy (NCBI): domain Eukaryota; kingdom Metazoa; phylum Mollusca; class Bivalvia; order Arcoida; family Arcidae; genus Tegillarca; species Tegillarca granosa. The sequence continues at coordinate 15,046,058 of CM056597.1, read as the reverse complement.
TTTAATGTCAAAAAAGCAAAACATACTGAATATTTTAATGATATTTCAATTATCATTAATTATTATTGTTATTCAAGACTGGACGTTATTAATGATTAGTGCTTGGAATAGTGCAGCGGTTATTTGACCGTCTCAAGAGTTCAATCTTTTTCTTTCTTTCTTCCTTTCTTTCTTTCTTTCTTTCTTTCATCCTTTTATATGCCTTTAACACAATATTACCAGCATTTACAAGTTCTTCATAGAAATTTGTGATGCAAAAAATTTCATAACTCAAAAAATAAAAATTGCAAGTGAATGTAAACATGTGAGGAACAGATTTCCGTCGCGTTCAACACACTAAAGGAGACCTTCACCAGCGACCGACGGATACAGCTGACCAACTACATCGAGAGGACCTGGATCAACGGCGACATCTGGACACCATCATCGTGGACCATCTACCGTATGGCTGTGAGGACAAACAATGATGTCGAAGGATGGCATCACCGCATCAACAGGAGAGCCCAGAAGTCCAGCTTGTCCTTCTATGTGCTTATGATTCTTCTATTCAAGGAAACCGCCAGCATCCTTAACCAACTTAAGATGATCAGCGAGGGAAAACTAAGGAGATACCAACGAAAGACTACAAGACTTCTACAGTGCCGCATCAATCAACTTTGGGACAACTACAACGATGGATCTAATCCCGATGATCAGCGTCAGCGAACTTCTGTAGAAATGTGGACAGATCGACAACGGACAGTGAGGAAGAAAAAACGTGCTGAAATGTAAATAATGATGTGTGATGAAAATGAAAATAACTGTGAATTTAACAAGATAGTGCTAAAATAAATATTAGTGTTTATATATTATTCATGTTTTATCTCAATAAAGTTTAGAAAAAATATTTTTGGTTCTTTGTTATATTTTGTAAAGGGGAATACAAATTTCTGACGTAAGGAACATTTTAAATTAAATTAAATTTTATACATATATATATATATATTAAGAATTTTAAAAACATAAATTAAAAGATCTTAAACTATTAATGTAAGGTATTTTAAGAGAAAATCCTCAATAATCTTAATCTAATGAGCAACTAGAAAACTCATCCTTTCTGTCAATCCAATATTATGTCGCCGATATCAGAGCTAAATATATCTAAAAACAGTAACAGCTTCTTTCAACAAATTTTTAATTAATTCTTTTTTGAAACATCAATGCAATAACAATGATTTTCATGCTGAAACTTCGTCCTGTCAATCTCGATATATTATTGTCATTAGACAGGACCGCTACTATCATAAAATGAACTATTTACAAAGTTCAGTTTTTTTCAGAAACAAAAGTTTAATAACAATTAATTTTAATAATGCTGTTAAAATACTTTTGTTGTATTTTCAAGTTATGTTTTTTTTTATTTTATGTCAAATAAAGTGTTTTATTATTTCTATCCACTGCCTAAAATACGGAGCTACTATCAGTCCATAATTGTTTGTCGTATACATATTTGGAGAACAAAACTCCATATTTAAACAAAATAATTCAAAAATAACAAAAATCCATGTAAAATTTACTGACCTAATTGGGAAAAACAACCAGACATACTTTAAAAGTTTCTTTTATTCTGTACGTATAACAACTTTTTAATGTTTTCAACAAGATAACAAATTCCCTATGTTCAAAATATCCACTATGCACCTTCCTACTTTACCATATACGATATGTTGTCATGATTTGAATATTCACGATGATCACCTGAAAAATCCGAACAACAATGAACACCTGCTTATTAACTTATGATTCTTTCCTTCCTTTTTTTCTAGGTGAAAAAAATCATGAATTTCTTTTTCATACTTCTTTTAAATTCAACAACATGTAGTAAGAGAATGTAATTTGCATATTAATTCATTTGATCTTTATTGACCTTAAAATACCCTGATGTAATCTTGGGTGAGGCCCAATTGGATCATTGAAGTCATTAAGTTTCAGTTTTTGACAAAATCTGATCTATGTACAAAAGAGTTCAGAGAAGATTTTTTAATTAAAATATAGAATTTGGTTAGGTCAATGTTTTTTAATTCACTCTTACTGTTATTTTTATCAGGAAATTTTCGAATAAAAGAAATATTTAGAAAAAAACATATGACAAACAATTATGGACCAATAGCAGTGTATTTGCAAACATTTCGAACCATGGAGTATTACATTTTCTAAAAATATCATTTTTCAATTACGCATTCTTTTTTCTCTTCAAGACATTTAGAGTGATAAAAGGATTTTTTGGACATAGAACAGGTATGCCGCTATGATTTAGACAGTCAGTTAAAAGATCTGAATTTTGCGAATGGCTCACTCGGGTTATTTTTGATACTGGTGCCCATGCATAATGACACAACTATAGACATCAACGATGTGCGGAAGTTGTCATATACAGAAACATGTCTATTTTTCCACGGGAACTTAGATGTAATGCTTGACGCCGTGACGTCAGGCAATAAAACCGAAGATTGGTTAGTTACTGTTTAACGTTGTATCGGCAATGTTCTCTTTTCCCGAAGATAGCAAGAATTAATCCAAGACACGTGCGTGTATGCGTAAGTTACTTGAGTGTATTACAGTATGCCTTGTACTAGAATGCACTTACGGTAACTTTGCTAGCTCACCGAGTCAGTATACCGCAGACAAATATATCACTCCTGAAGTCACATTATCTTATTAAATCGATACTTTGTCCTCCTAATGCCGAGCGCAAGGCAAGGCAGCCGTATATCAAATTTTAAAGTCTTATGTATGTTCCGTCCTGGGGTTCGATTACACGACCGTCCGATCTCGATAAGGACGGTCTGCCATTATACCACGGAGGTGGTAACATGTTTATATTTGCCCTCCCACTCTCGAGACGGACGCTTTTCCATGGGCCAACCGGAGGCGGTTAAGATCAGCATGATAAAAATTTTCGGTTTAACCTTGTCAATCCCATTTAATATTTTGTTGATGATAAGAATGATGTTACTGTTTCGGTATCCAAACTGATACTGGATATATTTGACGTCCCATAGTTCCATGTTTCTTTCATTATAAAACGTGGCGGTTGTAGCTAGCCAGATAGGAAGTGCTAACTCTTCCGGAGCACCAGACTAAATTCCCAGGTGAAACTCATGTGTTAAAAGCTGCATTAAGTTTTTCAATTTTCTGAATTTTTTTTTTTTTTTTTTTTTTTTTTTTGTTTGATTTTCTAAGAATATATTTTTTAAAAAATAGATAGCTTCTTATCACGATCCGTGAGATTCATTTCCTAAAATTTTATTCCTTTTAGCTGTAAATAAAAGGAATCCTGTAATAGGTTGGTCAATGTTTAACGATGATTATTATTTGCTTGGAGCATGCGCACGGATGTACAGAAATGCCAATGAATCGAAAGTGAAACCTGACAAATTGTATTAATTGTCTGTATTAATATCCAAATGTAGTCGCAATGGTTTTACGTATCCCTTACAAAGTCACTAATGACAAATTTAATGAAATTCTGTTTTTAATTTATCGTACTTCCTGTTTTGTAAGTTTTTTTTTCTTTAATTTTCTAAAAATATAACTAATATTTAAAAAAATTCTAATTACGATCCTTGAGATTCATTTACTAAAATTTCATTCTTATTAGCTGTAAATAAACGGAATCCTCTAACGGGTTGGTCAATGTTTCGCACCGAGTTTCAATTTATTACTGCCAGTTTTGTTATTTCGACGACGTGTTCCCAGCTTTTTCTGCAAACCTGTTGGACCTTGTAGAGAAATTAGGTGCTTATAACAACCTCAAACGTAACCTTTGTTAGAACAAGATGCCTCATATATCTGAACATCATCCGAAGAATCACGTGATTATAAATGCCGTTACTGAAACATTTACATACTACATGTATATTTATGCATTGATGTTACCTTTCAAATGCGTTTTATTTCCATGTGCCCATGAACGATGATAAAAGGCATTAAGATAAATCTCTTTTTTGACAAAGGTTATATGCACCGATTATATTTGAAATCCATAGCTTCTATACCTATGGGTCAATTTTAGAAGTAAGTTTGACGGTTATGGAAGAACATCCAGTCCTTAAAGAAAGATCATGGTCAATGAACTTAAAAAGTTTGTAGCTTTTAAGCACTGATGCTTAAAACTTATAGGCCTTTCAGTTTATCAAAAAAGGCGCTACTTCCAGAGTACAGCCTCGCATGCGGGTTTGCTGTTGTGCGGCTACCGGCGTTTTTGTTTTCACGCCTACACATCAACTGGGATTTTTTTTAAGCGTGCGGCACTGTTCTATGCATCAACCCTACGATTCTTTTCATAGATGTACGGGTTACATGAATTATTTTGCATACTCGGTGCACTTGCCTCAATTGGCATAGAAAACGCGCATACCTTCTCATGACAATTTCGTTAAGTCGTTAATTTTTATAACTTTCTTGGTCTTATAATATTTTCTAAGCTTTTTATAGACACAAAGATTAAAGTTTTCGTTACAACTTAAAGCTGCATTAAGTTTTCCAAAGAAAAAATTAAAACGGTACTAATCTAACTAATGATGTTCCTAATGAACAATGTTACATTTGGTTCAACGATAAAAGCTCGAATAAATGCAGAAATCACAATATTTACCGATCGAGATACAGCATTTAGGATCTAATATTAGAACATGGTTACGTCATCAAAAACCCGGGTAATTTAAACACAACTTTCAAAACGGTGAAATACGATAAATTAAACACAGAACTTCGTTGAATTTGTCATTTGTGACTTAGTAAGGGATACAAAACACCATTTCAAATACATCCGGATATAAATGAAGGACAATTAATGTAATCTGTTATGTTTCACTTTCGGTTCTAGGGTTTTTCCGTACATCCGACATGATCCATGCGCATGCTCCAAGCTCATAATTACCATCGTAAAACTCTGACCAACCGGTCAGAGGATTCCGTTTATTTACAGCTAAAAGAAATGAAATTTTAGAAAATGAATGTCACGGATCGTGGTTAGAAGATATCTATTTTTAAAAAAATATATTTTCAGAAAATCAAAAAAAATTCAGAAAATTGATAACCTTAATGCAGCTTTAAATATCGCGGTCATCTCAAGATTGTGGACGCAGAAATTTAGGCCAGTACGATTTTCCTTGATCTTTTTATGCTGCCGCACTGCTAATTCAACACATCGGTTGCCTTCATATTAATAAATTAATGGGATTTGAATCGTTTTAACAAATTTCTGTCAAGCGTTCGAGTCGTGTGAAATTTTCGCCGTGAAGTCTGTAACTACATGTTGCCGTTAAAGCTGCATTAAGTTTTTCAATTTTTTGAATTTTTTTTTAATTCCTAAAATTTTTTTTTTTTTTAAAAATAGATAAATTCTAATCACGATCCGCGCGATTCATTTTCTAAATCTTCATTCCTTTTTAGCTATAAATAAAAGGAATCCTCTAACCGGTTGGTCAATGTTTTACGATGATTATTATGAGCTTGGAGCATGCGCATGGATGTACGGAATTTCAATGAACCGTAGGTGAAACCTGACTAATTGCATTACTGTCCATCAGCATTATTCAGATTTATTCGCGATGGTGTTGTGTATCCCTTACAAAGTCGCAAATGACAATTTCAATGAAATTCTGTGTTTATCGTATTTCACCGTTTTGTAAGTTGTGTTTAAATGGCCGGTTTTTTTATGACGTAACCATGTTCTAAATTAGCCGAGTCATCCGCCTATAGAATTCATAATTCAAAATTTGTTACGATTTTTACACTGTAAACATAAAAAAGAGACTATCAAAACGGAACGGTTTTGAATAAAAGTTTGATAAAACATTCCATGATGTGTTTAAACATAAATTTCAGAATACTGCATTCCATTTACTTCCATACAAATACGAATATTTTAATGAAAATAACCGTGTTTTCTAATTAATACACATAGAGCGCATTCCTCTCCATCAAAGATATTTTGACTACCAAAACTTCTATATTTTATCTTCTGTTTTGCAAATTTTGGTCGATGGAGAGGGATGCGCTATCATTGAAATTTCGGGGCAAAGATAAAACACATTACCCCTTACATACTTGATATAAGCTAGCATCGATTTCCATATCATCTACGCTGGCTGTGTGGTAGGACGTAGGAAATGATAACTTAAAAGTCCTGGATTCAATCTTGTGCCCGTTTTTTTTTTTTTTTTTTTTTTTTTTTTTTTTTAAATTTATTTTGATATACTGTATTTTAAAGTATTTTTTTTTCTTTTACAATATTTTTTCAGTATTTTTTTAAACGCAGTGTATTTGTCAACAAATAACCTATTTAAATTACGCACTGCTCATCTGAAGACATCATTAAAACAATGCATGCCATATATATCTAACAACGATATGATCTATAGGCAATTGGTCAATACACGTGCGTTTCCTATACAATTTTAAAGTATACAAAGCAACATTATAAAGCATGAAAAACACGGAACTATTACCATTGTAATGTACATGTAGGCGCTGCATTAGTTCACAAGCGAAAATCGTGTTAGTGAATTTTGCTCTTTACAATCACGGGTAATAATAGTGAGAAAACTACCAATGACACATTTTCAGTAGGACGGCCAGCTTCGATATTTTCCGTTAAAACCGCGGTTTTATCTTCAGGGCCTTTCAAGGGGAATAATTCAATTTTGGTCACTAGGTGTCGCCTTATCGTCACCTCGTAGAATTTGCATTTCGTGGTTATCGTAATAAATCATTAATTAAATGGGTTTTTTAACTTAAACTGTATAAAAATTCTTATGTATTAGAAGGATAATTGATTTTTCTAAACGACCACAACAATCGTTAACCCATCAAAACAAATTAAAACGTCGAAATTCTTGACATAATGCGGGGTGTTGTGAAAGGTCAAAATGAAATGGGCGGTGCTGAGCCAGTTTACACCCTGTAAATTGAATTGACAGAATCGCATCCCACACCGATTGGGTAAAAAATTATACATGTAATCAATAGTATTTAGAATACCGGTCATTTTGATACCAGATACAAACCATCATTTGCACCGGTTTTCATACGGGAAGTTGACAAAATTTGATCACTTGCATGCCGAGAATTTTTGAAAACAAAACAAAACACCGTACTAATTATTGAATATGCACTTATATTATTTATATATTACTGTTCTATATATTTAATTTTTTAGTTTGAAATTAATTTTTACTTAGTTTTGTTTCGATTTTAGTTTTATGCAGAAAAAAATGCCACGAAAATCCAACCGCAGGAATCAAAACACAGATCGCCCTCCTGGCCCTTGTACTGTTGTAGTCATCACGATATCTCTAAAGTAATACTAAGATACGTTCATCTGTCTCAAAAATTGAATAATTTTTTCACTTTTATTACTTTGAAAGATTTTAATTGTATTTGTAGAGAGTGTGGTGCTCGATTAAAAGTGGGATTAAGCCAGTTGCCTGATGCAACTTGTGATAGTGGCTCAGTGGTGCAGAGAGATTGACCAACTTCTGCTTTTTGTTATTGTTTGTTGTGTTGTGTTTTTTTAAATCAAATTTTCTGATTTGTTCTCAATATGTAAGCATAGAAAGCATAGAACCACAGTTAGACCACTGAATTAGTATGCATACAGTTGTGTTATGTATTCAGGTTCCATTGGTCAGCACCAACACTGAAGGAGAGACAGATGAATTCACAGTAGAATTTTTACTTACAAAATATTATCAACTAACTCGAACAGTTTTAAGTTTATGAATTTACAAGTTGTGAGACAGTGAATATGTCACTTTGCCATCTAAATATTAAGTTGCTTTTTTTTAAACTTAACTTTCAGGTTTATTTGCAATCTGCAGTGCCTGAGTATCCAAATCTTGGATTTAGCATATGCTATGCATGAAGCCATTATAACTTCAAAACTTGTTATGATACATGTTTGACACCTGAGCTGATTCTAGACTCACTAACATTTGATGAAATTGATATCTTTTGTGTCAGAAAAGTAGTAATTTATTAAGGTACAATACAGTGGTGTTATCTAGTCTACATAAGAGATTTATACAAATCAGACAGTATCTGTTTTCAACACTAACACTACATGTAGCTTTACAATTTCAGATTTAGATACAAGAAAGCTTTGCCATTCACCTGTATGGTTACTAAGAATGCTACATTTTAAGTCCACATTTATGCTTTGTCTGAAATTCTATTGTCCTTCCAACTGCAAGATGAAAAAGGAACAAATTTACTTCTTTGCCTACATACCACAGTTATAACCTTTGAAAAACAGGTTGAACATCTTAACAACAGAATGTAATGTTTTGAACTAAAATTTACTTTGTTGTTTCTTCTAAATCTATTTGAGAATTATGGCATACTGAGTTTGTTATTATAACTCAAGGAAGCTGTCAGAACATATGCAGCAACACAAACATGTCATCATACTATGATTAACTGTCATGTAAAATCAGAAAATATCTAATTCTGTTTTGTGAAATTTATTTTACAGATTAAAAATATTCAATTTCTCTCTTGTATTGGTAGCTGTACATTCAATACTCAGAATCTACAGTGCTTCTTCCCTTTACATCTTTTAGTGACAGATTTAGCTGACAACTTAGACTCAAATTTTTCAACAACAAAAAAAAATATATATATATATATATACAAATGTATTTGATATCAATATTGCTTTCAAATAAAGCAAACTTCAGAATTCTAAAATAGAAAAAAAGCACATTGGCACACACTAAAAACCCCTGTTGATTCCAGGATATTAATCATTTGTACAGATTGGAACTATATATTCCATTTTTAATTCTGTTGATATTTTCATTATTTTGCACATTACACATTTTTGCAAATACAAATAAGGAGCCTTATAGGTTGTAGTATAAAGCTCACTTTAATATCACAGTACCTCTTGCCACCTAGGTTCGAAATTCACTTTGGCTGATCCCAGCGTGAGAAGATCTGTTAGTTTGCCTGCCAAAGGTTGGTGGTTTTCAGCAGAGACTCTGGTTTCCTCCACTTTCTAAGAAGCGCCCTCCTCTATAGGTGAAATTTTGACTGGGGCGTAAAACAAGGTAACTCCACTCCACATAACCACAGATAAGTAATTAACTTTTTTTAATTAAAAAAAATTATTGTTTATTTTTTTCTTTATATTTTTTATGTTATTATTATATTAATTATAATATTTTTTCATGATGATTATCTGACTACCCATGCCTACAGAATTATTTCCATATACAGTTTATATGGCTATGTCCTATAATGTCGCATCAGCAATTTTTCAGCTTTTTGCAATGAGAGCAAGTTCATTAGTCAAGTATAATTTATGCAGGAGATGTGCCAGTATTTATAATGGTCTGCCTTGTAATTACTAATATCACACCGTCAGGGCAATTTATTTTGTTAAGATGCAAGATCACTGAGTTCATATGCCACACACAAGCAAACCACTTGCCCTGTCACATTGTTCTGGTACTAAGTGAAACAGTGGATATTCTGTCCACCAAATGAATAGTTCAGGTGAAGAGACAGTATTTCAAATTTTGAAGATTGGGTATAAATTGACTGAGGTTTAAACCCACAGCTGTTGCATGTTGAAGATTTGAACCCCAGTGCAACTTTGTAACTGACCACATGCAAGAAATACTTGTTCTAAATGTTTAACTTTGGTTGAGGAATAATTTTTTCCTTTGTTTCATTGAAAAGAATTTTTAAGAAAATTATCATTTCTCAAAAAAAAAAAAAAGGAAAAAAAAATGCATTGATAATAAAATTTGAAATTTTAGCATAGTTTCAAATTTAGAAATTAAACTTTGATTTAAACAAATTCTAAATGAAGTGAAAATTGCAAATAAGCTTCCATAGCATGATAGAATTCATTTATAACTCCCGAGCACCTGTGTTACATCTCTATTCCTTGGACAATGTTGCATTTAGAATTTTCTAAAAGAAAAACGATTAATTTTTACTTCTTTTTGGATCTTAGTTTTCTTTTTATAGTTAAAGTATGCAAACAAAAATTATATCATAGGAAATAAGTCAATTTTTAATCGTATTCATACGAAGAACTGTAAACAAGGGAGGTAAGTATACACAAACGAAAAATCTATCATGGACTCTGAGCAACACCTGCTATTTTCTGAATTGACAGAATCGCATCCCACACCGATTTCGGACAAAACTTTAATATGATCACATTAAGAAATGAAAATTATTTCATAATTTAATAATAAGAACCCATCATATGTCCTATTTTTTTCACAATACGTGTCTGAAGCACCGGTGTCGTCCGACAGCTGTGAGGCAACCTCGACTTTAAAAGCGTTTATCTCGTAACTTAATCGAGATATTTGGCTATTTTGTAGATTAATTGAAGGAAAAAAATATTTATTGTTTAAAATATTTGTTCGTTTCAAATGTATAACGATGTCATCTTACAGTTTTCTTTAAAATTCGAGACTGACTATCGTTTCTGATTTTGTACCTAAATTTAAACCGAAAGTCACGTGACCAAAGTTATGAAAATTCAGCCATGTTGGAAGCTGGCCGTCCTACTGATTTTCATATTAAGTTTTTTTTTACTAGTAACAATGTTGTGACGTCTTTATTACGTTATTTTTTATATAGGCACGTTAGGCTAAAATTAATTTTGCATTTGGCCTCGAGTCGATGTTGGGATATAAAAGTCTCCCAAAAGTGTAATGTCATATTATAAATTTTTGAATTTTCTGAATGAAATATTCAAAAATTTATTATATGACATATTTTAAATTTTTGAATATTTCATTCAGAAAATTCAAAAATTTATAATATGACAGTAACCTTGTTTCTTGGCATTTTTCCTATAGGCGGATCGCTCGGCTTTTTGAAACTCATTCTTTAGATCCCACAGGCTTCATCTTGCTGGGAAATAACTTGCTGGGAATTATTAATTCGACCTTTAATCGTTGAACGCAATGTAACATTGTTCACTAGGAACATCATTAATTAGATCAGCACCATTTTAATTTTTTTCCTTTAAACTTAATGAACGTTACGTTTACTTCAACGATAAAAGGTCGAATAAATACAGAAACAACATTTCCCAGCGAGATGTAGCATGTGGGATCTAATATTAGAACAAGGTTACGTCATGAAAAAACCGGGTTATTTAAAAACAACTTTCAAAACGGTGAAATACGATAAATTAAACACAGAACTTCGTTGAACTTGTCATTTATGACCTAGTAAGGAATATATAACACCATTTCAAATACATCTGGATATGACGGACAATTAATGCAATTTGTCCGGTTTCACCTTAGATTCATTGGGTTTTTCCGTACATCCGAGCACATGTTCCAAGCTCATAATAATCATCGTTAAACATTGACCAACCGGTTAGAGGGTTCCGTTTATTTACAGGTAAAAGAAATGAAATTTTGGAAAATGAATCACACGGATTGTGGTTAGAAGATATCCGTTTTTTTTTTTTTTTTTAAAAAAAAAAATATATTTTTAAAAAATTTAAAAAAATTCAGAAAATTGAAAAACTTAATGCAGCTTTAAATGAGGAAGTGCAAAACGCCCATTTTATTGTCAAATTTGAATGTGAACTATGGGGTTTCCGTTTATGCAAGTATATGCTATTCTCAATTACATGTATTACTAGGGATTTTGGCGTTTTATTTTGATACTTATGAAATTATATTGATGTACAACCTAAATGCAAAAGCTAACCATGCATACACATACAGTTCGATCTCGCCTAAACATGGTTACCTACATGTAGTATTTGCTAGAGATCTCTGTAATGTTACCGATTCCACTCAAGACATGGACCTTCTTCGATTTGACAATTTAACAATTATAAAGAGCTTGAGGTAGCTTAGCTTATCCCAGGGTGCCCATCCACTTTCTTTGTCAAAATTGGAATATAGGAATTTTTTTTCCAAAATATAGGAAATTTATCGAAATCTGACTGAAAATATAGGAAAAATATAGGAATTTTCAAAACAATGAATTGCTGGGATTGTATACATCACTGACCACTACGATGGCCTCCTCCACCCCTTACATCCATTCCATGTTCAAGCCTCTCCTCTTTATTTTTTATAGGAATTCTTTTTTCGTTATGCATGTCAATTCAAACATTCCATTGATTTTTTAGAAAAACTAAAAATGATGTCTACAACCACAGTCACTGCTTTGTGTGAGTGAACACAAAAAGTCCTAACACATATAGAAACAAAAACATAGCAGAAAATATAGGAAAAATATAGGAATTGCCAAATTTATAGGAATTTATAGGAAGTGGGCACCCTGTTATCCTGTTATGTAGTTGACCTACTGTAGAATATTAAGTGTTTTTTTTAATTGTTGGTTCAAATCTAACTATAGCACTGTAAACAAAGTTACTTTATTTGATGATGTGCCCATTGTTTTCTATGCAGCAAAATCATAAAATGGGTCAGGAATTCAGATAATTCGGCTAGTTTTATTTTTTCCATAATGGGAAAATGTTTTCAATAGTTTCATGAAGTGAGATACACATTTCCAATTCATAAAATAATTTTGTGATCTTAAATTTATAAAAGCGAAGTTTAAAGTTTGCAGGGCAAAATGTCAATAAAAGGGATTGAAGTTCAGGAATATAAAGTTTTTAACTCCGATAATTATATCCAAAAAAAAAAAAAAAAAAAAAAAAAAAAAAAAAAAAAAAAAAAGGTGAAATTATGAAACATTAAAGATTCTATATTTCATGAGAAATGTTATCAAATATTTCTGTGATTATTTCTACAGACACAATACTTATCAAAACAAACATACTGATGATGCATAAGAAATGAAAGTATGTAAATTGTAAAGCTTTAAAAATGCAAGTTGCAAATACTATAGAGTGTTGGAAACAATTTAATTACAATAATTTATATCTAAACATTACCACATGTTTTCTGTCGTTAAAGTTTTCAAAATATCAAAAACAATAGGCAGATAAGATCACATGTGTATATATACACAAACACACCAGTCCATAACATAAACAGTTCTGGAATTATCATTTTTTACTCTTTCTGCACTTTGTGCAACAAGTTTTTCCCTTTTTGTTTTTTTTTTCTCTTGCTGCTTAGATGTTACTTTTCACCATTACAAATGTCTGTGGTTCAAGTTTTCATTCCTTTTCTGTACCAGGTTACTTTATCTTATATAAGTCATTGTCCAGATAAAAATTGAAGACAATCTACTTTGCATGTTAACAATGTTTTCAAACAGATGACAACTTCTAACCATTACTTTTTTTTCTTCTCAGATCTCGTTATTAATGAAAATGTTAATGCACAGTATTTCAATACTGTGTTACTATATTATAAATAATAGGAAATGCCTGATGACTGCTGATCACTTGCTTAACCTAACTTTTTTTCCTTCCAAATAAATTTAACACAAAGTCTGCTGCATGTGGTATAAAATTCTTTTTACATTTTGCTGTCAGTTCCAACATAAATCTTTAAGCACTTATTCTGCATGGTCGGATGAAGGTACACAGCTTGTTCCGTTTTTAAACAAGTAAAATAGCTGACATAAAATTAATATATCTGTTACTAGATCAAGTCTAAAATAACACAAATTTACCGTTTCCGTGATTTCCAAATCTTAACTTGTGGCCCTGGCTCCATTTTTTGTAACAAATCATTTGAAACTGTACTATAAACTAAATATAAACAGTTATATTCACTTCAATTTCAAAAGGAAACGGAAAATTGGAGTTATTTTTATGATCAATTTTTAAAATTCTATTATTCCATATTTATTTTTAATGTGTAAAGAAACCAGCACTTTTGGATAAAAAAATCATTAGAAGTCTATTAATTTGTGCGTTAAAATTGCTATTTGTAAACAAATACGCTGGAACAATACATTATACTACTATCTCCTTCAATCAGACAAACCCTACCCCTACCCTGAAATACTAACTGAATAATGGGAAACCCATTACTGTTATCAATCAGTAAGGACTGGGGATATGGTCAATTATAACTAACAGATGGAGAATCCAGCAGTATTTTTCAATGGTTTTTGCAAATCCTCATCATACAGGGATTAACAAAAAGAATTGTCACAGTAACATATATGATCTTCATCGTGATAGTATTAATTTGTTTGTATAGATGACAGACACAAGCTGTGTACCACTCATATCCAGATTCCTTCCTTCTACTACTTGTCAGTACTTCGCTTCATTCCACATATACATTCTATGTTCATGCTTTTTACAACTGATACCTACAATGATAAAAGAAATTTTAAATAAAAATCTTTTTAGAAAAATATGCTGCTTTATGTACTGCTGGGAATGGAAAATACTCCAAAAACAGTTAAAAAAGGGGCATGAGTTTCGACAACTGAATCTCTAAACAGAAAAAGCCAATACACAGATTGTATGGGCACAACTGGCAACCTGATAACTTAGTTTACTCAAAGGACCCAGTTTGGAAATGGCATAAAATCAATGCATTCAAGTCAGGAGCACAAATTATGCAGCACTAAGAAAAAGGGGGTGGGGGTGGTGTGTGTTGGTGTGTTTGAGTCTTTTAATCATTCCACACACCAATCATTTTAGACACATAAATTGACCTATACAACTAGGTCATAATCTAATTGATTATTGAATTTCTACAGGAGATATGGAACATATTTTCAGGTGAGCGTTAAGACCCAAAGGCTTCTAGTTTTAAAGTTCATGTTACCTTCACAAATCACTCTTTCAACATGTGTACTTGCTGTTTAACACTTGAAAGCCTAAGACTTCAGTGATTTTGCTATGGTTTTTAAAAACTACCTTCCTACCTTTCAGACTGGGAAAATTTGGACCCTTTTTATCTCAGAATTTTGAAATTCATTGCAAAGATCTTATAATTTGACAATATCTAACATTTTTTGTCTGTCAGAACAGTTTTGGACAACTGGATTTAACTTACACTATTTAATTGTGGGTCAATGTAGCCTTTTGGGGAATTTTAGTTGTCGAATTGGGAAATTTTAGTCATATTTCTCAAGGGAAAACTACCTTTATTCAGTAGTAATTATAGGCAAACAAAACCACTGGACTAAATGACATGGTCATGTTTTTTTTAAAGTTACAAGCATTATAAAGGACTATAATACCACATATGATGAATAAAAAAACAAACCTTTTTAAAGCAAGTACAATTTTTTAGCGTTATACTTTGACATTTAATTAAGATCATGGATAATGTTTTACTGATTATTTGCTCAGCACTGATAAGCTAATCACTGGTCACTGAAATGCTTCACCTTGGTCAGCATGAGTGGCCAAGTTCTTCTTGTTTGTTTTTCTGGTAGTAAAATTATGATTGTGGTTAAGTTTGTACTTACTATTATTGTTTCTTCATCTTCAAATTTACTCTTTATTTCTTTGCCAAGGTCACCGTCTGGTAATTTTATGTCATTTTTCATATTTCCTTCATCATCCATCAAATTACAGAAATCATCTTCTATGTCAACAAGCTGAAAACAAAGTATGTTTATTAACCCCATATCAGTCTTCACAATAATAATCAAAGTGAATAATTCTCTTTATATTCTAACAGATTGTTTGTTTGTTTTTTGGTTTTTTTTTTATTTATTTTTTTTTTTTTGAAAAATAAATGTTTTTTTTTTGTTTTGTTTTTTTTGAAAAATAAAAATTTTCTCTTCAATTATTTATTGTAACTGCTGCTTTATATGAATTTTCATGCTTCTATTATTTCACAACAAGATGTTTCAAGATTTTGACTTTTAAGTCACTGTGACCTTGAATGATAGTAACTTAGTAAGATGATGCTTAACATGAAGTTTCAAGCTTTTAGGAATTTTGGTTAATGACACAAAGTTTTTCCATACATTGAAAATTATATTAATAAAAGAAACTATCAAAATTTCACACAGATATCGATCGATCACACTGCTGTCATGATTCCAGTTAAAATATTACTTAATATGTCTACATCTACAATATTAAGCCTTATTTACAGTGTATTGTGAGGAAACAACAAGAGGGCCTGTATCACTCAACTGGCAGACAAGTTGCATCTCATTTTATAGCAATGATGACCATCTTGGATGCCATAAGAAGATGATTTTTTATAAACTTAAACTACTCCACCTAGAGACCTTCCACATCAAATAGTTCTATTTGGCCTAGTTGTTTCAGAGTAGATTTTCAAAGAATCAGCTATTCATAGCAGCTTATTTGCATATTCAGCTGATGATAAGCTTATTAAATGTGTGGGAAAACCCTGTTACATACTGTTAAATGGCAACATTCCTAACAGGTTTTAATGGTTCTAAACAAGTCTATTTCAACTGAAAAATTTGTAAACGACAGACAAAATAAATTTATAAAAGACTACCTCTAGCACTGGCTATATATCAACCAGTGTCTGGAAAAATAAAGGAAAATCAAAGTAGCACATCTTTGATTTATATGCAAACTTTCTGTAAAGTTGAAAAGTTAAGTGGCTATACATCTTCTTTCTATATATCAATTTTAAAATTGGTTAAAAAATAAGCAAGTTTCGACAATTTAATAAGTTTTTTTCTATTTACCGCCATCTTGGATGCCACAGGAAGTTGATTTGTGCAAACTTTAATCTGCACCAACTAGGTAAGTTCCACACTACATTTCGTTCCATTTGGCTCAGTAATTTCAGATGAGAAGATTTTCAAAGAATCAGCTATTAACAAAAGCTTATTTGCATAATGAAGTTGATAAATCTTTTGTTTAAAACTGTAGTTGATTTTCAAAAAGGGACACCGTTTTCCCTACATTTAACATTTGCACTCTGTGCAACCCAGCTAACATTCCAATCAAAATCCTACTGGCCAACCAAACCATATATTCAGATTTTGTTACATGGAAAACATTCAATTCATTATCAATATAGTTACATTCAGTGAAGTTTAGTCTGTCAGACTTTGTTTTTGCCATTTATCAAGTATTATCTTATTATTCTTACCTGAAAATCTGTGCGGTTAACATGTGGTACAGACATGTTGTGGGTAGATGGACAAATATCTTCATATTTTTTCTGTGTAAAAATGTCTATTCCTACTAAATGCACCTAAATAAAATAAATACAACAATCAAACAAGTACCCAAAAAGGTCTTTACAACCACCCAAACCATCAACTTAAGCAGGCCTGATGAGGGAGTGTTAAAGATATTTAACTTTGTGCTCAAGATCACTGTGACCTAAAACCAGGTCAAGGTCAACAAGCTATTTTTCAAGGGCTTAAGCAAAGGCAATTCAAGTTTTGTATTATTGATTTACTGGTTCTGGATAAATCCACTTTAGAATTCAAGGCATAAATACAGACACAAGACACATCAATAATGGACAGAATTTATTATCAATCAACTGAAAATTTAGAAAGAAATTTGAGTATCTTGAAAAATAGTAATGTTTTTGAATTGATGCCTAGTTATTCAAGTCTTTGAGACCTTCTGGTATTACAAGATACAACAACTGAGATATGCACATAGCATTCTTTTTTGTAATTTTTCGAAATAAATTCCAGTTATATTTCACTTTTGCATTATTTTATAATTTTTGAGTATGGTGATCAGTATCATGATTTGAATGCAAAAACAAGTAAGTACCTACACATTATTGACTCCCAGTGTTTGAATGAACAGTTAATACTCTCACTGCACTCTTTAGGGAAAAAAATCAATAATAATAATATTAACATCTTGATTATTCTTGTATTTGATTTTTGAAATACAAGTCAAGACAATTTCATCAAAGTTAAAACTATTCCAGGTTTTGAAATTTGGAACAGAAGAGTCATTACTTACTGAACAAGATAGTTTTGAAATACCTTACTGTGTTCTAAAATTAAATTTGAAATACATTCTAACATTATTAAACTTTTTTTTTGACAGCCAAGTATTCCTTCTTCAATATCATGTTAACCAAATTATGGACCTTGACAATGTGATATACATGTTGATATACATCTGGGGAAAAAATGGCAGCCACTTTTTATGTAAATGCAATACATTTATTCAGATTTTCTTGTTCAAGTATCAATATGTATTGGCTTTAGGAATACATAAATACACACCTTAGCATGACCGTGTTTTCCAGTTTTGGAGGTAGACATTTCTACAATCTTGCATGGACGACCTTTCAGGAGAACAAAGCCACCTTTACGAAGTGATGAGCATTGTGCTGGGTAGCAATCTGAAGCCCCAGATGATGCCTTGTGCGAAATCACTATCAATATCATCAGACATGGTTCTGTAAATTAAAAAAATTAATAAGAATCAAGTGCAAGTTTTACTGGTTAATACTTTGTTCTTTGGCAAAATAAATTCTTTTATAAGAATCACAAATTATATATTATATATCAAGATGCAATTCAATATCTTTAATGAAAAATATTCAAAAAACATAATTATCTGAGTAAGAGTTCAAAGTTCAAATGTTTTGTTAAAAACTGACAGCCAATGTATTCTACTGACAGAGTTTTCCCTCATTTTTTTTAACTTCAGGGCAAGTGTCCCCTAATTACAATAAAATTTTGAGGGACAAATAAATTTTTTTTGGGGATATAACCAAAAAGGTTAATCAATGTATACTTGTAATTTTCGTTGCAGTTGTTAAAAGCAGAAGGAAGTGGAACTGACAAAAAAAAAAAAAAAAATAAATAATAATAATAATAAAAATAAAGAATAATAATAAAAAAAAAAAAATTCTGTTATGGGTCAAAAGGGCTGACAGCAATTTCAGATTCTGGTTTTTCAATGTCAAGAGTTGACATTAGCCTTATGTTTGTGCGAATTTTGGTAAAAATTACTGAAGACATGACAGTTATTGTAAAGACAATCACTCAAAATCCTTTGCATATATAAACGAGTTACCTCGCTTGGAGAACTTATGCAACACTTCTATTTGGTAAAAATGAAATGCAGACTGGAGCAGAAAATCTCTAGTTTGATAATTTTTTATGGAACAATTATGAAAATCCATAACACAAAGAATACTGTATCAGATAATTGATGTATACTCGGGCTGTGAAACGTATTTGATTAACTGCCTATTATCTAGGTACGTGGAAGAAGTCCTTTCGTGAAGTGTTAATCTGCTAATTACTCAACCAATCAGGATAATTAACATGCATCATGACACCTGTAAATCACTTGTTGACAGCAGCCCAAACACCGATTTTATCGTTAGATTAGATAACTAACACAACAGAGTTCCCGACAATGTGTTTCAAAAATAAGGGACGACTTCGACTTCGCTTTTTCAGGAAATATAGGGCAAAGTTTTTTGAAACAGGGCAAAGTTATCGCCCAACTTCGCCCTTATTTTGAGCCCTGCCAAAGATGAAGCAATGAAAATAATTATGAATGTCTTATAGCTCTTGTGAAATACTGAGTATGATAGTCTTCAGACAAGACATACCCTAGTTGTATAGGTCAATTTATGTGTCTAAAATGATTGGTGCGTGGAATGATTATTTTGAGCCCTGCGCTATCATCAGAATGGTGAACAGCAATTATTTAAAGTTTATTTTAACAGTGCATCATACTTTACTTGTTATAATAAATATTCCTTCACAATGGTAAGGAAGAGTCGAGAAATGGTGTTTAACGTCCCAGTCAAGAATATTTCACTCATATAGAGATGACACCAGCTATAGGCGAAAGTGCAGAAGTTTTGCCTGTGCACTTTGTTGATGGCATTATACAGCAAGGATTCTTTATCGTGCCATGTCTACTGTGACACAGACGTCATTTCTTTCAAGTTCCCATCCGAAAGAACAGTCACTACCTACTTTAAGGTCTTGGGCCAGACCCAGTCGGGGTTCAAACCCACAACCTCCCACTTGCGGAGTGAGCACTATACCAACTGAGCTACTATTACTGTGTGTAAGAAATTTTACTTATTGCAATATAACAATACCAAACCCATGCATAAGATTTTATATTATTGAGAATTTGTGTAATTGTATTAGGGAGCATGGTTTCAAATATGAGCACTCTTCTGAAATACTAATTTAATAATTCTTTTTATAATTTTATTTAAAAATTATGTAAACAAATTGTAGTGAAATAAACAAGATTGACAGGTTATGAAAATCCTTGACATATCATATTCTTTAGAAATTCTATTTTCCTGCTCGAAATAATTTGATTTGCAAAAGAAATGGAAAGTGATAATACTAATGACTCCAGTTTCTTTATTGCAAACAATGATGTGAGCAGGTTTATGTTTTATACAAGTTTTCGGTATATATAATGAAGCATTCTAGGAAAAGCAAAAGATTTAATTCACTCAGAGCTTGCATAACACCATTGATATCAAACTGATTATTTTAAACTAAATAGTCAAACTAAGGTAGAACTTATTAAAGTTATTTTTGTACCACTTAATAAATTCCAAGTAAAATTTAAAAAATGTACATTTTTAGGTATCAGGTCAATT
Source organism: Tegillarca granosa (assembly GCA_029721355.1). Classification (NCBI taxonomy): domain Eukaryota; kingdom Metazoa; phylum Mollusca; class Bivalvia; order Arcoida; family Arcidae; genus Tegillarca; species Tegillarca granosa. Next base: position 15,025,557 of record CM056597.1, on the reverse strand, counting down.
CGCCCCACGGTAAATTCGCCCCCACTTCTTGCAAATTCACCCCCATGTCAAAATCGCCCCCACTTCTTGAAAATTCGCCCCAAACTTTTACCTTTTTAAAACTTTTTTTTATTATTATTAATTTTATTTAACCTTGAATATGCCAAATTAACACTGTTAACATATTATTTGTGCATTGCGTGTGTTGCAATTTAATGTCGAGTATTCATAATGCATTAACTGAATTCACACATAAGACAGCGATTACTGTAATAATTTATATTGAAATGGTGATTATCAAAAGTCCTTTGTACGATTATTGCTATTTACCTCTAACCACCAACTGTCCACATTTTCAACTTGGACAAATATATGGAACTATTAGACGGTATTAGACGATAGCTGTGTATGGATAATATCTTTAATTAATCAATAAAAACTTTTCTTAAGTGAGATACTCACTACCGTCTAGTAGCCTCCAGTGTTTAGAGTTGAGTTGAGTAATGGTGTTTAACTCCCAAGTCAAAAATATTTCACTTAAAATGAGCTATCATAATGCTGAGTGCTTTGCGGTCTTGGACCATACCTTGTCTGGATTCGAACTCACTACCTCCCACTCATGGTGCGATTACTCTGACCCTGAGCTACCGCATTAAGACCTACTACCTTTGTCACTGAGAGCACAGGTTCCAGGGGGAATTTACTTTAGCACGTTGTCATGAATCAACTCATAAGTCAATGCTACAAAATGAAGATCAGAAAAAAATGGGGCGAATTTGTGGAGGGCAATTTTGTACGTGGGGACGAATTTGTTGAAAGTGGGGGCGATTCTGACATGGGGGCAAATTTGTTAAAAGTGGGGGCGGATTTGACGGGGGCAAATTTACCGTAGGGCGAATTGACTTGCATTCCATTTTTACGGACACAATCAAATGGCCAGATTTCACCATTTAAGACCTTTTCAGTGAAAGGGAGGGTACTAAAGAAGTCTTTCCCAAACTAGATAAAAAAAAAAAAGAAAAAAGAAGAAGCCCAAAACGTGCAGAACACACAAATTGCACTAAATCTATGAATTTGTATTATATATTTACATATTTATTTTTCAGTCAAGATGCACCCCCAGACAGGGTAAAAGTCATCAAATCAGCCAGTCAGCACATTTGGCTGTGCCAAACAGTCAGAAAATAATTCAATAGGGGACAGAGTCTGGTTAAATTGTGTGCTATTATTCATATTGAAAACATTCATTTCCTTAAGATTTGACACAGGTCATGTTTTAACTATTAGAAGTCACATGGCATAAATAGTAATGAAAATAAACAGGTGCCAGATATTAAACATTGTTGAGCTAATTTTACAATCAACAACAACAAATCAACTTAGTATTACTAAGTTTAGAAGTTAACTTTCACTATCACACATTAGGCCTGTCCTGAGTCAGAGTAAATGTATGGTTTAGTCTGGATAGGATAATCCCATATAAATAATTTACAAACATGGAGGAAACTTTATAACTGACCAACATTCAAACTTTCTGTACCAGTAAAAGATAAACTCTTAGCTATATTTGACACTTGACAACAAGGTTTTAGATAAAACAAAATACGACAGCGTATCCCATAACAAACAATATTTTAAGAATACAACAATAACTTTACATTTATTGTGGCAACTCGTGCTTTGAGCAAATAAAAATGGCCGCCATCAAAAATGTACGAAATGTTCATTCAATCTCAAAAAATAGTACATCAAATACGGAAATATACTTGGGTATCGTTCGTTATCTTAAATAGTTTTTGTGTCTTGGGTTGGAATATGTGTTAAAATTATATTTCTGATCGAAAATATCTCTGATATTTCACAAAACTTACTCTCACGTGTTTCCTATCTAAGGCTGTAAATGGAAGAGAGAGACTACGCATGCGCCCCACGTAAAACTTTGTTGTCAGAGAGGTTACGAATACACTTCACAGGTTCTCTATTTATGACGTCATTCGGTAGAACAAATGAAAAGGGGACAAGTTCACGAACGTATTGGAAAAAGGTCTACTTCGCCGACATGAAAAAGTATCTTTCACGACAGTCATCGCGATTGAACTAACCTGTAACTTTATGATAGATTTATTTGAAACAATTCATTGCTAGGATTCAAATACAACAACAACATCATCATCTTCAAAAAAAAAAAAAAAAAAAAAAAAAAAAAAAAAAAACTACTCGAGTTGAAAGTATAAATTATTGTTCTGCCGTATAAAACAGAGACGATGCTTTCGGTAAAAACATCCCAACGGTGTGTTTAAAAGCACGTGAGAGAGCCTTCAAAAACAACTTTCAAAATTATTGTCGCGGTCAACTTTTAGGAAAAATCACGTCTTTAAAATCACAATATTCCTTGATTATGTATGATTTTTATTTACAATTTTCTTGATTTTAGGAAAGAGTTGACCATGAAAAAGGAAAATCATTAAGGAACTTGCAAACTTCTTTGCAATTTTAACCTGATACAAATAAGTACTAGTACTTAAAAAGAGTTATCGATTGCCGATAACATACCTACGTCAAGATGATCGTTTAGGATTGCACAACCGGAAAGAAACAATATTATAAGTATATAAAAAGCATTTCTCGATTCAAGTAATAAAACAGACGTTGAAGAGTCTTTAACCGACTTTATCAATCTGAATTACAATTAAAACTAACCATAGATATTCTTCAATCATTATATACTTTAATTATCAAAATTTTCCATTCGCTAGATATACTAGTATTTTCCTCAATGTAATGCCAGTCTTTTCGAAAAAAAAAATGGCGGGAAAAACCATTATTCTTTCTATTTTGTAACTGATGTGAAATCTAAAGTCTTAGATATTACAAAAAAATTCAATCATGTTAAACAATTATTTTAAGAAAAGATCTTTCTTGATATGCATGCATTTATATTAGTAATTATCAGAAGCTTTATGGTCATGATTCCATGTTCATGTTTTTGAGACTAAACAAAAGATTTATTGACTGCGAAACCCTTTTCTTTCATAAAATAAATAAATAAATAAATCAATAAATAAATAAATAGATAAATAAATAAATAAATTATACCTTTGTGTGGCTTTATTACTTCGGGTAGTTTCCACCTTCATATTTTAAATGTGACTGGTTACTACTTGGTTCAAACTGCGAACATATAGTGTTCAGTACTAGGTATTGCACAACCCCTATGTAATGTAACATGTGATGTTTATCATCGTTACTAGTGCGGATTTAAAATGTGTAACTTACAAATAAAAATCGGTAATCCTTGAGAGAAGAGAGAGAGAGAGAGAGAGAGAGAGAGAGAGAGAGAGAGAGAGAGAGAGAGAGTTTGTGTTTCAAACCTAGAGTGTAGTTTTACATGGAATCTAGGATTACCCGATGAGATACAAAGTAATATAACCTAGTTCAATTGTCATGCATGTGTTACTTTTAAATTTTTATGAAATAATGCATTCAAAAGTAGCACATGACGTGCTATTTTTGAATGCATTATTGCATAAAAATTTAAAAGTAGCACATGACACAGATATTAACAGTTGATGATTTAAAAAAAATCTAATTTAAATACTTAGATACAATATGAATTGTACAATGTGATGACATTTGATAAATATGATTTCAAAGTTTATACCAACTGGTATTGAATTTTTCATCACTTCCTCACAGGCTTAAAAAGATACCGTCAATAACTCGGGTAGAGACAATTCGGAGTGGACCATCTCAATTTTTTATTCTTTTTTCTTAAGATAAATCGACTTAATTATTTGAAATCATGCTAAATAAGGTGTGTTATCTATGGTATACCACCTTTTATCCCGAATTTGATAATACTCACAAAATGTAATATTTTTCGACTACTCTTATTTCGGGTGAATATGGTAGATGTCAATATATATCTTTAAATATAGACGGGTGTCAAACCTCTAGGTACCCATATTACTTTAATATACATATATAATAATATACTACTTATATAAAATGATATGTATAACCCAGCAGTCCATGACCCTTATGCGCCTCCGTGATTACAGTGACTGGTAAAGTTCAATCACGGGTAAAATCCGTGTGTATGCAAATGATAAGGTTTACGCTTTTTTCATTGTGAACAGGGAGTGTTTATATGAATTAATTGTAAAAAAAAATCTTGTTAGATCGTAGAAAGGTAAGGTTGATTACTTTTATATTTTATGAATTTGATAAAAATGATCAAAAGCAACAATTACCAATTACCTGTGGATCATGGTTATTACTACATTTGAAACTACGTCACCTTTCATTTTTGACATGATCCGTGTAAATTTTTTCGATTGATTGTCCGACAATGTTTCGGATCTTCCTAACGTAAATAACAATTATAAAATAAAATTTGAGACAAATAGTCAATCGCGATCACCTTTCAAAATCATTAGTTTCGCAAGAGAGAAGTAGATTCAACCAAGGCGGTTCTAACCGAATACACGAAAATGGAGAGCAACTGTCCGAAATTGGCAAATTCCGGGGTTGTCTTAACCACTTTATTTTTAAATCAATGACGATGGAAGTTGCTTATGTTTTGAGACCGTTTTCATTTTATTTTTTGGAAAAGAAAAAGAGAACTCGACAGTAGCCTCGATCACGATCAATATTTGAAGTTATTGTAATGTTGTTTAATGTCGCATAAAATTTTTTTAAGTTTTTCGCGACGACAACAAGATGATCGATATCTATGGTTTAATCCAAGAACAAGTTCATGCGACATGTGAGCGTGTATGGATTTCTGTGTACTAGCGCGCACTCGTTGGTCTCTTTGACAAGGCGCTAGCTCATCGAGTCACTTTGCCGCAGATAAGCATACCACTCCCCCAGTCTATTTATTCTGGCACAGGGTGAACCAATCGATACTCTATCTTCCTGATGCCGAGCACCAGGCAAGGAAGCGAGGATTAAAAATTTTTATGTCGGGGTTCGAATCCACGCTCTATCCGAAAATCGGGTGTGATCATGTAACATTGTTACATTGTTGAAAATGAAGGAGGGAAATTCAAACTATAACTTTCAAATTTTGATACTCTTATTAAATTATCCAACCACGACCAGTTAGCTGCAAGCTGTAGTGACACTGATACGATTTTGAACAATATTTTTCCCATTCTGTTTTTATCTACTGTGTCTGGTAAGGGCATTTCATCCACCTGTTCTCTTGACCTAAACGTGAAGTAGCAAAACGCGAAGACAAAGCAGCCAAGATGAAGTTGCAAAGGAGGCGGAGCGAAGGCGAAATAAAAATTCACTGACTCGCATCTTTGCTTTTAGGTCGAAGAAGCGATAAAATTAGACCTTACTGGCAACCTTCCTTTTAATTTCTAATGCAGATATGACATTGCTGTTACTTTTTCCGATGCTTCTTTTACAAGTAAGTACAATTTATTTTTGCGTTTATGTCATGCCAATTTTTGAATATTTCCAAACATAATCTAGTCCTGTGAACAATGTTTTATGTAGTTTTCTTATTGGCGTAAATATCTCAACAAGGGAGGTAAAACCACATCAATAACTTACAATGTCTACTCAATTCAGAATTATGATGAGGGTAAATATCTCGACAAAGGACAAGCGATTAAACTCTAATAAAACCCACATCTAGTCAGTTCATGATGTGCTTTACTGATGAACCAGAATTGCTAAAAAAAAAAAAATCAAATGCGACGTAAAACAACATTCATTCCACTAAACACGGAAATCGCTTATCTAGCATGTAACAAGTATGTTTCATCTCTCTCTCTCTCTCTATATATAATTTCTGTGCACAAAAATCTACTAACTAATGAATTTATTTTATTTATTTACTTTTCAGTGTGTATGGTCAGATATTCCAGATGGATATATTCTAGATGGTAAGTCATTTTACATTATTCCATCAGCATGACGCCAATCAAAAAATGGAAAATAGAAGGGCCCCATTCTTATGCAATAACTTCCCACATCGCAATTTGATTTTAAAATCATTTAATAAATTTAAGTGTCTTTTAATATTTCTACTGCTATAACCTAAACTCCTTGGTTGTGTGCAGTTTTTATTCCAAGCCAAGAAATATACCACAATCGATTTTAAGCTACTTTTTAATTTTGGCAATATATTCTTGGTAGCAGGATGGGAGGCCATTTTTACATACTACATATTACAATTGGTTTAACCTAATCAATGAAAACTTAAAACCGATTAGGGCAGATTTCTGGGTCTACGCAAGTTTCATTTTAAACACAGGAAATCAATCAATGTTCTGGGTAATTCTAGTTGTTGTATTCTAGTTATTATCTGACTTCCGTTAGTACAGCTAAGTAAATGTAATCTGATAGCGTTCCTACAAAGACCAGTTAATGAACGTGTACTTCGACTCATAATCTGCATTGTTGCATGTATCTCGTCTTGGTCCCCAGACTTTCCGGGGAGATACATCCAGTTTTCGTCTCTCAGGTCCCATCCTGAATCAATCAGGTACTTAGCCGATTCAAACATGCCTCTCCATACCAACCAACATAGAGGTGAATTTCTTATCGGGTCACTGAAAAATAATAAGTGTGGCAGTTAGATCCAGTCAAAACGCGAAATAGAAAAATATCAAAATTCTAACAAGTCCCCCCACTTACATACCAAGGACACATTTAATAAAACATATCCCTAGTAAACAAATTAAATAGCTATAAATTAATGACAATGGTCATTCGCCTACAATATTGGGACATTTTTTGTAATTATGGGTCAAATCACGGTTCTTATATAACTAAATTCCATTAAAATGCCCCCCCACACACACCGCGGAAACAAAGAAATTGAATGAAACAGTTAACCCCAGAAAAAGAAAGAAAAGAAAGCAAAAGGATATTTAACAAGAGCAACACCTAACTTAAATATTATTAACATTTCATTTTTACTTTGATGAAAGAATAACATCTCCATGAAATTGTGCATTTACTTTCCCAAAACACTTTTCCTGGTTTATTGGAGATGTTCATCCTGTCGTGTACTTAATCTAAAAAAGGTCGTGGTAAGTCACTAAACGTGTAAGATAAGTCACAGTTTGAGCATCGTCTGAGCCTTAGTTACTATATAATACGAGCTATTTATAACAGTTACCCCTCCGATCCTTTATAGCATCTTGCTGCAAGCAGAGTGCCAGCTTGTGCAAGAAGTGCCATCGTACTGTGACTATAGTTCTCTAACGCTGTCTGGAATGCACATGTATGAAGCGGCGTGTAACCCTGGTTGTCTACAGCATTAAGATCGCGCCAGCCTCAATAAGCATGCGTACAACTCTATCACGCTTTTCACCTCCTAAAAGAAAAGGAATAAATGAAAAAGTTAAAAAATTATATAATTTTCAAGAATGCATCACACAAAAAATGGAATATCGTGTGTATCACACATCACAATTCGTTACAGATGAAAGAGGAATGTTGAGAGTGGCAATTATCTGTCGATTTCGAGCAGTGGATTGACTCAGGTTTTTTTTCCTAGCTCCAACGACTGAAATTTCCCGTTTAACGCCTGTGGGCATATCTTTTATTTATGATAGTCTAAATGATTTGCAAAGAGTATCATTTTGGTATTCTTACTAACATTTCCAAGACGAAAATAAAAAGAAAACACAGCTTGTTTCTTCAACATATAAATATATAAGAAACTAGCCATAGTTTGATTTACCAAAGAAATATTAAACACATGTAATGCTGTTTTTAAGCGAATAATATTTCTTATAAAAACGACACTATATTAGAGTAGGACGATAATTTATGTAAACGTCATGACATGTCGCAAACAGCCTCTGGATAGGTGGGCTATATGATAAATGTTATGTGCATGAGAGAGAGAGAGAGAGAGAGAGAGAGAGAGAGAGAGAGAGAGAGAGAGAGAGAGAGACTTACTTTTTAATTTCATACACTTGTGTAACACAGTAGCATTATTTACGTTTTTCTCTGTTGCGTCTGCCCCGTATTCAATTAGTTTTTCAATTATAGTGGCATTATTCAGTGATGAAGCCATTAAGAGACAAGTATCATGTCTCGGATTTTTAGCTTTCGCGTTTGGATTTGATCCGGCTGCTAAAAGGGCACTGGTAATATCTGAGTTTTGGACAAGAACGGCACCATATAGCGGAGTAAACCCAACGTCATCGGGAGCATTTACGTCGACACCATGTTGTATTAAACATTTAACGTTTTCACATGACTGCCCATAAACAGCGTAATGAATAGCGCGTTTTCCATTGTTATCACAATATTCTAAATCTGCCCCGTATCTAATTAGACATCTCAGAATATCAGTGTCGTCATTTTGTGCTGCAAAATGTAACGGAATTCTGTTTTCAATATCCGTGGCGTTAACGTAAGCCCCTCGGCTACACAAAAGTTCAACACAAGCAGCAAATTTACATTTCACGGCTTTATGTAGAGGAGTTAGCGCCTCTTTTTGGCTAGACGTTTTGGCATCTATGTTTGCTCGTTTTGATTTTAATATTGCTTCTACTGCTCCCAGGTTCTGTGATTCTACGGCAAGATGTAGCGCAGTCCCGCCTTCATTGTATGTCCGACCGCTGTTTACATGCGCACCACGTGATATAAGAAATTCTATCATAGCAACGTGTCCATTTATACAAGCAATATGTAAAGGCTGGAAGCCACCATTATCCGCCCAATTTAAAGTAGCTCCTGCACCAACAATAAGTTTGGCAACATCAACATTTCCGTTCTCAGCTGCGTGATGAAGCGCTCTGCGTCCATTTTCATCAGAAAGTCGTAAATTTGGGCGTTTCGGACAGTCAAGAAGAAGCCCAACGATGTCTGAATTCCCTAGTTTTGCAGCCTCAAGAACTGCTGTATCTATATCCAGATCGATATTTTCAGGTCGCGCGTTTCTGTGTAATGATAAATATTTGTGGACTGCATCTACGTCTTGGTCTATTACTGCTTTTAAAAACTCTTCTTCCATTTCCGAGTCAAATAGTATATGCTACAATCTGACAATCCTTTAACAATATGTCTTTTTTAATGGGAGTAAAACACTGCCCGTTTAAAATTCGCCTTAAGGTGTTGTTTACATTAGTCATTTGTATTGGAACTCTTCAATGTAGAGAAGACAAGAAAAGTATGTGAGGGAGTACGTGTTATCATCAGAATGTGAGGGTTAAAAGGTTAATTAAACAAGCTTTAACCGATTAATTTTTTAGGTATTTTCAAGACTTTGTCATATTTTTTGGGAGCACGTGTTTTTTTTAGCATGTGAGATTGATATAAAAATAAAGATTTAAAAAAAACTTTTTAGTTTATCTATTTTTAATAGTGGTAACACTACATTATTTATTTTTAAACAAAATTGACAGGATTGATCTCTCTTTGAACGCAAAATTAAGCCCCATGACATTCGAGTTTTCTGTAACTTTACTATAGGAGGGACTCAAAATGACACGATCTTGCGTTATTAAGCAACATAATTAAAACGCAGCGTTGTCAATAATTTTAATATCGTAATTTAGCTATTTGTAATTTGTGTTTTAAACTTGTTTTATGCTTCCAAACTAACTGCCACATAATGGCAAGTTATACCTTCAACTATAGTATACTGGTTGTCACCCTTATTTTCATTATCATAATATAATTTCTAGAGTAATATAAATTTTATGTTTGAGCAATAAAATTATTTATCACTCAGTAAAATGTCCGTAAAATCAATATTTTAGATTATGTTCTAACTTAAGCTAAAGAATACATTATTTTATGCATGTATAATGTGCGTCTTTCTTGTGAGGTGTTATTCCAGTTTGACAATTTGCTTGCCGAATTTCGGCGCTTTTACCGGTCATTTCGTTGTCTCCTACCATTCAAGAAATGCCCCATCCCCCGCATTTGATATTAATGACAGATTTTTGTGTGCGTTGTACATCAGCACTGCTCTACTCCGTTACTAACTCCCTGTTATACAAGTATCGCATCGATAAAGTGTACCTGTAACTTCTGATTTGTAATTTCAGTGTCTGTTGACTGTGGTAACGGTACCGAGGATGCTGTTATCACCGTGACGTCAGACATGGCAGTGAAAATTGTAGCAGACTGCGATGGTACCGATGACTCCGGTGAAATAGTGGGTCACGATGTAACACAACAAATTTACGTGTCATATGGCCCAGAACCAGGTTCCAAGGGCTCGACAGGAAATTGTTATTTTAAGGTATTTAATCTAAATCTATCTAGAGGTATCACTGCTAAATTCGTCTCAAGATAGCGAAGGAGATTGAACATCAACCATTGGAAGAGTGAGTGAGTGATATTTTGTTTAAAGCCGTACTAGCATTACTGCAGCCATTCGCGGCTAGAGAATGTTAAAGCCTTTAACCGAAAAGCCGGATATAACGGTATATATAAAAATTAAAGTTACCGGTATGTATAACTAGATAGATTAGATTCTAAAACAATTGCTAAACCGACAAAAACCAGTAACATCACAGATAAGTTGTAATTGAAGACTGAATAATATATGATAAAATTTATATTTTATTGAACAAGTTTATTTCTAGAAGGAAGTTTAAATTTTGATATCCATGGACATTACTAAAAAGATCTTGCATCGATTATCCTGAATAAAAAGTATCCCTTGTAAGAGCAAAGTTAACACAATCCAGCAAAATGTGCTGGACAGATTGTTGACCTTGACAAGGGATACATTTAGTAGGTTGATCTCCCTTTAAAATAAAAGAATGAGTGAAATAACTGTGGCCGATTCTACAACTTATATGGACAACACCTTCTCGTCTACTATACTGAGACAAAGGTGTAAACCCTAGACAAGGCTGTACAAAGTGTAACTTGGTATGTTCCTGGTTATTCCATTGATTTGACCAAAGCCGTTATAGAAATCTCTGATTTGCTTGAGACCATTGATATAATTATACATCAATGGTTTTGAAATCTGTATGAGGAATAAAACAGGAAGTAATGTCTTTAGATAATGCTGCTTTAGCAGCTGAATCGGCTTTTGTGGTACCTTTAATACCAACATGAATAGGTAACCAACAGAAATTTATTATTATTAAAATCTGAAACAGCATTTCTTACTGATGCATGTTGTTCCAGAATTTTACGAATTTTAGAGGGTGATCTAATTTTCCGCTCTTTATTGTCCGGAGTACAGAAAAAAGAGTCGGATCATATAAGGAACTTGTTATAAGGCGATTTTGAAATAAACTGTAAAGCAAGAATTATAGCTTTAGATATGGAGCTTTTATATGGAATATGGATACTAACCGTTTCATCTCCAACAATGGCAGCAGAAGTTACACGACCACCATCTTTTGATCCATCAGTATAAGTTAAAAGCAGCTATTGGAAAAGCGTGCTCACTTACATACAGTTAATGAGTTCAAACTAATTAAAAAGTTGGAGCAGGTGAGCTACACAGTGCAATTAACGTGTATAGACGATTTTCTAGCCCAGTTTTCTTTTGACATTACAGAAACTATGTTATACATGTATAGTAACCTTAGTGGTAAAAGCATGTTCTCTATATTTGACTTTAGACTCCACAAGATGATTCTGGAATGAATTTCATTACCTTGCACTTATATTACGGACGGGACATTAACAACGTACATAATCAACAAGAAACATATACTGTGACCTGTTTAAACAAACCAACAAAGAAGGAGGATGTTTCACCAAACTTCGCAATACAAGGGTAAGTATTGAATTTTATAGTAAAGCGTACTATGGGTTCTCGTTTAATTTAAAAATTACTTACTGATTTCTTGCAAAATTCAAGAGTTTTTTGTGGTTAAAAATATATATTCTAATTTTAAGCATAAGATTCAAAGAATGCACCCCTCTCCATTTCCGTAAGCACTTCGGTAGTGTTTTACTAAAGAAATGACATTCTTTTTGTCAGTGTTCATGCGTTAAGAACAACAGTGGGCTGTCGCAAATTGCATGAACGGCGAAGCCCACTGTCGTTCATGACGCATGAACACTGACAAAAAGAATCTCATTTCTTATATTAACAATTTCTTTAACCATTTCAGTTCAATTTCAGATGATATATCCTAAAAATAACCTTTTTAATATGTCGGTTTACTGACAACACCAACATCGTCAAAATGGGTCAAAATGGAATATCCCAATGCAACGGCCTTCATTGATAAGCCTTCATGACGTCAGAAAGTTCAGAAAGATCATCACTGTTCATAGCATATGACCGCAAAGAAGAGTAATAGAGTCATAGAAAGAAAGATAAAAGCAATTGTAAATATTTTGATCAAAATCAACAACATCCGGTGTTCATTTCTAAAAAGGAATAGCACTGATGTATATAAGGGTTTTTCGCTTGAGTACTAGTAATCGTTTCTAGAGACTATCCTTCTAAATTTTTTATAATTGTCAATTTTTTTCGCAGAAAGTTGTTGTTGTTGTTGTTGTTGTTGTTTTTTTTTTTTTTTTTTTTGGTAATCTCATTTCCATCTTCTTAATTCTATTCAGTTCCCGAGCGTGTCTGTACTTTCTCCAAACGTTTTTAAACCAGATTTGAGTTCCGAAATGGATTCTACAGAAACACACATTACATCTACATTCAAAAAGTAACTTTCTCCACTTAAATGAAATAATCTTGACTCTTGACTTGGGCGTAAAACGCAACCAAGCTTTGCCTTTTTATCATTTCTGCTTTTTGTATATGCCAATTCATGGACATCACTGGAGGGTGTAATATTCTGTATTACAGTGCGTTTTTTATTTACTGTGGTGCTGGAAAACGTATATGTATGTGTTACCTGAAAGGCCGTTCTACGTTCATTTTTTTCTTTACAATACCTCGCATTGATTCTAGAACGACGGGAAACGTATGTTCACTCTTCAGATTTTTAATTTTTTTTTGTAAGTTTCAACTTAAAAGGCATTGTCCGAGCTGCCAGTGACCAGTCATGGACAGGTACCATTGAACTGAATCTTGTTGATGCATTAGACCAGAAAATGGAATCAAAAGACATACCACTTGGGAAGAGAGTGCAATTACGAGCCATAGTTTCTGGTACGATTATAATATATCAGTGTTCTGTTTATTAAGAAAGAGTTTATGCAAAAATCCTCATTTGCAATTACAATTAAAGACCACCGATATTTAGAAAATTGTCTGTTATAAATGTACAACATATTAAATACAGCAAGCATTGTTAAAATTTTTTTGATTTTTATAAATACAATTGAATCATATTTTTCAAATAAGACATTGCTGCTGGAGTATGTTGCAGTCACTATTAAGCTAAAAGCTTCTGAGATACCATATGTCAGCAAAATAAATTATTCTCTGTAGCTTATAATCTGTTTTAGGAGGAACCAGCAGTATCATGGCATCAGACTGTCTCGCTACCGGAAAGGATGACGATACTATTACTTATACTATTTTACAAGCTGGGTATGTTCATATAGCGCTTCGTAACAAAAAGGAGTATTTATGTTGTAAGCAAGCTGTATTAAAACTACAGAAAAATTACGACTAACTTTTAAATACATGAATACTTATTTCTCACTTGAGTTGAACACCGTTAAAAGCTTACCTTTAAATGATGGTTCAATATAAGCAATATCCCGTGTACGTTTTGAACAGCTTTTGCTTGGAAAAGCGTCTATTCCTGATAAATTGGTTTTTACCCCCCACCTTATTTCCAAATAACACTCGGGTAGATTCTACAGTGAAAAAATCTTGATTTATGCTTAAAACATTACTCCTTTCATATACCATTTTTGAATTTAATCATAAAATGAATGTATTTTATGACTAAATTCAAAAATGGTATATGGCACTCCAATCCACACAAGTTTTGTCCCCTTCTGCTCTGCTCTATCTTATGTTTTTCTTTTTGTTTTTCTTTCTTCCTTCCTTCCTTCCTTCATTTATTTATTTATTTTTTTGTTTATTTTTGTCGTGATGTGTAAATTACACTCGGTTCTTGTTCTGGTATTACCGACTACATGTAATTCAGAATAAATTGTATTGAAATTGCCAGGATAATTTTATGCCTTAAATTTTATATTTCAGTTGTGGAGATGGTATTATATTTGACTTAGATCAGGGCTTTACAACAGAAGGTGATACAGTGCGAAGTCCATATTTCCAATATTTTAGATTACCGCGAAATTCTGGACTTAAATTTTCGTGTAATTTTACAGCCTGTGATGGAGAATGTGATGGCGTAAGTAAAAGACAAATATTTTCTTCCCTGTCGAATTTAAGGCTCGTTTTATCACATTTTATATTTTTTTCAAATCTGTAACTCTTGTTGATAAACATTTATCTTTAACGGATATTTGGAGATCTCGGTTTGCCGACGAGTTCAAAGCGCCGATACATTGATCACTGACTAGAGTTTAAAATCGGGTAGGACAGATCCTATTTTTGTCAATCGAGTTCTTGTCAATTCGATTGCTGAATTTCCTGGACATCCCGATTTCCTCCACAATCCTATAACTGACCACCTCAATATAAGTTTAGGAATGTTTACTGTAAACCGCCTTCACTCTCTAAGATGCATTTCTTTTCGAGAAATAAAAACAATACAAGTATTGTTCCTTTCTGAATTAATATCAAACCAAAACTGTCCAATATTATAATTAATGGGTCATGACCGATTAAATCTTAAATGACCTTTCGGAAAAACGCATATTATGCCACGTATGGCTTAGTAAATCGTATAATTTATTTCATAATTGAAGCAAAGTTCCAATTTTCATGTTGCACTGCCTGTTTCAAATTCAGATAAACTTTGCAAAACTGTTAAATCAGGCTTGCTTCTGATTTTAAGCGATTTGAAATCATGGATTATAATGTGTGTTATGAAAAATTAAAGAGTTCTAAAAATGTCAACAGAACATGCCACAAAAATATCGACTAAAATCTTTATCAACTCCTGTTTGATTGGAGATTCTCATCTACTCAGTGGTGATTATGTCTTTCGTGTTACACAAAAGTGTCCTTAACCAGAAGTAGCCAGGGTAAATAAAGTTTACAAGCGTTTTCTGGACGCCACCATGTAATTAACTGCAGTCAAGTCGGAAGAATCATTTACAGGTTGTATACGGCTTACTGCGGACTGTGAATTACCCCGAATAACTTGTATGTATAAATGAGGCTATTGAAAATTCCCATACGAAGTTGTGTATTTTGAACATGGAATGATAAAATTTAGAAATTTTTAGTGATAAAGCTCATAAGCCAGCAATTTCCGGAAGATAAAGCAATAATCTCTTATAAATATCTTATAATATCTATGTTACAACGCTAGGTGGTGTCTATTTACATGTAGTGAAATGAATTTTCAGGGGGCTTGAAAATAAAATGTAGGACGAATCTGCTAAAAGTGTAACAAATTTAAAAAATGCTATAAATTCAGAAAGATGGCTAAAATTATATCAAAATTATATCGAAGTAAGACATAAAATCAATCAATATATATGACTAAGTTGCCGTTTAGTGGCTTGTGTAATGAACACCTGCAAATTATCCGACATATTCAACAAGGCTCAATTCACCTCAGATGTTTTGCACTACATGCATCTTGTATAAATTTTAAATAATTTTGATATTGTTTGTGAATTTAATTTTCTTTTTTCAGTCCTCGTGTTTGACGAGAAGAAAAAGATCAGCAAGTGACCTATCAGGTAAAAGATAAGAATAGAGTAATTTTATTCACAAAAACATGATCATTGCAGCAAGAAAAATCACACGATTGTATTAGGCCTATCAGGTAAAAGATAAGAATAGAGTAATTTTATTCACAAAAACATGATCATTGCAGCAAGAAAAGTCAAACGATTGTATTAGGCATTACGTTCCATTTTTGTAACCACGTTGCCATTATCTTTGTTACTTAGTCGGTAAAGTGGATCTAATTGTGGTATAAGTCCCTTGTGAAGATCAGTGATTTTTCAACCATTTCGTATTGACCGCCACAATATAAGTGACCACTTCATAAATCACAATTCACCCAACAAACCAAATCTAACCATGGTCTTCTATATACAAAACAAACACCATTTCTGTTTCGTTTAGGCCTCTTATTGCTGTTGGTAATATCATATTTCGTTAAAATACTCAGACATGTATGACAATTATGATCCACATTTCTGTCTTTTTTATGTACGATTTCTTTGTTTTTAGGATCTCCAGCTACGTTGCCGGGCATCTAATGCCATTTATTATATATGTTTCTCGATTAGGTGTGTCCATTTATCATGTATGGCATTTCAGCTAATGCTAATTTTGGACTCTTTGTTTCAGTACTTTGGTAACCACCTTTTCTCATTGAGATGTCCATTGTAAGTCTTGCATTTCATTTCAGCTGTATAACATGGATAGACTCTCAGCTTCAGTGGTATGTCTTTTAAAGCCGTACATTTCATAAACAGGGAATACTTACTAGTGTATGACATTTAAGCTATAATTTTTTTTAGCTTTGGAAGCCTTTTTAAGTGAAAACGTTTGTCATTTCTATGTCATTTCAGCCATAATGCACGTATTTCAAGTTTTGGCACTTAGAACTTTCTAAGCCATTTCACTAACAATAAACAATAAAAATAATGTTTGCCATTTCAGCTAAATTGGTTTCGTTTTCATCTACCACACTTGGCCTTCAAAAAAATTACATGTACTTACAGTTTTAAGTATAGAACCCGACAAGGGACTACTCAACAGTCAATAGTCCTCAACATTCAGAGATAACAGTCACTGTTATCTGAGTTCTTTTATAAAGTTTACTTGTATGTTGGTGTTTATTATTATTATTATTATTATTATTATCTCTCTTCCTTGAGGTTTATTATTTATTTTGTATCCATCTAGATGCTTTTTAAAATTTTGTTTCACTATATTATTTGTTTCAGACTATACTATGGATAGCAAATACTCGGAGATCAAGAACACTATATCATATTATAAGGACGATAGTCCGCCATTACAAGGTGCATTATCCCCCGATTTATATGACTGTTTGAGAGCTGATTATATACAAAAATCGTCACCATATTCAAAAAAGAAATATAGTGTTTTTGTGACTTTATTAATGCTTTTTCTTGGTACACCAACAATAGTCTCATGTTTATTGTCATTTTATATCTGTCTTAGAAGTAACAAGGCTCCTAAGTTTGAAAAGCCTAATGGATATATATTTGCTTAAATATACATTATTTTTAATAAAATGGAAAAATTATATTGTTATTGACAAATCTTTTTGTTTTTTATTTCAAGCATCGTAAATGTTGTTTTGTTGTGTTTCCCAGTGGCTCTGTATTGTTCTTAATTGTTTTAAATATGTGATATGGTTTCAACCATCTTCAATGTATAGTCCTAATTACTCCCAATAGAAAAATTGTTTCGTCGGAAATCGTCGATAAATTACTGATGCGATGTTAAACAACATTCAACCAAGAATATATTGAATTCATTCTTACAAATTTATTTATTGATTTTTGTAAAACAAAAACACGATAGTCAAATCAATTCTGCGCTGAAAAAATAAAACAAAATATAGGTTTATTTCAGTTATGTTATATTCAACTTTCAGTTACCAAAGTAGTCCCAATCGAACATGGATCGCATTAATTACTGTTTACCGAAGTCTCTCGTCCTAATGGAACATAGGTCGCAGTAATTATTGTTAACCAAAGTCTCTGGTCCTAATCAAACATGGATCGCAGACATTTTTGTTAACCAAAGTCTCTGGTCCCAATCGAACATGAGTCGCAGTAATTATTGTTAACCAAAGTCTCTGGTCCTAATCAAACATGGATCGCAGAAATTATTGTTAACCAAAGTCTCTGGTCCCAATCGAACACGGGTCGCAGTAATTTTTGTTAACCAAAGTCTCTGGTCCTTATCAAACATGGGTCGCAGTAATTATTGTTAACCAAAGTCTCTGGTCCTAATCGAACATGGGTCGCAGTAATAATTGTTAACCAAAGTCTCTAGTCCCAATCGAACATGGGTCGCAGTAATTATTGTTAAACAAAGTCTCTTGTCCCAATCGAACATGGGTCGCAGTAATTATTGTTAACCAAGGTCTCTAGTCCCAATGGAACATGGGTCGCAGTAATAATTGTTAACCAAAATCTTTAGTCCCAATCGAACATGGGTCGCAGTAATAATTGTTAACCAAAGTCTCTAGTCCCAATCGAACATGGGTCGCAGTAATTATTGTTAACCAAAGTCTCTGGTCCTAATCAAACATGGGTCGCAGTAATTATTGTTAACCAAAGTCTCTAGTCCCAATCGAACATGGGTCGCAGTAATAGTTGTTAACCAAAGTCTCTAGTCCCAATCGAACATGGGTCGCAGTAATAATTGTTAAACAAAGTCTCTAGTCCCAATCGAACATGGATCGCAGTAATAATTGTTAACCAAAGTCTCTGGTCCCAATCGAACATGGGTCGCAGTAATTATTGTTAAGCAACGTCTCTAGTCCCAATCGAACATGGGTCGCAGTAATAATTGTAAACCAAAGTCTCTGGTCCCAATCGAACATGGATCGCAGTAATTATTGTTAACCAAAGT
Organism: Tegillarca granosa; assembly: GCA_029721355.1. Taxonomy (NCBI): domain Eukaryota; kingdom Metazoa; phylum Mollusca; class Bivalvia; order Arcoida; family Arcidae; genus Tegillarca; species Tegillarca granosa. Next base: position 15,006,989 of record CM056597.1, on the reverse strand, counting down.
CTCTAGTCCCAATCGAACATGGGTCGCAGTAATTATTGTTAACCAAAGTCTCTAGTCCCAATCGAACCACAGGGGTTTGTATTTATTGATTATTCCTTTTTTCTGACAAATTCCCTCTTTCTGGCCAAAACCCTGGAAAAAATATTCCAGGATATTTGTCAGAAAAAGGGAATAATCAATAAATACAAGCCCCTGTGTTCGAACATGGGTAATTATTGTGAACCAAAGTCTCTAGTCCCAATCGAACATGGATCGCAGTAATTATTGTTAACCAAAGTCTCTAGTCCCAATCGAACATGGGTCGCAGTAATTTTTGTTAACCAAAGTCTCTAGTCCCAATCGAACATGGATCGCAGTAATTATTGTTAACCAAAGTCTCTAGTCCCAATCGAACATGAACGCAGAAATTATTGTTAAACAACGTCTCTTGTCCCAATCGAACATGGGTCGCAGTAATTATTGTTAACCAAAGTCTCTAGTCCCAATCGAACATGGGTCGCAGTAATTTTTGTTAACCAAAGTCTCTAGTCCCAATCGAACATGGATCGCAGTAATTATTGTTAACCAAAGTCTCTGGTCCCAATCGAACATGGATCGCAGTAATTATTGTTAACCAAAGTCTCTAGTCCCAATCGAACATGAACGCAGTAATTATTGTTAAGCAAAGTCTCTAGTCCCAATCGAACATGGGTCGCAGTAATTATTGTTAACCAAAGTCTCTAGTCCTAATCGAACATTGGTGGTAGTAATTATTGTTAACCAAAGTCTCTAGTCCCAATCGAACATGATCGCAGTAATTATTGTTAAGCAAAGTCTCTAGTCCCAATCGAACATGGGTCGCAGTAATTATTGTTAACCAAAGTCTCTAGTCCTAATCGAACATTGGTGGTAGTAATTATTGTTAACCAAAGTCTCTAGTCCCAATCGAACATGGATCGCAGTAATTACTGTAAACAGAAGTCTCTAGTCCCAATCGAACATGAATCGCAGTAATTACTGTAAACAGAAGTCTTTAGTCCCAATCGAACATGGGTCGCAGTGATTATTGCTAACAGAAGTCTCTAGTCCCAATCGAACATGGGTCGCAGTGATTATTGTTAACCAAAGTGTCTAGCCAATCGAACATAGATCGCAGTAATTAGTGTTTATGGTTTGCAGATTTTTTGGTCTTGTTACTTAATTCCAATGGCCTGGTTCAGAAAATTTGATTTTGATACCTCAACTTGCTACTGAAGTTTTACATTCTCTGGTTATTTTAAAATGTTGATGTTAGTCATCACAACAAAAATAAACGTGTTTTGTTTTACAAGAAAGATTGAGCCTTCTATTTAAACTCAAGCACAAATAAAGGAATGCTTTTTTTAACTACCATCGAAGAAAACGCCTTTTTTGAAACATTTAATTATGTCGTGTATGAAAATAATAAATGATAAATCGAAGCTAACATATAAAAAAAATAGTTTATCATCTGTTCGTTTGGTCAATTATTATTGAACCTTTAATGCACTAAAGTGTATCTCATCATTACAAGCGTCAGGACACATTTGGAATTGCGGATGGAACAGTATCGCAAGCACCAAAGGAATACAATTTTGAATGCGCCAAATGTTGTTTGTTGAACGCACCTGACAAATTGTAGGCAAAAATGAAATGCTTCAAGAGCGTTAATGCGAATATGACATGAACATTGGGATACGGCGAATAATGTGAAAATGTGGACTTTCATAATTTTTAAAAGAAAAATTAAATAATTTTAATAATAACGATAAATGTAAACCACTTTAAATCTACATTACCATTCTTACGAATTTAATATAACTATCATTAATTAAGATAAAACGGTTTAGCTATGATGTCAACACTTGTCACTCACCGTTTTACTGGTATTTTTTTTTTACTATTTCCGCGCACTATTTTGTTTACTATGTAGTAACCATAGTATCCCTATGGTATTATTGAAGATTTAGATTTGATTATTCATTAGATCACTTACGTTCCGGTTTCTTTGATTCACTTTAATATGTAACAGTCATGAAGTGGTTGTCCATTCAATGTCCATCTTGCCGCACAGTGACAATAATCATTCCTGTAAAATATCAACTCTATATTCAAAGTTATGTTTGTTTTTAGTTGATTGAATGTTTAACGCCACATCAGCAAATTTTCGGCTTTTCGTGACGAAACCATATTTATAAATTTCGAGGATTAATCTTAATATAAGTTCATTAGATGCTCGAGAGTGAATATATTTTTGATTTGCATTGTGCTAATGCACACTTGTGGCGACCTTTAGTATGCTAGTACAGTTGACCACATTATCGCAGATAAACATCGCTGACGACTTGGTCCGTTATGATGATACCGAGCAATCCAGTTAATTTTTACGACAAGCAAAATCTTTCGAACCTACAGCCGTGAGACGCCTTGATTTTGAAAGCCAACGCCATAACCACTCGGCCATCGCAGCTCTCGTTAATCTTAGAAAATGTTAATATTTTCTTTAGTAACGCTTCCATTAGTTAAATTCTTACAATTTATTAGTTTTATTTACAGAAATATCCAAGATTATTTTACTGAGCCATATTTCAGTTGTTTAAAAAAATAATAGATGATGCATAGAAACGTGCGGTGTTTTTTAAAACTGTTAAGTCGATAAGATGTTTTGTTCTGACAGTTATTGCTACTTGTTAACGTTTACTATTAGACTAATGCAGTTTGTATAATAATGTCTTGGGAAGGTTTATTTTTCTAGATGATTTATGCTTTCTTTATTAACTGCTTTCACTTTTTAGCTCACCTGAGCCTGTGGCTCATGTGACCTATTGCGATCCGAAATAGTCCGTCCGTCTGTAAGCTTTTACATTTTCGACTTCTTCTCTGAAACTACAGGGTAGATTTCAATGAAACTTGGTCAGATGCAGATATGGGTCCGTGCAATTCAGATTTGTGACATTGTCATGGCTTCTCAAACTAGGTCAAGGCGACCTATGGGTCCAAAAAACTTGAAAAATCTTCTTCTCCGAAACCGATGATGGGAGCAAAAAATCTGATGTGATATTTGGCTTCTCTAGGGTCTTAAGCCTATAGTTTGTTCATTTTGTGAAATTTGGTCGAAAAATGGGTTACGCGTTTTTTTGTATAATTTCAAAAATTTCGTAAAATGGCTTTGTTATAACTTGACAATTTAAAAGATATTGACATAGGGTTTTCAGTTTTGACTTTTTCTTGAATAACCTTCAAATGGAGTCAAGATCAAAGTTCAAGGCCATGACCTAGTTTGTAATTTTGCAGTTTTATGCTACTTTCTTCAAAGTTTTAGAAATATATAATATCAAAACATTGTTAAAATGTTCAGCATGACAAAATTTAAAAAGGTACAAAGTTTCGTAACTATGTGATAATGCATGTAGGATTTGTTGCAGTAGCTTGAAAATTATTAACTTTTTGCATAGGCATTTATATTAGAATATTGTATGAATTGATATGGCGATCATTCTGATGTATGAATCAAGGTCTTGCGTTCAAAGGTCAAGGTCATAGATGCAGAAGAAGACTCAAATTGTTGATTATCTTGAAAACTATTAACTTTTTGCATAGGCATATATATTAGAATATTGGCATGACGCTCATTTTGATATATGGCTCAAGGTCATACGTTCAAAGATCAAGGTCATAGGTGCATAAAATGACTGAAATTGTTAATTATCTTGGAATAATACTCGTAATTGTGTCCCAAATTTGAACACATTCTTCATGATTAACGTTGACTTCTACAATCACATTGTTTCTATTATTATTTTTAGATTATTTGTCTAACGTTCAATGAAATCTTTACACGTAGTGCAACGAATATTTGTACCGCAAACAACCTGCCGTTACTATTAGACCGAATTATATTTGCTGTCAACGTCACTTTTTATAGACGGTCCCTATCATTTATAATAAAGGCTATGGACGAGAAAAGAGACTTGATTAAAGGTTATGAAACATCATTGACCCATGAAAATACAATACAGTAAATTGTCAAAATGTATAGAATGCGCAGACAGTTGCAAGTCAATGATCTAAACACTTTGTTTTATCTGCAGGAAGTATTAATTAATACACACACACACACACACACACACACACACACACACACACATATATATATATATATATATATATATATATATATATATATATATATATATATATATATATATATATATTTAACTTCGATCGCTCGAACGTCGTTACCTCGAATACCCCGGATAACAATAAGTCATCTGTTCGGGGTCGCTCGAACAATAATTTTTTTTTTTCAAAAATATAAAATTAGTGAATTGCTCAAATACAATTTTTGTCAGAACGACATATGGTCCGCGTCATTGTAAAAAAAAAAACACAAGCTGAAACAGATTTTATCAAAAATAATATAGACTGGAACGAAACAATTAGTCTAGACAGTTACCTAAAATTAATTCACTAATTAATTATCAATTAACCTAATGAAAGAGTGTCGATATATTCAGTTCTTTAATCTTTTAATCCGATTACGACATCTGGGAGTGTCTGATTGGTATTTTTAAACACCTCATTCGATGATTGTACATCAGGATTCTGTTATTAACATGTCCTTGGAGTATATATATTTATGTGATTAAAACGACCGGTAATAACTGTGCTCCGTATTGTGTTTCTTTATATTTAGCCACGTTAGTATTACATGTGCAATTTGAATAAAGTAAGTTTGTTTTGTACCATTACTTGTTGAAATTAAAATAAAGTGCCATATTCAGTCTAGCCCCGTAGTCACATTACATCATACGGTGGATTGCATGTCAACATTTAAGTTGAAATGAATGGAATTTTAATTCAGACATTTCATTCTGACCTTTTAGTTTATTTACATATATAACAAATTTAAAGATTCTTTGACCGTTCATAAACATGGGAACCTGAACCTCCGATCATATCTCGATGCTCAATCGCTCGACCCCCCGATGGCTCGAATATTTAGTCGAAGTCCCTAGTACTTCGAGCCATCGAAGTTCTACTGTAATTGTTAGAAGCCATATAATCTGGAACAATGACAAATTCTTTACATTTTTTAAAATGAAGATTATGACTTAATGAAGAGAAACTTAAGATATAGTCAATAATTCTTCTTGTAGAAGTAAAACAAATACTACCTTTGTTTTGCTTATTCAACATATAGTTCAATCAAAGAATGCTGACTATTAGAAACAGTAATAATTGCTGACACACATAAAAAACAATTGGATGATTCAGAACCTAAAGAAAGCAGACCTGGAAATTTATTACTAGTGAAAAAAAAAAACTTCCAAGTTATAGGAAATAAAAAGGGATACATATCTCTCCCTGGGGAACATCAATTTACTTAATGAAAAAAAAAATCAGAATAATGATCAATACATGTAACATAGAATCGTGAACAAGACTTGAGTTAAATACCGTTTACATTGTGTGTGTGTGTGTGTGTGTGTGTGTGTGCGCGCAATGTTAACCCGTCTACTCAGTATCTTATCAAAATCAAAAAGATTATTGTAATTCAAGAAATAGTAAGACAACAGTATCTTTGTCAAGTTTACCTGTTAAACCAAATGCAAATAACTTCTTCCTAAAATGTGGTACTGGTTGGTAACGTCAAACTTAATTATGAAAGAGTTAGTTCGCCATTATAACGCAATTTCTAATCATGCGTATTGGTTTTGTACCAAGCTGGTCACACAATGAAAACTATTTTACTGTCCAGATACATGTACTTAGGCTTCACATACATGAACATGATTTTCGCCTATGTTCTGCATGTCATTCTTGAACATCAATGGCTGCGAAATGGATTTGAAATAAGTAGGAAGGTTGGATTGTAATTGTAATAAATATAAATACACCAATGCACTACAGGATACGTTTTTTTTTACAATAACGTCAACGCTGTTTTTTTTTTTTTTTTTTTTTTTTTTTTTTTTTTTTTTTTTTTTTTTTTTTTTTTTTTTGATTAAAATGTGATGTTACCCTGGCCAGATTTCACGATCATTCTTTAACTATGATTTTCCATATCTTAAATCTGGCAAAATTTGAAAACTTAATAATTTTGTTAATTGTTAAATGTCATTTAGAATGTCACTTTTTAGAAGCTTGTAACGTCTGTATGTAATGTCTATTTGGAACTCGGAAAGAGATTGGTGAAATTTCCTACATTAAAGTTAAAGATCTTAGGTTGTGATTACTAAAAATTCCTATATGTACATTGTATTTAATTTTCAAACACTTTGTACTATGAGAAACACGGTACACGTGTGACTATTGAGACTAAAACTTACCAACAGGTGGCGTTAGGGTGTTCTGGGCAACTAGACACAGAACAGGGAGGCTGGATACATGCAATGGGTACACATCCACTTACAATGCCTTTCAAAGAAAAAATCAGAATAAAATGATATTACAAATACTTAAAAATCGTCGAAATTTAAAAAAGAAGGAAAATATCATAAATCATGTACTACAAAGCAAAACTTCACTTACCAACAAGACACACAGAAAAAAAGAAAGTCATCAGCAAATTCGCGGCCATTTTTGTAGATAAAATACAAGATAATACAAGTAAAATGGTGTCACCTGTAAAGATAAAATAAACGGCTAATTTCTGATTTGTTAAATTGAGTTCAAGTTGAAAGGTAGATTCCAAGTAACCTGTTCTTTTATTCAAAGAGATAATTTGGAACATTTTCGTGTATATGCTATGAGTAATTATTATTGTTTTCTTACCCTGGTACGCAAAGTAAAATGTTTTATGTTTAAATCTATTTAATGCCTGATTAAGGTCAAAGATCAAGGTTAATGTAGTAATGAGATGCAGAAATGATTTCAAAAGTCAAGTTAATCCAACAATGCGATACAGAGGAAATGTCTATCAAATGGTGAAAAACAGAGACTGAAAATCAAAGCTCAAAGTTAATCGACAAATGAAATACAAATATTGATAATTAAAGCTCAAAGTTAATCAACAAATGAGATACAAGGACTGATAATCAAAGCTCAAAGTTAATAGACAAATGAGATACAAATACAGATAATTAAAGCTCAAAGTTAATCAACAATTGAGATACAAAGACTGATAATCAAAGCTCAAAGTTATTCAACAAATGAGATACAAGGACTGATAATCAAAGCTCAATAATAATCAACAAATGAGATATAAAGACTGATAATCAAAGCTCAAAGATAATCAACAAATGAGATACAAAGACTGATAATTAAAACTCAAAGTTAATCGACAAATGAGATACAAATACTGATAATCAAGGCTCAAAGTTTATCAACAAATGAGATACAAAGACTGATTATCAAAGCTCAAAGTTAATCAACAAATGAGATACAAAGACTGATTTTCAAAGCTCAAAGTTAATCGACAAATGAGATACAAGGACTGATAATCAAAGCTCAAAGTTAATCGACAAATGAGATACAAATACAGATAATTAAAGCTCAAAGTTAATCAACAATTGAGATACAAAGACTGATAATCAAAGCTCAAAGTTATTCAACAAATGAGATACAAGACTGATAATCAAAGCTCAAAGTTAATCGACAAATGGGTTACAAATACTGATAATCAAAGCTCAAAGTTATTCAACAAATAAGATATAAGACTGATAATCAAAGCTCAAAGTTAACCAACAAATAAGATACAAGGACTGATAATCAACGCACAAACATGAGATACAAAGACTGATTATCAAAGCTCAAAGTTAATCGACAAATGAGATACAAATACTGATAATCAAGGCTCAAAGTTTATCAACAAATGAGATACAAAGACTGATTATCAAAGCTCAAAGTTAATCAACAAATGAGATATAAATACTAATAATCAAAGCTCAATGCTAATCAACAAATGAGATACAAAGACTAATAATCAAAGCTCAAGTTAGCCAACAAATGAGATACAAAGACTGATAATCAATGCTCAAGTTAATCAACAAATGAGATACAAATATTGATAATTAAAGCTCAAAGTTAATCAACAAATGAGATACAAAGACTGATAATCAATGCTCAAAGTTAATCAACAAATGAGATACAAATATTGATAATTAAAGCTCAAAGTTAATCAACAAATGAGATACAAAGACTGATTATCAAAGCTCAAAGTTAATCACAAATGAGATATAAAGACTGATAATCAACAAATGAGATATAAATACTGATTATCAAAGCTCAATGTTAATCAACAATTGAGATTCAAAGACTGTGATCAAAGCTCAAAGTTTATCAACAAATGAGATACAAAGACTGATAATCAAAGCTCAATGTTAATCAACAATTGAGATATAAAGACTGATGATAAAAGCTCAAAGTTAATCAACAAATGAGATTCAAAGACTGATAATCAAATCACATAGTTAATCAAAAATAAGATACAAAATCTAATAATCAAAGTTCAAAGTTAATTAAAAAATGTGTCAGACATAATCAAAGCTCAAAGATAATCACCAAATGAGATATAAAGACTGATTTTCAAAGTTCAAAGTTTATGAAATGATGAGACACAGAGACTTATAATCAAAGGTCAAAGTTTATCAAAAAAGAGTTACAGAGACTGCTAGCCAAAGGTCAACGTAAAGAACTAAAGCACATGGGATTCGTTCATATCTTTAATTTTAAGTTTAATTTTAAAAAGGCTTTACATGAATGTTTATCTCTTTGATTGCTATCATACTTGAATGATTCAATGCTATATTAGTATTTAAAACTTTTTGTATTGATTTTTTTCATGCTCGGAGGTCGTGTAGCTCGGGAATTGCGTAGATTACTTATTTATTTTATGCAATGGCTCGGATTTATGAAAGTTATGATATTACTTACAACAAAGCGAATTTAATATCCGACGTCTAAGATAAAATATGTAATAAAATAGATGGAGAAAACTTGAAAGATAGGTCACATTACACTATTAATTTGATTTGTTGTTTCCCGTGATCGGTACATATCCCAAAACGATCGGATATTGTCATGGTTTTGTAAAGTTTCTTACAAGTGAAAAAGGTGAAAATTTATATATGTTGTTCAGTTTGAATACTTCGCCGCTGCAGACACGTTTATATTGTGGAAAGGTAAGTCATTTATTTATTTATTTATTTATTTATTTATTTATTAAACAAATTGCCTCTTATTGTTATAAAATTGTTTGAATAAAACAATGCCTCCAAAACATAATTATGATTCAAAATCAAAAGTCGCATGTTAAGGTAATTTTGAATAGCAAATCACGAAAAAAAAAAAAAAAAAAAAAAAAAAAAAATCAGTGGTAAAATTATAAGAAAAATCCTTTCGTTCAAATTTTTGAATTTTTGTAAGATAACGTTTTCAAAAATTTTTACATTTATAAAGTACCGGTATTCAAAAATGACATGACAACTATATTGCTTTTCTTTTTTCACTTTAAATGTTGTTCATATTGTCATAATATATTTTAAAAATGTTATCGTTAAATACTAGTACACCCCAAAAAGCTCTCTTTTTGTCATAAAGCATTTTGAAATGTATTGAACGATATTTTTTTTAAATTTGCTTCATGCCAATATGATACATTTCACTTTATATTAGAGCCCATATTGAAATCTTTCAGAATGCAATATATGATACTCTGAAATCTGTAAAGACGAAATTTGGTGAAATTGATACAGCTGTTAAAAGTAGAGTAATGTTTTTGTACGTCCATGTCAAGATTCCTTCACTTATGAAGAAGCGGTCAGTTCTGATATGGTGTGGAAACCGGAGTGCCCGGAGAAAACCACAGAAGTTGGGCAAACAACTGACAAACTTCCTTACACTAAAATCTGCCCGAGTAGGATTTCAATCTAGGTGATAAGAGACACTGTCATCCGCAGGCCTGAACTTTAGAGGACTGATATAGCTGTCATATGCAAAATTTTGAATTTTATATTTTAAAACTCCCCATAAAACACAGCTATTAAGAGCTTACGATGTTAATCAAATACCTTTGTAATACTTTATTCGTCGACAGTCTATATATATATATGGGTCCAGCTTATGGCCAATTATCTCTCCGATCTTTAGGCAAACCACGAACGTTTGCGAAGACAAAATATTTGATTAATCTGATTTAATGGGGTTTCACGTCCCAATCAATAATATTTCACTTATATCGAGACGTCACCAGTCATAGATAGAGTGGCAGAAATTTTGATCTTTGCAGTGCGCTTAGGGCAATGTGCACGGAGTGTTCTTTAACGTGTCACGCCTGTCGTGACACGGGACATCGGTTTATAAGGTTTCATCCGGAGGACCCTGTGACTTTCATTTCTAAATGTCGAGTGCTTGGTGAAAGAATAGCCACTACAAAATTTCAAGTAATGGTCAGACACGGCCATGGTTCGAACCTTCGACCTTCCACTAACGAAGCGAGTACTCTACCAACTGAGCAACCATAGTGGTGCGATGGCAAAAATAGAGATTACAAAAAGGCGAAGTAGGGAAAGCGAAGGAGCGAGCTAATGTCCTAAGAGGACCATGGCAATGAACAAAATTGTACTTTGTGTATCCTTTCATAAAAAGATGCAATTTTTATAAACAAAAACTTAAACATTGTATTTCAAAAAAGTTTTTGTTCTTAAAAAAGATATATGCATGAATTTAAATATTTGTTCTTAAACCCAAAATATATATAAGTTTTTAAAAATTATATTTATACATGAAAATAAAAAAGCATGCATGAAACCTATGTTAAAACTTGAAGAACATGAAAAGAAACTAAAGCATTTCTATGTTCAATAGAACTTATTTGTTTTTCTAATTTATTTAAAAATATTTCTGAAGGAATGCGTATATTTATGAACAATTAATTTAACTTACATTAGTTAAAAAAAATCCCCGTTTTTTTTCAGGTTGCATTATCAAAATGACCGGCGAAGGCAATCATCTGACGTTTTGGAGATGGGGGCGTTTTCTCATTATTTTCAACCTGTTCCTGAACACAGTGCTGCAACCGGTTAAAGCTGACCTTGAACATCACTGCGATTCTGTAACATACATGAGAGGAAGTCACCCAGATGGACTGTGTGGTCCAAGCTTATCAGATATGATCTCTCTTATATGTGGAGGTCTGAACAATATCCATACAGTGGGGACTGATGACAAAATAATTAAAAGGAATGGAATTTTCCACGGTAAATATGTGTGTGTGTGTGTGTGTGTGTGTGTGTGTGTGTGTGTGTGTTTGTGTGTGAGAGAGAGAAGAAAGAGAGAGAGAGAGAGAGAGAGAGAGAGAGAGAGAGAGAGAGAGAGAGAGAGAGAGAGAGAGAGAGAGAGAGAGAGATTGTAAACATTACTTAACGAGAACAATGACTTCGACGAAATCTGCATTTATTAAACGTTCCATACTTGTAACCTTAGAACTGATAGGAAGTCATCAGAAGGACCTTGTAACCTCAGTTTTCCAGTTATCGTACATTTAAATCCTCGCAAAACTAACTAATTTAATATGTTTCTGAATTATAGGTGGCGTAAAAAATGCTTGATAAAACAAGCTTTGGTTTGTTGGTTGAATGATTGCTTTACGTATTATCAGCAATTTGTCAATTAATCTAAACCTAACTTCATGCCAGCTGGAGGTCGTGGGTTTGAAGCCCTGTCGGGTCATGCATAAGACTTTAAAATGTGAATAGTTGCTTCTTCGCCTGATAATCAGCATAAGTGGGCAAAGTATCGAGTGGTGCATCTGGTGTCAGGATAATGTGACTGGGGGTTGTATGCTTGTCTACGACATAATGACTCTGTTAGCAGGTACTTTAAGGTCGCCTCAAGGTGCGCAAATAAAAGACAGATCATAAAATAAACTCGCACATCTTACACATACACGCTTGTTCTTAGAACAATCCTGGTATATAAATAAACTTGGTCTCGTCATGTATAGCTGAAAATTGCCGATGAAACTTTCAAAAACCATTACAAATAACCAAACAACCAACACAACTGCTAGATACAGTACTTGTGTCGCAATGCCGCATATTACCACAACTCAGTTCACAATTCTGGTTCATTAAACTACTAAGACAATTTAATCCGTTTGTTGATGGTAAAAAGTCGTTTGGACGCGTATGCCCAAATAATTTGTTGCTAGAAAGGATTTATGATAGTCTATATAGTGAATGCACATTACAATGTTTAGTTTAGCAGTTAGATGGCAACATACATATACTTTATAGTAACATTTTTCCTGTAGTATGAATATTCAATAAAATAATTATTTTTCAAATTCTTGATGTATGTTAACTTCCTGGTGCGTCGGAAACATAAAGCAAGACTGCTATGTACTTGAATTTAATGTATGAAATAAAAAGTTACCTCCCTTTAATTGTTAATATTTTTTAATTCTTCTGAAGTAGAACCGTCTCATCAACACCTACAGTAAAGACTAGATGCCTACTTATTTAATGTTGAATTTCTTTATTTTGTTTGAGTTATTACTAATAGTATCTTTGTTTATTTATTTTCATTTCTTTTTGATTTCATAAAAAATGACATTTAGTCTGTTGTCGATTATAGATTACAAATATGTACATGCTTTATATGGTTATACTATTAACTGTAATAATAATAATAATAATAATAATAATAATAATAATGTGTTTCTGTTGTTTTTCTTATAACCATTTTCTACTATTTCAGCAAGCAATCATGGTATCCTGCCTAGAGTGACTAAGCGAAGAGCACACTCTTATCTGAAGGATAAACGTTCTGGAGTATTTGACAACGGAGTTTCCTGTGAATGTTGTTATCATAGCTGCTCATTTTATGAGCTTGCACAGTACTGTATAACACCCCGGGTTTTAAGTGAAAAAGACATGCTGATATTTTAAACATTTCGTGAAGACGTGACACTGGACACATTCTCAATTTTACGCACATTTACGATCTCGGTTTTTAAAACTTTAAACCTGTCTGTCTGTTACATAAATATGACAGTCTATTTTCCTTTATGTAAATTCATTAATTCAGTTGCCATATTAATTATAGCATTCTAATTTTAAATTCAAAATCAAAATGCACAACAGTAAATTGAATAAATAAATGGAAATTAGAATATTTTGTGCGAGTTATCCCGCTTTAAATGTCGTGGAGTAATTGTTTATTTTTTTTGTCTTGAATGTTAAGTAGGGGAAAACGGAATACACGGAGATAACCGCCTTTCCTCGACACACAAAACTGACAAACTTTTTAACAATAAGTTTTGGCGCAGGAGGCGCTGTGATTCGTAAGAGCGCTCTTTGAACAACTTGACCCCATAGACTCCTAATTTTGGGTGTCACTAAATGTTATATTTTAAAACTTCACGAAACGAGTTTTGGTAGAACTTTATGACGCCACTATGAGAAATCAGTGGTTGGTTAGTAAGCCATTTGATCTTGATTTTACAGCTATGCCTTTATGGTATACATGGCACATGATCTTATTTCTACTAAGTGCTATGATGTTTTTTTTTTGCTCATATTTATCTATTTAGAGCAATAATTACATCTCCATAAATTATGTCATCACTGATTGAAAATTTGATAGCCACGCGAATACTCTTGTATTTCTAGATAAAACAAGTATTTTTGGTAGCCATGACGTCATTGTTAAAAAAAACTATTCTCTTTTTTCAATAAGAGGGTTGAAATATAACGCATAGATTATGTCATTGTTTCTAGGTAACTTAGCAATAATGTCACTATAGAGTATAACACTATTTGATCTCGTTTCAACTAGAATAACATTACTTAAAGAGTGGAGTAGAGTAATGGTGTTTTACGCCACAGTCAATATTCTTTCACTTATTTCGAGGACTTAGTTCTGGGATGGTGGAGGAAACCGGAGTGCCCGGAGAACGACATTCGGCTAGCGAACTGACAAACTTTCTCACACTAGGATCTGTCCCGAATGGGATTTGAACTCAGGCGGTAAGAGGATCTGTACGCTGCGCGCTTTCGAATACTTGATTACCTATAGAGTCTGTGATGGGCTAATCGAGGGTGTTGTCTACATCATGTGATTTTTTTTATGAAAAAATAATTTAATTTCTAAATTCTGTTATATCATACTGCAACACAAACACAACGTAAATGCACGTGCTCGTTTCTCATGATATACTCCAATAAAATACGCAACCATAGCAACGCTAAACGTCAATGGCGTGAGGTAAGGACTCTTTCCATTTCATTGGCTGAAATTGTTTGTTGATGATAGTTCCAACGCGGAGGATTTTTTTTAATTTATAAAAAAATCAAGAAAAATAAAACAAAACATTGCATTTTGTTTTATGTTTCAGTTTAAGTGCTTAAAATTAAATTATAACTTGTGTTTTTTTGTCTAAGGAATAGTACATTAAGCTTTAATAGTATATACCTGGGCAAAAACGATGTCCTGCACGTCCCCTGCATCAAAATGTTTCACTGCTCTGTCTAGGCCTTTGAAATTCTCGACAATACCACCAGATGCAGTAGCACGAGCAACAATAAACTCATAAATCATCGAAAAAAGAGATTCTCGGTAAACGACTGACATTTTTGCAATAACTGACTTTGTTAAACGGTGGCAAGTTTTCCTTGGTTAGGTGTAATGGCTACACTCTCGGAGATTTGCAGTACAACGGGCGTTAAAAGTGATGGTGATATTTGGCAGTTAAGTTATTCATTGACGATATCTTGTTTCCTCTTCTTAAATGTGTTTATGTGGAATTCATTTGCCAGTTGTTTCAACGCATTAATTCTAAGTTTGTTTAAGTTTTCGCGCGATGCCATACTTTCTGACATATACCCGGAAACGTAAACAAAATCCCGTTGTCAAGATATCCACTCGAAAGTAGTTACGGAATTATCGTGAAAGAGTTTATTAAGACATAACATGAAAAACGATGTGCACACTTTTTCATAACGCGCTACGCGCTTTATGAAGTGTGCACACCGTTTTTCATGTTGTGACTCGATAAACTTGTTAATCACACAAATTATTCCTTAAATATTTCAAGGTTATGACGGCACTTTAAAGAACGTATAAACCTGTTTCACTGTACGTCAGTCATGACATCATTGTGAGAGTACCTCACCTCGTTGTTAACGAACAATTGATTATTTTGTGAGGTAAGTAATGGGAAAAGTAGTTTGATCATAATTATCATGAACTGACGAAATATATTTTAGCGGTCGACGAATCGTAGACGGAAAAAGCGCCATCACAAAAACTGGTTCAATAGCTCAGATTGTTTTCAAACACAAGGTGTCTCATATTTGTGGGTTCGGTCCCGGTCGGCTGCAAACGAAAAATGGATTCCCTTCTTCTTGAGCTAAAACTGGTTGACTCCAGTACCAGTATAATAGACCTAGTTTTCTGCTTTTATTAATCTGCAACACTTTGTGAAAAGTGTATTAAAAAGACCAAAAAGGAATCAAAATTGTATTGGACATCATGAAAATACAAATTAGCTGATGCTACGTAAGTCAGCATGCAATCTACCAACCACCATATACATTGTACTAGTACCCCAATTACCATTTATATGGACTCGGAATGATCACTTGTGAAGCTTGTTGCCTTAATTTTTTCCACTAGTATAACTTCTTAGAGTTTAAATGACATGTACTTACTGTAATAAAATATTCACTTGACATATATCACAATTTTAACCTTACAAGTAATGTACACTTTAATTTTTACGTCTATTGCAAGTCCGCAACTAGGGAATCGAACCATAAACCTCTGCCTTCGACCACTCTTTGATCACACAGTCATATATAGATTTCATTCTGATGATAGAAAATATCCTGATTGATTGATTGGTTCATTGATTGATTCATTGGTTCACTGATTGATTGATGTATGTCAGTGGTTTTCTCAGGGCACTCCTGTTTTCTCCACCGTACAAGAACTGAAGTACCCATTTAATTGTTTAAAAATTGAAAATAAAAGAATTTATAAAAGACTTTGTAATTGTTGCGGTATAAAAACTCATATGTGTAACAAAAAGATTATATACTAGTATTTAATAAAAGAAGTAGGATAATTTTTATACCAAACTGTATGATCAGCATAAATAATAAAAATACATGGATGAAATCGATATCAAATAAAAGTAACACCAAGCTTTAAATTATACTCCCGTTATTTCGTTACTTTGAATCATGTCATATGCATTTTTTTGAATTTTTAAAATCAAATATTCAAGAAATTGCATATCACAGGAGTGTAGTGTCATATACCACTTTTTGAATTTAATCATAAAAATACATTCAAAAAGTGGTATATGACAGTAGCAATAGGATAATTCAATCTTTATCCTCTTGTCAAACAATGAAGGCGACATCGGTAAGGAAGGAAAAACCACTACAGTGTATTTATGTTATCGATATTCATTGTTTTAGAAAGCACGTTGTTGTCCTAAACCATCAGAAACACATTACATTTCGGTTAAAAAACCTTCAGATATTATTTTAAATATACACTTGTACATAGAAACGAAAATAGCAACTTAAATAATAATTCTATTTACATAAACATTATTTATTTATTTATTTATTTATAATTCGAAAAGTGGGATAAAGAAAATCGGAAAATAATAAATCAGTGTTAACGTTGCATAATTAAAACAGGCAATAATTTTAATTACCTAACAAACACATCTGTCAATATATGACAAGTCCAAACACTCAATATATTACCACGAGATTAAACAAAGAAATCCAGTCTTTCAACAAAATGACATTGAAAGTTTTGTAAACAATTGAAAAGTGCGTAATACCATATAATCACAGATCATCCGATTAAACAAAATTGCTTTAACAAATAAATATAAAAATGGCCGAATGACATTCTCGTAAAATTGCTATTTTCACGGTTTGATTTTGATTAATAGAGCGATAAAATAGCTAATTGAATTGAACATACATGATTATCAATAAAATTCTCCCAAGTGCAGATCAATACACAAATGATCGATGTGAATAACTTGCATCGGGATTTCTCTTTCATGTTCTATTTATACCCCACGTGACGTCACGATAACAAGGTTATCGGATTTTCATTCAGCGATCAGAGAGTTTCCCCCGGTAGCGAGGGAAAGAGAGTCGCCGTGAACACATGTAGTTTATAATAATGACTAGTTTATAATAGAATATATCCATGTGTAGCATCACGTTAAAATATTTGGATCATTGAGTGGAATTTATTTTATATAAGATTATATTTTCCGCCCAAAATGAGGCTTGGATTTTATGGAATTATTTCTATATGCACCTTCATAGCCGTGTGTCTGATTCAAGTGTCACCCTGCAAAGGTAAGATTTACGCATCTCCAAAATTGAGGTTTCCTCAAGGGGGAAATAAATTGTTTACAATTTAAAAAAATATCTTAAATCATAGATTATATTTTCTAAAATACACTTAAATGTATTTTGGTGTTTTAATTTTAATTCAATGTATTTGCTATTTATAACTGTCTGTTAACATTTTGTAAACAAACACGGTAGACCTTTATGAAGCCCTTAATTTACCTATTAATAAAAAGTTCAACATATTTATAAATTCTTATAAATAGGTAATATGTCATTAACCTAATTAACAGTTATCTTCATAAACATAAGATTTAAGCCGAATTCGTTGTATGTAATTTTTCATAAAAATAAAAAGTTTATTTTGTAACCAAAAGTTTGGGGGTTATACCCTAGGGAAAAGGTGAGAGATTCCGCATACTTATACAACATTCTGCTTACCGGTTGGAACATTGTCGATTTATTTTAATGGTTTTGAAACGAACAACCTTCCCTTTAGCGTGGAATAAAATAAAATTCGATGTTTAAAACTTTAATTAGTTTTGAACACCTAAGTTTTTCACCTGTGCAATTTTGTAACTGAATTTAGAAAATGGCGTCTGTCTCTCCTGTGTACATTTGTAAACTCGGGTCATTGTCACAGTCAGCTGTGGTATTTTTGGGATGGGAGACAGCAGTCAATTATAATAAATAAAAATGGTCTTAAATCAAGAGATTATTAACCTGCAATGTCTAATTGCAAGCTGTTATGTGTACTACACCCAGGTCATATCTTGGTGTAAGAATTTCTCATGGTGCATGTCCAGAGCTAATAAATGTACAAATGAAAATTTAACCACACAAGAACTGATACTTATCAAATTAAAGTATTTTTGTGAATCAGAATCATTTACTTTACCTGTGTAACAAAAAAAAAAAAAAAACCCTTAAAAACATTTAATTAAAAGAGCACCATCAACTTCATAGAGGTTTGCTAAAATTTAAAAAAGGATGTATTTTTCTCTATTTTAATGTAAATTCTTCAGTTCAATTTGGACCTGTATAAAAGGGACACAGTAGACCGGTGTGTCAGTATCACTGTACCACAGAAGGACGAATACCTTTGATACCTTTTTAGGGAACTTTGACTACTTTGGTTATAATTATTTTAATTTCTTTCTTAAATGCTCATCAGGGTGCCCAGATATCATATTCTCCAATTAAATAAAATCCTTTTAATTCTATAAACCAAAGTTTATCCCTATAGCAAAAGGTATACCATGTTTGGTTATACAATTGATCAGTGGTCGTGTGACCTACAAGGTTGTTAAAATGAAATATATATACTTCATCCAAGGTTTTTAAATTAAGACCAGTCAGCTTGCTTGAGACAAGAAAATGTTAGAGTCAAGTAAATATTCAGATTGGTCTGTAATCTTTTGTAAATTCTCTTACATTTTTCTTATATTTTGAGAATCAGACCATTAAGAATTTTAGTTTAATTTTGAATACGTAATGCTTCATAAATCAAAAACAAAAATATAGTTTATTCAGTACTTTCTAAAAAAAGTTATTACATAGCTTAAAAGTTTGTTTTGTGAATGTATGTTGAACATTTAACAAATTTTTTTGAGAACGTCGAAACAGAAAAGGCATAACACTCCCATTTTAAAGGTACTGAAAAATTTAGAAAGAGCATTTTTTGGAATACTAATCATGTGTGATTTTACATAATTAAAATTGTAAAATATAGATTACCTGGTAATAAGTTTATAAAAAAGATTATCATGGACCTATTTACTGCTTATAAAAGAAATTCAAAGAAAAATTTTAAAAAGAAATAAATAATAAATAAATTTTAAAAAGAAGTAATAAGTAAATAGTAATAAATAAAAAAGTAAAGGTGATTGTAAATTTTACATGTGACTACTTAGAGACATCTTAGTACATGTATATACAACTGCTTTGAGACATCTGAGCCTGCTTTGGCTTATGGCTAATAAATGTTTTTTTACACTAGATTTCACATGTACACCTCCCGTTTTTATAGGACATGTAACTTAAATAGATTCTTGTTTTGTTTTAATGATCACCTTCGTATAAGGACCACTATGCACTTTTGATTTATTTATATGAATTGTAGTTATATTAATACCAGTAGTTGTTGTTCCAAATAAAAAGCAAGATTGTATCTTTAAGATATTTAAGTGCAAATTAATTATCGATATGTATGACTGCAGACTGGCTGTTAAATTTATCAAAAAATAAAGAAAAAACCACAAACAAACAGAGACAGTCCATATTTAGTTAAAGTAATTTCTCTCTTGATATGATCACCTAGGTAATTACCTAATGTTAGTTGAAAATTGTATAACATTTTCATGATAAAATCAGTTATACATTTATATAATCATAATATGTTGTATTATAGTACATTATAACTGGTTTAGAAGAATTTTATTTTTCAAAATAAAGGCTTTTATCAGATAGTTCGCTTTATAAGCTTGATGATAGTTTAATACCACATCTACAGATAAAAGTAGAAAGTGACGGACACATATAAAGCTTCATAGATTTGCTTTTCCTTTAAATATACTGAACTAGCATTTAATATATTTAGAGTTCATCAAACTTAATTGGAACATATCTTAAAAATTGTTCTAGTATGTTCTTGTTTAGTGTTCACCACTATTTGCATGCTAAGTAACGAGCAAATGGGTTTCTCCAATTAAAAGTGCATTTGGTGTTAAGACTTTTGAGTAATTTCTTTACTTCAGATATTGACTGATACCTTTAACTTCATTTTACTGACTAGTATAGGAAAAGTGTAATCATTTAGTAACAAGATCTGCAGATCATGGGTTTCTTTTAATGGTATGTTGTTTATGGTAACAAAATATTAAAAACTTTAACCAGAATGGTGAAAGTTTACTATTATCTATTGATTACTGCCTCAAAAACTTGTTGTTGAAGTGTCTGCCTCTAAAAACAAGAGGTTATGGGTTTGAGCACTGGTCTGGTCATATATAAAACAAATATTTGAGATACCGCTTCTCGTCTGGTGCGTAAACAGGTATTTACTGGTTCATTCTTTGCAAGGACAACGTGACTGGGTTATTGTTATGCTTGTCTGTGGCATACTGACTTAATGAGCTAGCACCTTCACAATTTTCACCCTGAGTGTTCGTTAGTACAAGGTAGGCTGTAATTCACACTCACACATGCCATGCATACACTAACTTGTTCTTAAATTAATCCTTAGAGATTAATAAACCTGCTCTTTTTGTGAATATAATAATTTGCTGACAAAATTACAACCAACCAATCTATCAACTGACTGCTTGACTTGTCATTGCCTTTTCAGGCTGGACAAAAATGTTTTTAATCAATGCAAAATAAATGTCTTGTATTCTAAAGCAGTGCATGTATGTAATAGTGAAAAGATGTTAAATATGTGGTAGGTTTATATTTTTACAGAATTTTATAAAAATCATGCGTAACAATATCAGAATGATAAAAACTATGAAAGTGAAAAATCTAGAAAGATAGGTGTATTATATATAATTTAAAGCTAGACTGATTTATCTAGAAACATAAGACAAATATCCACTGCTAATTGAGGCAGAATTAACACAATGATTATACATGGTTGATCAGGAATATTGGCTTCTTAGTTCATCATTAATTGTACAATATTAAAGACAGAATTTTGTTGACTGCTCGTACTAGAAGTTTAATAATAAACCTCACTTTAAGGATGTATAACAATTTGCCGCGGCACTAGCTAACTTTTTCTTTGGGGACTTTTTCAAGTATATGTATTGATTTTGAAATTTTTAGTAACCCATATACATGTAGTGATCTTTGGTCCTGACACCAAAATTATTCAAAATATGATATGAAATATTGTTCAGTGATTAAAAAGAATTCAAACACAGGTCCAAGTTTGTTTGTTAGTACCCGGTAATGGCCAATTTGCATAGAGGGAGGATTCAGTGACTTGGTGGTTTAAATAGGACACACAAACCACAGCATCTCTTGCTGCCTAGGTTTGAATCCCATACAGGCAGTTCCAAGTGTGAGAAAGTGTGTCAGTTTGTTTCCTGAAGGTTAGTGGTTTTTCAGCAGGCACTTAGGTTTTCTCTACCCTTCTCAAACTGACTGTCTTGACTTAAGTGAATTTTGATTTGGACATAAAACTCTTATTCTACTCCATTGTATTTTATATGAACTGAATTTAGCTCCATGCAAAAATGCAAAAGACTATCCATAATTGGCTATTAGAGAAGTCTTGAAGTTACGTTAAAAATAATGATGTCATCTGCAGTGAGTGTGTTATGACTTATGTACACCATTTCATGTTTTCTATTTACAATGCAAAAATCTAAGACATGGTAGCCATGCATTTGTTGTTGTCACTATTTTTAAAATTTGATATTGACAAAAGGACACTTTTTAAACTTCTTTGTTGATAAGAGAGAGAAAAATTCAAAGACAAAAATTGTTCACCAAGTAATGATAATATAAAATGTAAAAGTCTTCCCAGATGTTGTGTTTCATGATCACTAAGTTAGGTGCAGTACATAATTGGCAATAACGTATATAAGGTAAACACAGATAATTTTTACATTTTAAACACATAGAGTACCTGTTTACATTTAATTTGGGCTTGTTAATATTTCTATTGTGATTAATTAAAATGTAATGTATACCAATGTTATGCAATGTGATGCTGTACAACATGAGTCACATGGACAGATGTTCTGGAGACAAATCAACATGTTTATACAACTGTTACAGTGTATCTATGTGTCAATATAAGTACCTGTAGAGGTGAAAGAAAAGGTCATATGATTAGATCATTGGCAATTCTGACACTTTTTAAAGTGCGAAATAAATGTAATTTTTATATAGCAGGGCTTTATATGCTCACTTGGCATGTAATCATGGTGGACCAATTAAAATGTTTGTCTGTCATCTATCTGTCAGTAGGTACATGCAACTTTTTAGGTAAATAAGAAATTGGAATCACTGTAATGGTGATACTTAAAATCACACTTTTTTATTGTGTGATTAGAATATTTGACAATTATGACACTTTTGAAGGGGCAATTTAAATCACTAACAATTGTCACACATTTTAAGGTGTGAAATGCATGTTTTTTTTGTGCAATACTGTTTTAGTTGAAGCTTACTTGGACACAAAGAGTGGAGTGGAGAGGCATAATGGAGTTATTTTTCACTTATATGAGACAGACAGTTCAAAGATGGTGGAGGAAATCAGAGTTCCTAAAAAAAAACCCACCAGCCTCCATCAGGCAAATGGACAACTTCTCACATAAAGATCTGCCCTAAGTCAAATTTGAACCTAGGTGGTGAGAGGCACTGTGATATGTAAACATGAGCTATAGGATGCTTGGCCTCCAAGGCCCCTGACACCAAGAAACAAAATGTTTATATGACTGTAATATACTGGCATCTATTTACAAACTCATGTCCAAAAATATAATTAGTATCACTGTTTTTGACACATGTTTGAAATGCATCTGAGCTTCTTATAATTGGCATGTATGGTAAAGTGATTAGTTAAGTGTGTGCTTTAGACTACCAACATACACTGAGGCTCCAGGAATGCCGGGCATCGTTATCTTAAGGTCACGATCAGCCTTATTTTTTTTAGCAGTTTCTATCATTCAAAAAAACTTTTGAAAAAAGTGAGTTTGAAAAAACATTCACCAAAGTTTGCACCAGTGTGAAGAGCTAGAACATTGACAACAATCCCTTAAATGTTTGTGCGATGTCTCACACTTTTCAGGTGAGACAAAAAAGGTATGTCATGGCTCGTGTTGTTGTGTTAGACAGTTTCATTGATATTACTCAATGATTTGACTTTGAAACAGGAGGACACTTATCATATATATTCATTCATTAAATGTAGACACTATATATACATAATCAGTATACATATATTCATTCATTACTGATATTTGTCACGGAAAATTTAAACTTAAGAATGATAGTGAAAACTTGTACCGACACAAATGAATAAAGATTCTTCTGATATTTCTGTTTATGTTTTCATAAAAATATAAGAATATTCATATTATAAACCATGAAATTTTACATTAAAAGGTAAATACATACATGCATGTCACACACACACACACACACACACACACACACACACACACACATATATATATATATATATATATATATATATATATATATATATATATATATATATATATATATATAAAATAAGAAATTGCCAAGAGACTTTTTACATATCTTATAGTACATGTATATCAGACTTGAAACCAATTTGAGTGTCAAACTTTAAAATTTTTCTGTCCTTTTTTTGTCACATGATATTTGTTTATAAATCTATAAAAAATCTAAAATTGACATGTTTTTTTTTTATTATTTTATTTACCTCACTTTCTATACCTAAATTTTCATCAAAACTAAAAAAACAAGTTTATTTCGTGACAAAAATTTATGATCTTTTCTACAACATTGTGTTTGTGAATTGATATATAATTTTAAAAATTGACATGTCTATAATTTTGTTTACATCACTCTGTACATAAAGTCTCTGTAAACTTAAACAAGATTTTATAGTTTTAAAGTTAACATGTTTTTAATTTTATTACTCTGATCTTGTGTAAAGTTTTCAAGCTTACATAAATCTGCAGGTAGCTTTATTTACCTGATATATATACATATATATATATATATATATATATATATATATATATATATATATATATATATATGTATAATATTAACATAAATATATCATAAAATTCATACATGTTCATATATAGTCAAAGTTCAACTTGATGTCAAACCAGTACAAAGTTGCTCTGTGTGAATATTAAATTTATGTTTCTGGTACCTCCAGTTAATTGAAAGTTTTAGATATTAAATTACCAGTACATATTTTTTATGTCTTTCCTGTTGTTTTATTCTGTTTCCGTGTACAAAGCAATTCTTTTTTTTCCATAAAAGGAGGGCTGTTGGTTTGAAACTTTGGTCGATTATATTTTGTGGCTCATTTAACCCTTGTTGGTGGTTGATTACTATTTGTCTGAGGGTGGAACTCTTTAAAAGGTTGAATAAAACATTGGTGACAAGTATTTGAAATTGTACACAGTAGATGACTGGTATTAAGCGAGTGGGACCAGGGCTTGACACCCAGTCTGACTTCCTTTTGTTAATTCTTCTCGTGTTTTGCAATGTTGTCTTTAATATTGGTAACAGTCTGTCCAGTCCTTATTTTAACAATTCCTATTAGAAAATTTTAGAGGCAGTTACAAAATATAGACTGTTAAAAATTGAAGATATCTATTAAGGAAAGTTGAATTTTTCTTGATTTCCTTTACCAAGCACTCGGCATTATGGAATCAAAGTCACAGTTCTTTTGGATGGGAACTTAAAATAAACAAGGTCCCGTGTCATGGCAGGATAAAGAACCCTGCTGTATAATGCCATCAGCGCAACACACAGGCAAAATTTCTGCACTTTTGCCTATAGCTGGTCTCGATATAAGTGAAATATTCTTGACTGGGATGTTCAACACCATTACTCAACTCAACTCAACTTGATAAAAAAATCAAATTACCTTTAAAAAATCTACATAATGAAATTTGTATGAAAATTTTTCAGACAAAAAAATCAAGTCGCTGAAATACGTAAATTTTGTAATAGAATTGTCCTTGGTTAGAGTAGCATTTCTGTTGCATCATTTTTCATTGTAATGTTTACATCAAAACACAATGTACTTTTATTATCATAAGTACCAGTACTCCATTACAATAAACTACGTAATTCACCTCGTGACTGTAGGAAATAATGTTTGATAATTTGTTTGATAAGGTTCTTACTACATATTCTCATTGTTGATCAATCAGATTAAAAATTTTAATATTTATGATTTATTTTGTAATGAAATTAATTTAAACCATTCACATTAATCAATTATTTAAATTTAGGCATGTGCAGTAAAAACTGAATTTAAAGAATTTTGTCTGGTTATGATATAATCAATGTTTGGTTTTAAAGAAATCATTGAAAAATTTTACTTCTTAATGGGTTAATACTAAATGCAGTAGAAATGGCTTACCAGTATGTCATGTGCTGTTTTTGAATGTTTTAATTTAAATAATGCATTGAATAACGTTACATGTAAACTTTTTTGTAAGTATAATTTGAAAAAAAAAATATGACATTTGTAAATAGAGTTGACTGCACATAAGTAGGTATAAATTTGTTAAAATTTCAAACTGATTAAAATCAAACTATTTTCCAAACCAGCAGAAGATGGATCACAAGAGTTATGTTGTTCAGATCAACTGCATTGATTTCACATAGCTTTATATTTTAATGGAGTTTTAAAGTTAATCTGTTAGAAATGTAATATAGGCCAATATTAAAAATCAATGATTTTTGTAACTACAAATCTGATATATATTATATATGGTTATCATGTGTCAGTGTGAAGGCATTTCAAGAATTTTTGCTTTTCTAGCTTGCCTGTATTGGTTCTCAAGAAGTAATGGTGTTTTTTTTTACACCCAAGTCCAGATTTTTGTTAGTTTCAGTTTCTGGTTGGTCAGTTCTAGAATGAGTTCCTGGAGAAAAACCACTGACCTCTAGCAGGAAAGCTGACAAACTATCCCTCTATGATCTGCTTAAGTCAAATTCTAAGCTAGGCATTGACCGTTGCTGGGCACTGTAACAAATTGCTTCAGAGCATTCTGCCACTGAGACCCATTGTAACTTAGGAAGCTTGAATCACATGCCTTGTCACTTGGGCACATTGTTCAAAATCCTGTTAGCTTAAATATTTGTAAAAATTTAAATCATATGTAGAATCAAAAACTTCAGAAATTTGGTTGAAAAGAGTTGTGTTTAAGTCAGAATCATCAGCCAAAAAAAAAGATTATTTGTATATAGATCTGAATTGTTTTTCATACTGAAACAGGCTGTGGCTTATGTTTCAATGAATTCCTATTGACAATTTTACTGATAGTTCAGCTTACAGGGTTTAATCAACTGGACCAGATCAGTTGAATGTTTGCATCAAGCCTAGTATGTCTAATTGTAAAAGTTTTTTGATGAACAAGTTGAGCATGCATGTTTCTTTTGGCCATTTTGCCAAAACAGTTTACCAGTACAAAGTCTCCATGTATTTCATTTCGTTGAGTCCAACATTGACTAAAGCATGTGAGAATAAAAATATATGTTACAATCAGGTAGGATAGTGAACTATGACTAGAGGAGTTGAATATTTCAGTAAGAAACAAGACTTTCGGAGTTTTTGACTGAAATATTAACAACGGTAACATTTTACTGTCCAACATAAATAAACTAATAACAGATTGTTTTTCTTCTATTTAAATATAATTTAATTTAACATAAACACCATGTTTACAAAATCATACTAGAATTTATAAACAATTTATTCATTTTAAAACTATTATTTTAAATGCTGTGAAAAATTTCTTACATAACATGTGATTGTCTCGATTATGAAATCACTATCTTAAATAGTGTCAAACTCTATCTCAAACATGCAAATATGAAGATTTTTTTTTCCTACCATGCCCTTCTGTCTACATAAAAAAAAGAAAAAATGCTAATGCCCTTATTGCTATGAGTAAATGTGACATGAATTGAGCATTTGGTGTTTAGAATAAATCTTGTATTGATAGTAACCAATTTTTTTATAATCATTTCAGCCTTTTCCAGTTTATTAGATTTAAATGAGGTCATTATAGAATCTTCCCATTACTAATTTCTTGGATTAATTGTATCGCTCTCATCTCTCTATTATGTTAGAATTTCTATGAATAATGATCATAAGACCTAGCTTAGGGAATATTAGAATGAGACAGCAGTGATGTTTTCTTAAGGAAATTTAAATGCATTACTTGAAAAAAAAAATCTTGAAAAAAAAACTCAGGAAAATCATGAACAATTTTTAATGATTGTCTTAAGTAATGTTTTACCTTCAGGTTTAATCCAATGAAGACATTATCAGAATTTAAAGTTAATTTGGTGTGCTTATTCTTTGTTTCAAATAATTTTGGAATTTTTCCTTTAGCTCTGATCAATAAGTTTAATGATGTCCAGAATGTTTTTATCAATGTTTGTTATCATAACTTTATGAATGCCACTCAGTTGACATTTGTTTACAATGCTGTCGATATGCAGATAGCCAATTTGCTGTTTGATATTAAACTGATAGAATTTTTCTCAGCACATTTCTTGAAAATGAGATCCCTTGTTTGGACCCTGAATACAATTAATCTGATTTGTGACATTCTATCCAAAGAAATATCATATTTGATCAATATTGTTTCCTGGTTTGGACATCATAGCAATATTTCATCGAACAAATCTTTGGATAATGATTCTATAATAGAACAGATTTATCCAATGTATTTCTGCAACTTTTTATGTTTGAGGGTTGTACAACAAATATAATATAAAATTTGTACCATGTCCAAGAAAAACTTTAAGCTTTGTCTATGGTATATCAAATACTTTTAGCATCTACAAGCAATTCTGTGTTTTGGATTACAAATTCTTTTTTTCCTCATTGAATTTTGAATGAAAAATTTCACATTTTTATATATTTACATTGACTTTTATGTCATTGATTAACAGCCCTTACTTGCTTACATCACATATGTTCCCCTATTTCTGATGCATTTTAGCAATGCAGCATGCTTATCTTGCAAAAGATCGTCCCCTTTTTTTGTAGCAAAAATGTGTGGTTTACTAGTTTACTGCTGCCATGTATTGTTGTTTATTTTATTTTTTTTTTTAGAGAAAAACATATACTAACAGCCAATTGCCACAATTTTCACACTGTCTTACCTTCATCATGAAGGCTGTTTAAAACCACTCCATCGCAGATCCATTTATAGTTGTCAAAATAAATAAGATGATGTATTTAAAAATGGAAGGAATGTTCCGGTATATTCTAATTGTACCCAACCACATATAGGTTACTATATCTGTTTGAATGTGTAATAATATCATTACCTTGTGACAGTGTCAGGATTTTTATTTTAGTTAAATGTCATATCTTACTTATTTTCAAAAAAATCGATCTTTCAATTATTTCATGTATTAACATAACACCACACCCAATAGGATGAGAGAATTGAAAAACAAACATGTTACATAAGTGGTGTTATTTGTCAAATGATTTAAGCATTTTTGGCTGTAATTTCCTCCCCAACACCCCAAAATGGATATTTAAACCTGTAAATGCTTACAGTTTGTAGCATCAAGGTTTACTGGAGCATATCTCATTTTTACATTTAGTACAATCTGATCTTTGCATTGAGCTAAGACTTGATAGTCTAACATGGTGTTTTAGCTCTAAACTTGCAGTGAGACTTCAATATCTTGGTAGAAACATAGTCAGTAATAGTGACTTATTGTTGTCAAGGTGTTCATTGAATTAAGATTATGAAGAATAAAAAGAATCAGTAAAGCTGTGTCTAATGGAAAACAGCACCTCTTAATCCTAATCAGACAGATTTTAGTTGAAGAAAACTTTTTAAATCACTTTACAAAGGTTTGTTTTTTCTGGGTATTTTCCACCATTCCAGAATTGACTGCCTTGATATCAGCTAGTGAAATAATTCTGGCTGTGGCTGAAATTACCATTGTTACGCTTCATCCACTTATACATTACAGTACTGCATAGCAACTATAGTTCAGTTTTTTGTTTTCCTCTGCAGATGCCTTTTTTTACCCAAACATATAATGTACAGGGTTTAAGTTTAAAATTTTTGTACTTTGAACCAAGTTTGGTACATACGGTATCACACTGTCTCACTCTTCACTATATCAGGCCTGTAACTCTCAAGTTAATTTGTATATCATGATGTGATTTGCAGCATGCATCGTTTATGTATTCACATAGTTATGGTCCCTTAATAAATTTGGTGTGGGGATATTGTAGTTGCTAAATGGAGATTTTGAACATAATGACCTTTTTAAAGCACTTACTGCAATTCTTTGGTAGTTAATTTGTTAAGAGTGCTCTTTCTAGAACAAGTAGGTGATCAGTGGTTTGAAATGTTCATGAATTCACAAATAGTAATCATACTTCAGCAGAGCACTTGGCATATCCTTACATCAATGAAATCTCAATTTTTTTGTTCTATTTTGGGTAAGTATTGTTTCTTACTCAACATACTTCATACGACTAAGCTCATTTACAAAATATATAGCATACAAGGCAGGTAGCAATTCAATATTTTGCTGTCTTTGCCTTTAGCTACAGATTACTCAGTATATGTGAATTAATCATGGCTTGAACTAACACAAGTATTTTAACTTTATAAATTTACAAATTCTACATGTATTAATTTTATTTTAACCCATTGAAAAGTGTGCCCTGTTGTAAAGTTATTAATTACATAAATTAATTATATAACATATGTGAATGACATAACGATTGGCCTTAGAGCGACATGTGATATGTGGGTGTTCTCTCGGCTTTCAGTACATATTTGTCATACATGTCTGATTGATATGTCTCCATGTTAATCCAGGTAACAGTATAGGTATGTAATGTTGGTCAGAATTATGATACATTTAAAAACCACTGTAATGGCTCTTATTTAGAGAGATCTTCATAAGTAATCAGAAATTTTGCTCATACTTGTCCATTAAAATATACATTCCAATGTCTTACCACCTAGGTTCAAATCCCTTCAGGGCATATCCTAATGTTAGAAAGATCAGGTTTTCTATGGGCACTCAAGTTTCCTCTATTATCCCTGTAAACTGACAGACCTGATATGAGTGGGTTTTTAAACATCATTTCAACAAACAATATTTAATGGACTACTGGTGGCATGTCCATATTTGAAGCCTGTCAAGAAAAAGCTTTATGTCTGCATTCCAGAAAATCAAAAACATTAAGGTTTGTAGCAATTGCAGAACAGTCTAAATGTCATCTTATGGGATATAAGGTCAGCTGGGGTGGTCAGATATGTAAACATCTGCATCCAGTGTTGATAATATGTGTAGCTCCTTTTGTAACCTACCTTTTAAATTTAATGTAAAATTTATGATTTTTTCCACAAAAATGCTCATATTATCTTTTTTCAGTCATTTCAGTTTACATTAAAATCTTCGTCATTACAGTATGTGACATGATACAAACATTTTGATAACTCTTCTAAAACCTTGAAAAACTAGTGCCATGGCAGACTTGAATCGGACAGTAAGTGGAAGAATTTTCCCCAATGTTAAAGTTTTCTGATAGACATGGCTTAATCGCAATATAAAGCATAGCTTCGCTTCTTGAAACTCTTGATATAAAGGTAAAGTATTCTTAACCCTAAAACAGGCAGAGAAACTGTTGTCTTTCTTCTTATCTTGGATCTCGTATATTGTAATACACTATATGCATGTGCATAAACAATACAATAGGCATGCATAAATACATGTTAATTTAAATGACTTTAATATCTTTTATATGTCTACCTGTATATAGGTTTGTCCAGGTGTTTGTTTATTACCTGACTGACCCTTAATACATTACAGTACATAGAGACCTGGATAGTAAGGAACATAAACAATAATATAAGTATAAATACTTATATATATATATACACTTACATTTTTGTGGCTTATTGTATTATATTATTCTGTGGTCAGATTTAGGTATAATAAAAGATAATCATAATGTATACAACATGTATATGTAAATCCTACTTTTATATTATATATCAGGTTATATCACCACGGTTATGAAAACCTTTTCTTAGGTTATAAAAACTTTGTACTGAAATTAGTCAACTGTAAGAAAATGTTGTAGTTATACCTGTACTTGTATTTTCAAATTTATATAATTTGTTGTTTTTTTGGCTTAGGTTAAACTTTGAATTTTTCATTCAAAAGTGAAACTTCCCTGGTTTAGTGATTTGACAAATGTTATTTAGAAAAAAACCTACATGTACTTAATAAGTCTCATTATATGTATGCAGACAGCAATCTTTCCAAGGACAGACAGAGAGACAGACATGCCAACTGATACTTTTGTATAAATGCTGTTGAATATTCATGAATCTTTAATTTATCTTTTACATCATCATCACCACCACCACCACCACCACCACCACCACCACCACCACTTCACCACCACTTCACCACCACCACCACAACCACCACCACTTCACCACCACCACCACCACAATCACAACCATCACAGACATCACCTTCAACACCAAAGTCACCACCACCACTTCACCACCACCACCACTTCACCACCACAACCACCACAGACATCACCTTCAACACCAAAGTCACCACCACCACCACCACCACCACCACCACCACCACCACCACCATCCAAGTTATTTAACTAATTTGAGTTCTACTTCACATTTTCTCTATTGCTTTAAGCCTCTTTTTGTTGCCTTAGTAAAAGTAAAATGCACTGAATAGTTTGTGGGATTAAACTGAGACACCAGGATTGTGTACAACAAATAGATAAGTCATTACAATTACCTTCAAGAACAAAGCATATTATAAACATTTTCACAAACTTGTGTTAGGTTGATTAATAAGATTATATATAATAAATTTGAGACACAAACAACAAGCAGTCTTAAATAACAAACCCAATAACCCTGCTTAACCTCAAAATACTGACATATAGTGATCATGAATTGCAAAATAAATAATATTATTATATTAATGTAGTTTATAGAAATGTCACAAGCAACTATCATTTATATATGTTTTTCACACTTCCCCATTGGTGGCTTTTGTAATTGTCTAAGATTAAATTGTAGTATATTACAGTGGTATTAAGCAGCTGATTATATGTGTCTCTTGCTGAAACAGGAGTATTATTAGTAAATCTATTACAGTATTATGGATTCTTTAAGGCTTAAATAGATAGTGGCTATTGAAATATCTATTTTTAAATGTTGTCATGAATAATAATTCTTTTTACTGAATATGATGATTTGAGTAATTTTGTAAATTGTTTGTTAAAAACAACTATAGGACAACCTTAAAAACTAGCTTAACTTTTTCTCTAGTACATGTACATCTGGTTAACTATGGTATTAATTTTATACCTCTCACTAGTACATGTACATTTTATCTGGTTAACTATGGTATTTAGTTTGTACCTCTCACTAGTACATGTACTTTTTATCTGGTTAACTATGGTATTTAGTTCATACCTCTCACTAGTACATGTACATTTTATCTGGTTAACTGTGGTATTTAGTTTGTACCTCTCACTAGTACATGTACATTTTATCTGGTTAACTATGGTATTTAGTTTGTACCTCTCACTAGAACATGTACATTTTATCTGGTTAACTATGGTATTTAGTTTGTACCTCTCACTAGTACATGTACATTTTATCTGGTTAACTACGGTTTTTTCTTTCACTAGTACATGTACATTTTATTGGGTTAACTATGGTTTGTTTCTTTCACTAGTACATGTACATTTTATTGGGTTAACTATGGTTTGTTTCTTTCAATAGTACATGTACATTTTATTGGGTTAACTATGGTTTATTTCTTTCACTAGTACATGCACATTTTATTGGGTTAACTATGGTTTGTTTCTTTCACTGGTACATGCACATTTTATTGGGTTAACTATGGTTTTTTCTTTCACTAGTACATGTACATTTTATTGGGTTAACTATGGTTGTTTCTTTCACTAGTACATGTACATTTTATTGGGTTAACTATGGTTTGTTTCTTTCATTAGTACATGTACATTTTATTGGGTTAACTATGGTTGTTTCTTTCACTAGTACATGCACATTTTATTGGGTTAACTATGGTTTGTTTCTTTCACTAGTACATGCACATTTTATTGGGTTAACTATGGTTTGTTTCTGTCACTAGTATATGTACATTTTATTGGGTTAACTATGGATTGTTTCTTTCACTAGTACATGTACATTTTATTGGGTTAACTATGGTTTTTTCTTTCACTAGTACATGTACATTTTATTGGGTTAACTATGGTTTGTTTCTTTCACTAGTACATGTACATTTTATTGGGTTAACTATGGTTGTTTCTTTCACTAGTACATGTACATTTTATTGGGTTAACTATGGTTTGTTTCTTTCACTAGAACATGTTCTAGTATGGTGGAAGAAGCCAGAGTACTTAGATATAATAAATGACGTTTGGCAAGGAGTGGAGTAGGGTGGAGTAATGGAGTTTTATGCCCCAGTCAAGAATAATTCACGTATTTCGAGGCAGTCAGTTCTGGAATGGTGGAACTCTGTCCAGAGTGGGATTCAAACCCAGGCGGTGAGAGGCACTGTGATCCATAAGTGCACGCTTTAGACCACTCAGCCACCGGGCACTAGGATCTGTCTTGATTGAGCTTCAGACCTAAGTGGTGAGAGGCAGTGTGATCCATTTACATGTGCTTTTGGTTCTTCAAGGTCCCCTATAATGGTAGAGAGTTGAGAGAAATAGATGAAATTGTACATGACAAATCACCCACATCTATTCATTCATTCATGGATATGAATTGATCCTTAGGGATTAATACAAATTGTATTTCATTGCAATGCACTAATAAATCTTCATTTTGGACTTAAAAAACAATAAAATCAATCAATTGTGACTTCAAAGACTTATTCTGACAAAAAAGAGAAAAGTTTTTTTGGATATATAAACCAGTTGCCATATATTGATTGTTGAAATGAGGATGGGACTGCATGACAGTATGACATTATATTATAAAACTTGGTTAAATTGATATAGGAAATGATTAAAGTAGGGTAGGTTTTGCATTGTAATTACTTGCGTAGGTGTATTGCAATTTTGCAACTTATATTGCAGACAGAAATGTTTTATGATTGGCTTAATTTATGATTTTATTCTGTATGTGCTTTTTAATAACTTTGTTTAAGTACTGTTTATTGGTCATAATATATATAAAATGTATTTATTAAAAGAATGTTTTTAAACAGAAAATAAAAGTTGGTCTTACCTTTTTTCTTTATTTATATTAAGTTGTCACAAGATAAATACAAAATGCACTCCCTTGTGTTTATAAGAAAAGAAAGTGCTTTTATATATTGCGATTGATACATACTGCGTACATGGATCATTGCACTGATTGTTATCAAGAAGTGTTCAGTATTTTTTTCCCAAAACTGAACCAAAATCTAAATAAATGTTTGGGCTTTGAGCTGTGGGATTTTTCCTTCACAAGTGTGTTACATAACAGATTATAAATTGTCAGATTTAAAGCTAAGACATCAGAGCTAGGTGTTTGATCTTGAACCATATCTTCATCAATAATAGGTCAAGTGTTTGAACCACAGCAGAGCTAGTATCTTCATTGGTACAATTCTATTAGGATAAAGTGTTCTTGAACTTTGAGGATTGAATACCAAAGTTTGAAATTATGTAATAGAGATTTACAGCTCCTTTTTCATGTTTGTAAGCTTTTATTGCATTCGATTTGTTTAGACCATTGATATTATTTATGAA
Organism: Tegillarca granosa; assembly: GCA_029721355.1. Lineage (NCBI taxonomy): Eukaryota > Metazoa > Mollusca > Bivalvia > Arcoida > Arcidae > Tegillarca > Tegillarca granosa. The sequence continues at coordinate 14,972,144 of CM056597.1, read as the reverse complement.
ATATTGAAACATTTGAACAAAGATATAAGTGATATTGCCCTTTGGAGTCAACCAAACACAGTTCATTGCAAGAACAGTAACCTGGACAATATTTAACTGGTACTGATTGTCTTCAGATGATATCATGGTACTCTTAACTTTCATTGGTCCATGAATATGCCCCCCTCAACTTTCAAAAGATTGTCAGAACTGGCTGTGTGGCATGTCTATAGTACCAATACATGTATTTGTATTATTATTGATACCTGTACAAGTGATTAAAATAACTAGAAGTTTATAAGTATATGTATAAGGTCTTATATAAAAACTTTTATTATCCATGCTTAATGATTGTCATATATATATATAAGTATGACTATAAGTTTTATCTCACATTTTGGTTTAGGATGATCTCAGTAAACAGGTTTGTTTCATGTTTACAAAATATACCTAAATACCTGTTAAATTCTAGAGTGCTCACCTTCATTAGTTCAGGTAGTAGACGTTTTTAAATGTCAACATACCTGTAAAAAATGACACATGGAACATGACAATTTTGACCTGCTTGCATTTAAATATGTATAGTTTTCACTGTTTGCATGGTTTTAAAATAATGAGATGCTTGTTTCCCTATTAACATACATTACAGGTACTGTTTTTTTAAGTACACTGAAGTCATAACTTCTTCAGATCAGGTAATGACTCAGGGTATTTAAATTTCACGTTGGTTGGTCAACCAGTCAGGCAATAATTGTCTACGGGCATACCTATATTTTTTGAGGGATAAACAGAAAGAATTAAGCTTATTTATTTGATATAACCATTAGATATACTTACATAATGACTGAGTTTAAATTTGTGTACTAAGCCTTGATTATTTTGACAGCTTATAAATATAAACAGTTTTCTTTTGTTAAAAACAGTTTTAGCCTTTTTGTTTATTTGTGGTTTTATGAACAATAAGCTTAGGATTATTTTAGAGCTGGATTATCAGTTTTAAGGATAAAAACACCACTTTTAACTGTAATTTTGATTTTGTCCTTTAGCTATTATCGCTAATAATAATTAGGGAAAGGTGTTAAAAGTTCTGCAGGCTGTTTGTTTGTCTTTGAAGTATTAGGTGGTTGAGTTGTCTTAAGCCCAGATTAGCAGAGCCTCCTGCAGCATAAGTTCAAATAATTGGGCAGATCCATTTGTGACAAAGTTTGTCATTTCACTTGCCAAAAGTCTTTGTTTTTTTTCTGATTATTCTAGTTTTCATTTTCATCCTTTAACTGACCAGCTTAGTGAAATAATGTTGATTGAGGTGTAAAGTAAAGTATCATTACTACATCCAATCTTTATTATTGTATCATTATAAACAGGTCACTGGTACATTACTGCAGAGTAGGTCTAGTTGCAATATACCCCAATCTGACTTCCCTGTATGTAAGTCAGGTATATATATATATATATATATATATATATATATATGGTATATATAGTGTGTGTGTGTGTGTGTGTGTGTGTGTGTGTGTGTGTGTGGAATTACAATGCCTCCCCATCTATATCAGTAACCAAACATGTCACAAAATTAACCCTTACTCTACTTTTAATTTGCCATCAAGGCTAAAAAAAAGGTTGAGATTTTTGCATCTTCATCTGCAGCTGGGAATGTTTAGATATCAGTGTAAAATGCAAGTCTTGACCAAGACATTTAAAACCCATTTCATTTACTTAAGCAATCTCAAACTCGTTTGCATTATACCTAAAATGTGGAAATAACATTGCTGCTTTCAAGTAAAATGACCATTACATTAACAACAATGTATTTAATTTTCCAGTGGTCACTTTGACCTTATTTAATGTCCAGTATAATAGAAGCAAATCAAATGACCATAAAATTAACATATTGACAATAATCTGGCTTGATGATAAAAATGAGGTCCAAGTTTACTATATTATTACTGTATTGTTATCAAGGTGACCGATCCATAATCAGCTCACTGCAGTTATTTATTTCATTGCATACATAATTTATATCTTTGTATTATGTTATTAATAAAGGTCACCAACCGTTATTCATTTCTTGTTCACCATACATATATGTAAATTAAAAATTGGCATGCTATCTTGATTACAACTAAACAAAAAGAATGTATATTCCTACTCTTTCAAAAATAATTAATTACATGTTGTTTTGTTTTGCATTATTGGTCATCATTGTTTATAAGGGTCTAAACATTTTTTTAAATCACAGTTACTTGTCAATATGGACAGGTTTTAATGTGTTTGCTGATCAAAATAGACAAAATTTCAGGATTATTTTGAAATTATTTTGCTTTTTCCAAAATGATGTATTTCCTGATTTCATTTGATAAAAAAAGGAGAAATTGAAATTTTACTAGTAATCTCTTGCTTTTGTGACAAGTTTGAAAAATTATTTTTAGTATTTGATATTTTCAAAATACTGTTTTTAAAAGTAAGTACCAAAATGGAAAAATTAGGATAACAGTGCTGGTCTGAGAGCTAGAGCTTATTGTGATAACAATGTGGTCTGAGAACTAGAGCTCATTGTGATAACAATGTGGTCTGAGAACTAGAGCTCATTGTGATAACAATGCTGTTCTGAGAACTAGAGCTCATTGTGATAACAATGCTGTTCTGAGAACTAGAGCTCATTGTGATAACAATGCTGGTCTGAGACTTAGAGCTCATTATGATAACAATGCTGGTCTGAGAACTAGTGCTCATTGTGATAACAATGCTGGTCTGAGAACTAGAGCTCATTGTGATAACAATGCTTGTCTGAGGAACTAGAGCTCATTGTGATAACAATGCTGGTCTGAGAACTAGAGCTCATTATGACAACAATGCTGTTCTGAGAACTAGAGCTCATTGTGATGACAATGTGATCTGAGAACTAGAGCTCATTGTGATAACAATGCTTGTCTGAGACTAAGAGCTCATTGTGATAACAATGCTGGTCTGAGAACTAGAGCTCATTGTGATGACAATGTGATCTGAGACTTAGAGCTCATTGTGATAACAATGCTGGTCTGAGAACTAGAACTCATTGTGATGACAATGTGGTCTGAGAACTAGAGCTCATTGTGATAACAATGTGGTCTGAGAACTAGAGCTCATTGTGATAACAATGCTGGTCTGAGAACAAGAGCTTATTGTGATAACAATGTGGTCTGAGAACTAGAGCTTATTATGATAAAAATGCTGGTCTGAGAACTAGAGCTCATTGTGATAACAATGCTGGTCTGAGAACTAGAGCTCATTGTGATAACAATGCTGGTCTGAGAACTAGAGCTCATTGTGATAACAATGTGGTCTGAGAACTAGAGCTCATTGTGATAACAATGCTGTTCTGAGAACTAGAGCTCATTGTGATGACAATGTGGTCTGAGAACTAGAGTTGAGTTGAGTAATGGTGTTTAACGTCCCAGTCAAGAATATTTCACTTATATCGAGACGTCGCCAGCTATAGGCGAAGTGCAGAAATTTTGCCTGTGCGTTGCGCTGATGGCATTATACAGCAGGGTTCTTTATCGTGCCATGCCTGCCATGACACGGGACCTCGTTTATTTTAAGTTCCCATCCGAAAGAACCGTGACTTTCAATTCGTAATGCCGAGTGCTTGGCGAAAGAACAGTCACTACCCACTTTCAAGTCTTGGGTCAGACCCGGCCGGGGTTCGAACCCACGACCTTCCACTTACGGAGCGAGCACTCTACCAACTGAGCTACCGTAGTGGTGGTCTGAGAACTAGAGCTCATTGTGATAACAATACTTGTCTGAGAACTAGAGCTTATTGTGATGACAATGTGGTCTGAGAACTAGAGCTCATTGTGATAACAATGCTGGTCTGAGAACTAGAGCTCATTGTGATAACAATGTGGTCTGAGAACTAGAGCTCATTGTGATAACAATGCTGTTCTGAGAACTAAAGTTCATTGTGATAACAATGTGATCTGAGAACTAGAGTTCATTGTGATAACAATGCTGGTCTGAGAACTAGAGCTCATTGTGATAACAATGCTGTTCTAAGAACTAGAGATCATTGTGATAATAATGTGGTCTGAGAACTAGAGCTCATTGTGATAACAAAATACAAAATACAAAATTGAAAAAGCCCTTGCATGGCTCTTCAGGGCGATTTTTGGTATAATTTTATTAATTTTTACAGTAATTGAAAAATATCAAAAAGTTTGGGAAAATCTTTGTTTGTTAGTGTATGTTGCTTGTAATCTCATCTGGCACATGTCAAAACCCAAATAATCCTGGATGTCAGATCTAGTTTGTTTTTGAAACATATCAGTTAAATTCTACAAGGCCAAAAACTTTAGATAATTAGCTGGATATCATTTTTGGCCAATGAAACAAAGTTTTAGATACTATTTAATTAAATTCTACAAAATGAAAAAAATGTTGACATGGTAACACTAATCTGAGACATATTGTAGCTAAATATTAGCCTTGTCTCAATTGATAATGAAATAAAGATGAAGCAGAAGATTTAGTCATCAGCAGAAGACATTTTCTTCTCTCCATGTGTCAGTCTGCTTTTACTTCCAGATTGTAATTGATTGAATTGGAACAAAATGAAACCCCAATCCTCTCTCTGTTCTGTGTCTAACTGTCAAAAATAATTTGAATTATTGATTTTCAAAATTCCCAATCTGTCTTGTCAAAGAGAGTTTGTGAGAGTATATCTTCCACAGAAGCTTTTGTCTCCTGTTTGTAGGAAGCATGTGTTTGTAATCAAGATCATCAGCTGGTGTATTTATCAGTAAAGTTTTGTGATTTGTCTCTGTTATGTAACATACACTGTGGAGTTTTAATTTTCAATCACAATAAAAACTGTTTTTTATAAAGCTGATTACATTACCAATTGGAAATGTTTTGTCAATCAACTGTTTTAGAACAGAAAATAATTCACAGTTTTGTACATGTGGGTGGGTTTTTTTGTTTTTGTTTTTTGTTTTGTTTTTTTTTTGGTTTTTTTTTTTTTTAATTTTTGCCTACTATAAATCTGTTTGATTTTTATGAGAGTTCCGAACAAATGTGTTTGTGTGTGCAAGCTTTTCGATTCTATAAATAAGGATGGGTATGGTGTATAAAATAATATGTTTTACACCAGGTAAATATTGAAGTGATCAGTTCTTGAAAGATAGAGAAAGCCAGAATACTCAGAGAAAACCACTTGCTTCTGGAAGATTGAACTTACAAACTTGGTAAGTTTGGTAACTCCACTAAGATAAGGATTTTCCATGACAAAAGTAAATCCTAAGGAAATATAGTTACTCTAACAACAGTAAATGGCAAGACATATAATTATTGATAGCTCTAATATTTAAACCTATTTATATGTAAAATCAAGAATTTTTTATTATAACAAACCAATGTCAGACCACCAAACAGATGAACATTTCCAATAAAACCATGGTTGGGTAAGCTTTTTTAAACAATGAAATTAGCCATGTAGTTATAATATACTGTCAAATATTTTTCTGTCCCAAGCATTTCGTTTTAATATTAATAAATGGTTCTCAGTTATTGATTTTAGGATTTCTAGTTAGAAGTCATTGTTGTTACATCTTTCCTCTATATGTACAAGTACATGTCGATATTTATTTTAATTGATAAATTGGGGTGATATCTCCTACAAATTGATGTTACCAATCATTGTCGACTCCTGATTGACCTGTTATTGATCTCTGCTGTAAAACCACCAATATAGTTATTTGTTAACATGATATCTTTAATTGTTTGTATACATATTTTATCCAGTTAGATGATTTGTAGAGATAGAGTCAGACAGCGAGAAATTGCCCAGTATGGAGAAATTGCCTGGTATCATTAAACATGTATTTGCTAACTTTATAACTTTTATTGTATGTATACATGGTTTTTATCCAATTAGATGATTTGTAGAGATCAAGCAGTAAATTGTCCCTGTTGTGTTTTTGTGTTGTCAGACAGCGAAAAATTGCAATAAATTGTTGAAAAACATATAAATCATTTATCTTTGATTGGATCATTGGAACAATAAAATCTCACCATAATAATTTTGTGTAACAATAAATACGAAGGATCTGGTGTAGAATTTGTATAATTATTGTATTTAAATAATTTTTAAATATTTGTATTTTTTTTTTTAAAAAACCATGTTGTGATAGTTGTGTATGGCTAAATGTTTGTATATGAGGGATCTAGACTATGTTGTCTCTTAAAGAGGAATTAAATCTGTGATATGTATAATTATTGTAATTAAATTATTATTTTGATATGTGTATTTTCTGTATGATTTATGGTGACAAACAAACATTGAGATAATTTATCTTGTCATTATTTGTTTATTCTTTGGATAATGATATACATAATAAATACACTCCTGTAACAAAGGAAAAGGTTGTGCCTAGAATATATCTTCCTCAACTTACTTTGTCAAAAATAAGAATTAAGGATTGCACCTTTGTATTCCCATATAAATATAATATCTTTATGAGACAAAAGAAAAATATCTCTTATTTCCTTAAGTCATTTACCTGCATTTATTTCTTAAAAGAAAAATTTTTCTGCTCAGTTACAATTTGAATTTTTCAAAAGACTAAATTAGATTGTTTTTGTTGTTGTTTAATGTCACATCAGCAGTTTTTAAGCGATTGGCAGCTAGAGCAAAGTTATTAATCTGAATTAATCTAAAGACAAGTTCATGTGTAATGTGCTTGATTGTAGTTTGACCTGCCACATACTAGCATGCACTTTGCACTTTGCTTTCTGAGTCAGTATGCCACTTACAAGCATACAATTCCCCTAGTCCATTTTTCTACAACTCCCCCAGTCCATTATCCCCAGTCCATTATTCTACAACTCCCCCAGTCCATTATTCTACAACTCCCCCAGTCCATTATTCTACAACTCCCCCAGTCCATTATTCTACAACTCCCCCAGTCCATTATTCTACAACTCCCCCAGTCCATTATTCTACAACTCCCCCAGTTTATTATTCTACAACTCCCCCAGTCCATTATTCTACAACTCATTATTCTACAACTCCCCCAGTCCATTATTCTACAACTCCCCCAGTTTGTTATTCTAAAGCACTAACTGATGGATCTTTTGCTGCCCATATTTGAATCCCACAAGGCCAAATCCTGGTGTGATCAAGTTTGTTAATCTGCTTGCTGAGGGTTAGTGTCATTTCCTGGGCACTCTATTTCCCTCCACCATGTCAGAACTGACCACCTCAATATAAGTGAAATATCTGAGTTGGGAAACTATCCAACTATGGACAATCTGTAAAAAAGAAATCTTTATTATTATTGTTATTGGAGATGCTGAGTCATATAGCATCTATATTGTTGGCCTAGCTATAAATGTCCTCTTAATACCACAGCAAATTGCGCCTTTAAATTCACATATCAATCTATCAAATGTCCATCTTCTATATGATATACAAATGTATATATATATCAAAGTAACAAAATAAATTGTACAAAAGATTTCTAGATCTCTTACAACCAAGCTGAAGCTATTCTGGCCACTTAGGAAGATGAGTAAGGCATTCACAGTATTACGGAGCCATTCATTGTAATACTGAGGAAGGCATTTAGAAGATAAATGCAGAGTGATCTGTCTTTTATACAGATTATTATCATCATTTTACTGTGCAGGGAACAGGGGATAGATTTCTTTGGTAAAAATCAATATTATGTTATTTGATTTAAATGAATGTGGTGTATCTGTAGTTATTTCTGTTTTCTTCCTACTAAATATTGGAATTTTTAGTTTTTACATTATTTCTTTATTAACTGACTAAAATTTTTGTTCTAAAGTTTTCTTATTACTACTGTTTGTGATGAATAACTCATATTATCACTTTGTGATTTTGTGTTGCTATGTATTATTGTTCCTAGTTTTTATTTTATTGTATTGTATTTGATTAACTGTATCTCTCTTATTGACTGAAATTAAAGAAGCCTTATTATTTCTTTTTTTTTAAATTATTATTTTCTGTTCATTTTTTCTGTGTTTTGATAAACTAAAAAGGCTTGTGTTTTGCTTTATATTTGGCTAAACAATATTTGCTCTGAAAATGGTTTTGAACAAAACCCAGTACTGTATACCAACCATGATTGATCCAAAATCCAAGAATTGTCTAGGGATGCCAGCTACATTCCTAATTATACATGTACCGTTATATATTATGCACTCATTCTATTATTTAATATGATATCACACACTAATGCAGTATGTTTTTTCTTGATATTAATGAAAACACTAAGTCAGTTTATTTTGTATCAGATTTTTTTGGGAAGTCTGACAAAACATATAGATTTCATTCATAAATATCTTTTATTGTTTGTGCAGATGATTTTTTACCAGCCCAACAATAGCCAGGGGAAATGACCCCATGTAGATAAGGGAGATTACTCTTCTCCAATTTCAAACACTATAGATGATAAGAAAGATATTCATTGGTTTGCTTAACAACACTTGATAATAGATAAAAACAATTTAGTTTCATATCACAAGAGATTACACAGGCACTGAAGCATCACATTTGTTAAAAGTTCATTCATAATGATAACATGTTGTATTTTTGTACAGGAAGCTTTTGAGCCTGGGAATTTGTGAATGGAAATATGTAATTGCCTAATGAATTTTATGTCTAATGTCATTGTAGTAATACGTTGTATGGACAGTATTGAGAAAGAAATGAAAATTTACCTCTCATTCAGAATTATGTTATGCACAGTAATATTGATATTTTTACTAATGCCAAATTCTCAGTGACTGAATGGAGTGAAGCACTAGATTTTGAATAACAGAGAGCCTTTTACTGTCTAAATTTAAATTACCTGGACAGTTCCTAATGTGAGAAGGTGTGCAAGTTTGCTGTTAAGATTGTGATTTTCTCTGGGAACGTTTATCCTCCATCATTAAAGAACTGACATACTTAATATAACTAACAAAAAATTAGTCTGGGTGTAAAACACCATAACTAGATGCCATCTTTAAGTTGTAGAAATCTTTTCTTCTATGAACCACTGTGCCGTGTTCACTGTGATATGGAACATAAAGTTTGAGGTCACATGAGTCACTACATCAACCCTTTGTATGGTTTATTGGCCAAAAACACAAGTTTACAGTTCACAGTGACATATTAGTGACTAAGCTCAAATCAATCCTTGGTCAAATGTTAATGTAAGAAAATTTGTCAGTCTGGTTTACTCACTATTATTCCACTCCATGTCGCTTTAACCACCTGGCCAACATAGTAATTTTATGCACAGTGTTACATCATTTAGCTGTTGGGTCAGAGTTGGGGGATGTATTAGAAATTATGTACATGGGAACAAGGTCACAAATATAATGGTGCTATACTAAAGGATTTTTACAATATAGGTCATTGATAGTGAGCATAATAACATATACATTTGTATATCATTTAAATGACATTTAATTGAATTTTTGTCATTTAATCAATTGTATTTATATGTTAATGTACTTCAGCTGTTGCATCAAAAATGTATATAAAATGTAAATAAAAGATATTTCATTGTCATAAGTTGGGAGAAAAGATGTTTTATCAGTGATTTATTGTTTTACTACCTTGTTGATTTTAAATGAGATTGTGCCATGCTCAGAAGATAAAAATATTGCCCCTTTTCCAAAAACCTAGTCTGCAGAAATGCTCATCTTTGAAAAAAATATTTGTCTATAGCCTTGCTGTCAAGCTAAGCTACCTTTAAAATTTAGAGTGACATGAGTAGAGGTGTTTTACACCCCAATCATTTTAGATTCTTTCTCTTATATTGAGGGGGCCTCAGTGGCCGAGTGGTCTAAAGCTCAAGCTTACGGATCACAGCGCCTCTCACCGCCTGGGTTCGAATCCCACTCGGGACAGATCCTAGTGTGAGAAAGTTTGTCAGTTCGCTTGTCCGAAAGGTCAGGGGTTTACACCGGGTACGCCAGTTTCCTTCCACCATCCCAGAACTGACCTGGCTTGAAATAAGTGAAAGAATTCTTGACCTGGGTAGTAAAACACCATTACTCCACTCCACTCTTATATTGAGTTGGTCAGTTTTGGTATTGTGTAGGAAACACTAGGTACCTAGTGAAAAGCAATGACCTTCGGCAAGCAAATTGACAAATTTTCTCAAACTAGGATCTGATCTAATGGCATTCAAACCTAGGCTGTGAGAGGTGCAGTGGTCCTTTAGTGTATGCTTTAGAACATTGAACCATCTAGGCCTTTTGGAAGGTTAGGAATGCTAGAAACAGGATTGGTGCCTAATGAAATTCTGTACTTATTATCTAGGCTGCTTTTGAAAGTTTTTCAACAAAATAGAGGAGTGCAAGTATGCTGTTTTTGGATTACTAATGTTAAAAGTTATTATAATACATTCATACATCTATATATATATATTTGCAGTTTAATTTGCTGCTCTAAAGAAAGTATGAGAAAAGTTTGATTTATGTATTCAGAACTGTTCAGAAAATTGTAGTCTAGAGTAAAACAGGTACATGTACTTCATATACTGGTATATCCTTTTAGGCTGTAATTGCTAAAGGGTTGAAATATGTTAGTAATGAAACTAACACATACATAAGAATGAAATGTATCTTGCCATCTGCCTCTACTAGAGGGTTTAGTGTATGGAGAATGGAGCTGGGTTTGAGTGGTTAGTACTGTACTAGCACTATAAAGTAGCCATCAACACACACTATCAAAAGGCAAATTACCTGTAGCAACATTTACCTACCTGTATAAATTATTTTAAGATATGAAATAATTTTTGAGAGATTACTGTACTGGAATTTTATTTATTTTAAAAAGCTATAAAATTAAGAAGTATACAACAACAAGAACAACAACAATAACAGCAACAACAACAAATTATATATACCGGTATATGCATATTTAAAATTAATTTCAGTACAGCATTTGTAAGATCTACAACCAAAAAACCATGGTAACTTAATATTTGCTGTCAGGTAATAAATAAAGTTAAGAACAATAAAATTCTGAGTGTTTATGTTTGTATTTGGCATTTTATACAAAAATTCTTATTTAAATAAGAACTAGATAAGTTTTATTACTAGATGATTGCATAACAAAACAAATTCAGACTTCTCTACTGAACTAAGGTCATTGTGATAATTTTGATATTCTTTTATGAATCTCTTAAATTTCATTTTTGTTTTAGCTTATCTTGCTTACTGTGGTCACTTATTCACTGGTTGCCTGTCACTTTTTAAATATCAGTTATTGTATAAGCTTTTTAGAGCATTTTTGGACAGAAGGTTTCATCAGATTTTAATCCAGAACCTACCAATTTAAAAGTGAGTGAAAATAACATCCCCCATCCTTATGTTATGCATTATACAATGTATTTTCTAGTACCCATATATCAAAATATTCCATAAATGAATTATTTTTAGAAATTATACTACCAGTAATTTTAAAGGTAACCAACATTTCTCTAGAAGACTCATTAAGCAACCCTTATAGAAAAGCTTAACTTCCTTTTGTTTCTTTTACCCATAAATTCGAAAATTCAGAAATTCTTAAAACAGCTTGATTCAATCAGTTTTAGGCTTTTTCAAGTAAAAATTAGAATTTAAGCCAAAGGTTAGTCTTTTGAAATTGTGAAATTGAAAATAAAAAATTGCTGATGTGAGGGTAAACAACTTTACAACAATTACAACAACCCTATCTCAAGCTTCACTTATTTTCTAGAGTGGAGTGGAGTAATGATGTTTTACACCCCAGTCAAGATTATTTCACTTATATCAAGGTGGTCAGTTCTAGAATGGTGGAGGAAACCGGAGTGTCTGGAGAAAACCACTGGCCTTTGGCAAGCAAACTGACAAACTTTCTCACACTAGGATCTGTCCTGAGTGGGATTCAACCCAGGCGGTTAGAGGCACTGTGATCCATAAGTGCGGGCTCTAGACCACTCTGCCACAGAGCCTCCTTACATATATATTTTCTAGAGGGTTGGCTATTCTGTTGCAGACAATTTATTTTACATACTGTTACAGATTTTCAAAATAATTAAAGGTGGTTTTTCAAATTATATACTATATATATTAGTTATATTATATTAAATTATATATTAGATAGTTTTTTTATAATAAGTAATAAGTATTCCCAGGAGCTTTTGTTATCTTTATACACCTAGTACCTTTGTACCTTCATTATATATGACCAATTATATTCTATATACACACATATATATATAATAATAGTGTGAAGAATGCAGTGTTTCATTCACTGTGGTGGAGATGTGATTATGAATAAATCATCAAGTTTTTATTCTAGTTAATAACATTTACAAGAATGATATATAGTCCTGGACAATGTAAAGATTTCCAATTCTCCAGACAGATTTGTGTAATTATTGTCAGGGATCCATGTTAGCGTCTGTACCCTGAGGGGTTTCCTCGTACCTGTAGTTCTGGGGTCATTCTGTTCATGATGGACATGTGTTGTACAGTATAATATATTAATGATTAATAAGTTGTAATTAAATGTGGTGTTACATTGTTACTATATATATATATATATATATATATATATATATATATATATATATATATATATCTTGCCCACAGGTAGATTGATCATGTCAGTTTAAATTCATGGGTATCTATCATATATCATCTACCCATACTTAATTTAATCCATTGACATTTCATTTTAATGAAAAAAAATTCATTTCACTTCAGTTGAGCTTCAGGAAAGCACTTTATCTGGCCTTATGTTGAAAAATATAAATACTGTATCATTTATACCCAGACATTCCTGCTGAACATGTGAGAGGTAAAAAAAGGATGTTAAACGGGTTGATAATAAATTTAAAATTTAGAAATTTCCATGATTAATTATATAACTTGGCAAATTTATTTATTAGTGAGTTTGCAAATATATTGTTTTTTTTGTCATTACGGTTTAATTAATTCTTATTTCAGTTTAATCAATGAACTCTTTACTAAATATATTTTGAGATCCTTTATTATTGGTCGAGACACAGCGGGTACATATATATGTGGATGACTTTATTCAAGTTTAAATGACTGCTAGCTATCGTAATTACATCAACAGATCATGACTACCACTATTGCAAGCACCTGACATTTGGCAAAGAGGATAGAATATGGACTGGTTGAACCATTGCCGAGAAAATGGACTGGGGTAGATGCTTGTCTGCGACATACTTACTCAATGAGCTAGCACCTTACCAAAAGTCATGTTGAGTTGGCTAGTACACAGCGTACCATAATTCATACTCTCATATGCATACACAAACTTGTTCTTATGGTAAATAATGGAGATTAATAACCCTTATGGTAAATAATGGAGATTAATAACCTCACTCTCATTATGAAGAGCCGAAAAATTGCTGATGTGAGGTTAAACAGCATTACAACAACAACCCTTTTCCTTGCTTTACATATTTTTTGGAGAGTTGGCTTTTCTGTAAATAATTGGACAGGATATTTGATTTTCTTCTGTTTGATACAGGAAGTCTTCCCACATCATATACATCTTCTCTCAAATGTGTTCTCTAAGATAGTCAGTCAGTATATGGTCAGGCAAATATTTGGTTTTTCTTCTATTCCAATTTAATTAAGTAACTCTTTGTTGATAACAAGCCTGGCTAGATTTCATATTAATATTGATTGTCCACTTTACAGCCCTGTGTAGCCATCTGACCACTTTATACAGGATGTTAAAATGACCATCAGTTAGTCTCAAGTAATATCAGCTCTGATTTTGTTTACTCAATCAACAAATTGATAAAAATCGGTAAACAAAGTTTTGTGATTAAACATAAAAGCATTGATTGATTAGGTCCTTGGTCCCTCTAAAAACAAGATAACAGTAAACTTCAATGTTCGTAACTCTCCCTTTTTTTTTGGTCAAAATATACAAGTTTTGAATTGATTTTTTTAAAGCTTTAAGGAAAATTTGTTAAAACACTCTAGAGATTAAGTAGTCATTTAAAATTGATGTGGAATATCAATATTTTGTCCAAGAACATTTTTCAATATTTACAGAGAAACCAATTAAGTAATGAAACACTTTTAGAAGTTCACTAACCTCTGAATACTATTAAACATGTGAAGAAAAACTATAAACACCACACAGTCACTAACCTTATAAAACTTCACTAATTGCTATGCATTTTAAAAGAAGTGAAATTTCAATTTATCTTGCACAAAGTAAAGTGCTGACATGATAAAAGTTTTTACACAAGAACTATCTTCAATGAAGTGATTTTAACAAAGGTTTTTTGGTTTTACAAATTTGATACAATTTTTATACAAGAACGATCTCCAATGCATTGATTTTAATGAAGTTTTGTAGGTTTAGCTTAGATTACTACTTGCCATAGACATAATGAAGAAACAAGATTACATTGGGTTCAACAAACAATCTAAATGAAAAAAAAATCAAAAATGAATGATTAAACATATTGTTTGCTTTTGGTTAATGGCATTATATTGATTAATCAGTGACTGGACTTAATCCAATTGGCTGATCCCAGGTGATTGCCAACAGGTATATGATTGAAAAATTAGCTAGACATGTAAGTGCAATGCCAACAAGTTGGTATACACAGTATATTTGTTGATCCCTCGATTTGCCTTGATTTGCTGATAAATTGTATAATTAATGTGGTTTTAATACATCACAACTAGGATTTCTCTCTCCAGTAAATATGTGTGAAGTGTTGAGCCAAGATTTTACAGTTTATGTAAGTGTGTCATTAAAATACAAGTGAAGTGGAATGGTTTTTGTGTGATGTCCTTACTCATTGTTTTATCAGTTACTGATTTTAACACACACACAATCACACACACACACACACACACACACACACACACACACACACAGAGGGGAAAAGAAATTTAATTGAAAGGAAATGATTGTATATTTAGTTTTGAATGGCGTCAGTCTGAAATGGATCGATTTGGGTATGATGTAGAGTTGTTGAAGCCTTAATTATTTAAGAATATTTGACTTTATTTCAAGAACTAGAGATTATTTTAAATGAAATAAAGATTTACCAGATCTTTCTTCTGGATTGGTACAAAAGTCAAGTTTTAGTTTATATTTTGAATAGAGTAAAGTGAAGTGGGGGAATGGTGTTAAACATCCCAGACAAGATTCACTTATTTAGTAGTGGACAATTCTTGGAGGGTGGAGGAAACTGGAGTACCCAGAAAAAACCACCGACTTTAGGACAAGGAATTGATAAATTCCTTGCACTAGGATCTGCCCTGAGCAGATTTAAACCTAGAGAGTGAGAGGTTCTGTGATCTGTATGCACATGCTGTAGACAACTCTGTAACTGATGCCCCCATATTTTGAACAGATGTTTAAATTAAAAACCACCAGTTCAGCCTAGTCTTTAAGAATTTTTGATAATTTTAAATATTAACAGAGTAATACAACAAAGAAACATTAAAATGTAAATGACTATTATGTATGATAGAATGCAGTAAGATAGTAATAATATAAGTACCTAAATGACTGATAACTTATGATATCAAAGTAGTATGCTGCTTTGCTCTGTTGCAAAATGTCTTGATATTAAATCGTTTACAGATCACAAAAAGGTTCATATCCTTAATGATGCAATAAAATAAGTGTAAATCCTGTGTGGAATAGATATTAGATTCAACTTCAGATCATGGATTAGGTTAATGTCAGGATGATTTAGACATGTTAAAATGTGAGAATGTCGTTAACATTCCCTGATCGCTCATCAGGCGATCAGTTAGAATTGACTTTTTTATGTAATTAGGCTTTTTTTATGTCAAGACTTGTTAACACAATGTCAAGTAAGATCCACTGATCCATAAGTCTTGAATTAAAAGTCAATAATACAAAAGTAGGTAAGAGTGCCTTTTGTAAACCCCCCTCCCCCCTCCCCCTCATTAAATTTTAAAATTCAATGTAAAATCTTTTGAAAGTTTTTTTTTCAGATATGTTTAAAATGGCAGGATTTCATAATTTTAAGGTCATTTCAGTCAAAATTAAAATTTTTAGTAAAGGTTACAAAAGGAAATATTCCAGAATTAAAAGCAAATTTAAGTAAGTTGATGGTGATTGTATGGCTACTCTGTCCTGGCCTTTTCAGTTAAGACAAGTAAAACTGAAAATAAACTAGATATGTTTCTTTGAAACAGATGTGTCGCCTGACACTGCATGAAAATCAATCAAAGGGAAATAATTCAAAAACAGAACAAGATAGAGTTGTGGTTCTTGTGCACTGCACTTCGAGTCATTGCCAGAAACATGTACACCAAGTTTGGAGTCATTTGAACATACTACACCAAAGTTATGCTCCGGACAAAAAATGCTCTATAAAAATCAATCAAGGGAAATAATTCAAAAACGGAACAAGATAGAGTTGTGGTTCTTGTGCACTGCACTTCGAGTCATTGCCAGAAACATGTACACCAAGTTTGGAGTCATTTGAACATACTACACCAAAGTTATGCTCCCAACAAGAAATGCTCTATAAAAATCAATCAAAGGGAGATAATTCAAAAACGAAACAAGATAGAGTTGCAGTTCTTGTGCACTGCACTTCGAGTCATTGCCAGAAACATGCACACCAAGTTTGGAGTCATTTGAATGTACAACACCAATGTTATGCTCCGGACAAGGAAATCCGGACGCCACCGACGCAGACGCCGCCGACGACGCCTATGCCATCGAAGAGAGTAATATCTATATGTCGCCTAGTCAGGCGACACAAAAATAAATAAATAGTACAAATGCTAGCTCTGAAAACGGATACCATTAACAAAGGGGGATGACTCTAAACATCTTTTGTATATACAGAAAAACATTATGATTGTGTTGCTATATCATGTATTTCTTTTTGTTTTTTTACTCTCGAACTTCGAACATCATTTCTTCAACATTTCTTCTTGAATTTCTCCTTCCTTTTATTATGCAGCTAAACCCTAGTAAACTTTGTTACCTTTCTTTATAGGGCCTTATCATCTCATTTTAAATTTTTTATTATGTATCGGGTATGAAAGTGTTTTCCAGAATTATGTGTCATAGAACAGATACTGCCGTTAGTTTGAATAATGAATTGTTTAGCTTTGTCATTTCTAATCTTGCACACAAAAATTGTACATTCAAACAAGTCAAGACTTTAAGATGGACCTAATTTTCACAATTTTATGAAGTCCTTTACTCTGTTTATTTTATGTTTGAATGAGCAAATAGCAAATGAGTGGAAGATATTTTAATAAGGTTTGACTGTACAACAACCTCAAAAAATTATTTCTAATATCTTTTTTGTTTGGCTTGATTGTAAGTGAAAAAAGATAGTTCTGATTAAATATTGTATAGGTACATGTTAACAAACATGTTTAAATAACATCATATGGTGCACCTGTCTCAAAGAGACTTCAGGTAACATGCTTTTACGACAGTTGAGTTCGTTATCAAGGTCGTCAGATAATTTATAACCTTTTCACCTCATTGTATTTCTCTGTGTTATCACATTATCTTAACAAATAGTGTCTTCTTCATTGAAAATAGATGGCCTGTAAAGTAATATGTATCTGTTGATGGGTCTCTAGAATGACATATAGAAATTAGCAGCTAAATAACAGGTACTTGGCAAATAGCTTCAACAATGAAATTAAAAAGTATATTAATATCAAAAATATTGTGATGTCTTATACATCCTTTAAGTTCTTTAAAGTGTTTGATTAAAGTGTAGTGGTTTTGGATTTGACTTTGTTGTATTTCAAAGATTCCAAAATCATTTGATGTGACTATACACATGTATATAAGATAAATTTGTGAAGACAAAATGAACTATAACTATATATATGCATGTGAACACCCAAGTAATGATTCTTTTATAAAAAAGCTGTCAAGATTGTTTTACAATAAGACATTCAGTTGTGGGATGTTAAAGGAAACTGGAAAAAAAACAACAAAAAAACAGAGAACACAAGCAAACTTACAAAATTTCTTACAATTCACTTTGGCCAAGTATGATTTATACCTAGACCATGAGAGCTACTGCAATTCATAAGTCAGCAATAGAAACTACTTAAGACACTTAAGAATTGATGGGATTTATACCTATCTGGGAAAAACTTCATCATTAGGTTTAAGGCACAGACCAGTGATCCTTCTGTGTTTGGTTTAATGGACCAGTAAAATAAAGGTACTTGTTTTTGTTTTTTATTAGGAATAAAAAAGCGATAGTAGCTGTTTGACTTTTATTTTGACAATATAGGTTGCAGATTTGCAAAAGTTTCTCAGACTTGTGCTTTTATCCTTGTATGATTTTTGCTTTGATAGGAACTGTCAATTCACAATAGATTTGTAAAGCTGTAAAATTACTAGTTTGTTGGTATAGAATACCCTAGGGCATTATTTCTCAGGACAGATTGTAGTGATAGATTCTGCTATCAGATCTGGATCTAGAGTGAATCCTGACATTATATAGCAGATTATATCAAAGATTAAACCAATACCAGACTATCTATCTTAATTGGTCATCAGTTGGATAAACCAGTAGGTAGGGACAGTTCAGCTGGGGGCCAATGTTGACACCAGATTTACACCAGTTTGAACCCGAGGCCTAGTTGTAATAATGTAACAGTAATAGGGATTCTTCAACAGTTTTAACCTGAGGCTTAGTGATAATGGTATAACAAGTAATTAGAGTTTGACAAACTAATTGGTAAAATTCTAGATCTGGATGATATACCTTCTGTCATGTTGTTTTAATCTTGTTTTCAAAGAACAATAATTGATCGATATTGACCAATGTTGTTATTTCAAGGAATGTTATTAAAATTAGACTAGGTTTTAGCAAGATAATCAGAACATCAAAAATGTAGTAAATAGCAGATCTGTATATAAATCAATCATTAAGTATCTGTCATAAATTAATTGGGTTAAGATTATTTCATTCATTCATTCATTCATTCATTCATTTATTCATTGAAGATGTGTCGTCAAGGGAATGAATACCAATCTATCCATTCCTTTATTAGAAAGGTTGAGCACCCATTAGGAAAAAATAATGACTTAGTTTTTGAAAAAAAGGAATGTTTGAAGTTTGACTGTATTTGTTATCAATGGCTGAAATTGGGGTACTGTAATCTCCCTAACCACCCACCAAATAAAATCAACTTAAGACTTAAAAAGTCAAAGTCCTTGTAAATCTCTTATATATAAAGCTTGTCTGTCCCAAGAGCATTGACCGAAAATTAATAGGAATATGTTTCAAATCGGAAGTCATGGATAGTCCTCATGTTTCTCACCTCCACTGCATCAGAATAAAGAACTCACACAGGGGAGTCAATCCTTGCCAGATATCATACATGTCACTTTTAAATTATATATAGTACACAAGAGTCTGTTCACTCTGTAGATAAGTAAAGATTGTCATCTTGTAAAGTCTAATTTTCCACTTTGTAATTTGATGATATGTTCAAAGTTTTTGATTTTTTTAACAAAAGTTATTTTTTAGTTTGAAAAACCAACTTCAATATATAATTGTATAATGTTCAGAATAAAACATAAAATTAACAAAATTCTTATCAAGAATAATTATATTGAGACATCACAAGTTATTTTTCAGTTTTATGGGGCACTTTGAAAATAATTTTGCGAAGCACTCATTCAACTATTTACATTACATGTACAAGAATGAATGTATGATCCCTATTGAACGTTAATTACAGTAAGTTTAAAATAAAGGTCAATCTCTATTCTCTTTAGCCTGTTAATATTTTTTCTCTGTCACCATTTGTAATTAAACCACCTTGGGGGCTTAGTGGTAGAATGTCTGCCTAGAGAGTAGAATGTCATGGGTTTAAACCATGGCAAGTAATTTACATAAGATTTGAGATACTGTTTCCTGATATGGCCTGAGGCATTCAGAAAACTGAATATTGACTGTTTCATATAGTATTGTGGTATTCCTGTCTGTGGCATACTGACATGAAAAACTAGTTTTCCAGAGTGTGCTAGTACAAGGAGTACAATAGTACATGAATTTGTTTTAAATTATTGCTCTCATCATAAAAAACTGAGAAACTACCTGTGCCACTATAAACAACATAACATTCAACCAACCAGCTTTTTTAATTGAGCCTGTCTAACAAGTATACTAGTATTCAATGTGTTCAGACCTCAGCTAAAATTTTATGCCATAGTCAAAATTATTTCTTTTATATCAAGGTAGCCAGTTCAAAAATGGTAGATGAAAGCTGAATACCCCCAGAAAACCATTGGTCATAGGAAAGGACATTAACAAACAATCTGTTCTGAGTGGGGTTCAAATTTATATGGCAAGAGCCATTGTTATCTGTAAGCCAGCACTCTAAATTAAGACCACTCACTCAACCACCAAGGTACAACTTTGTAGAAGAAAATAATTAGTCAATGACAGATGCACCCCCCAACACACACATGCAAGAAAAAAAGGTTTAATGCACTAGTATTGACCATGATATAAATCATTGTTCACTGTTAATAACATGTATTCCTGCATCTAAATGCCCATTACTTCCTTTAAATGCCTGTATATGGCTAAAAAAATGGAAATGCTTTGTTTATATCGTACAGAAGAAATAAAAATTGACAGTACTTGTATATGTTAATCAAGTTATCAGACTTTACTGACAATCTTAAATAAAAAGCCTCATTACAGTCTAAATCCTCCACTTAGAAAAACTGTTATGCACAAGTGTCATTAAAGAACTAATCCAATTTTCTGTAATTTAAGTTACCATGGTAATTTTTTCTCTAACCTTAATCAAGTTATTTCTGTTTTTCAAGAGATATTTTTACAAAGTTTTTGTTTTGGTATTTTTTACATTGGATTCTAGAAAATTCTGGTAAAGACATGGAATTAAGAAAAAAGACCCCAAAGGCTGATCATTAGGATTTACATGAATGTATTCTATTTGATTGATTTGTTTATACGATTGATAAGGGACCATGGAATTCACTAGCATTCATATGCAGCATATATATCTATTTAAAGACAATAATAATCTTGTCTTATTTTCATACTTTGTTTGTTGTTTTTCTTCTTGTTTGTATAACTTATAAGTGTTATAAGAAGGTTTTTGCAATAAATTGAGGGAAACCTTTAAAGAAAATATAGAAAAAATTGATTTTTTGGACTCCAGAATGTGTGGTTATAATTAAGGTGGCAGAATAGAGAGGCATTAAAATGGGGTATTTTTGTTTTTGCTTGATTTAATCATAAATGATTATTAGGTTTTTACTAACTCATAGATTGAACCCTTTACCGTACTCCTACAATATGAATTACACACTCTTCTATGTAGACATTATGCATTTGAATTGTGAAGACATTCTACAGTTGAACTCTTCAGTTGTGTTGGTATTCTAGAGTTGAACTTAGCCAATTGTGTGGTCATTCTGCAGTTGAAGTATCCTATTGTGTGGTAATTCATTGAACTGTCCTATTGTGTGGGGATTATACAGTTGAATCCTTCTATTGTGTGGTCGTTCTGCAGTTGAAGTATCCTATTGTGTGGTCATTCTGCGGTTGAACTGTCCTATTGTGTGATCATTCTGCAGTTGAACTGTCCTATTGTGTGGGGGATTATACAGTTGAATCCTTCTATTGTGTGGTCATTCTGCAGTTGAAGTATCCTATTGTGTGGTCATTTTGCAGTTGAAGTATCCTATTGTGTGGTCATTCTGTAGTTAAACTGTCCTATTGTGTGGTCATTCTGCGGTTGAACTGTCCTATTGTGTGGTCATTCTGCAGTTGAACTGTCCTTTTGTGTGGGGATTATACAGTTGAAGTATCCTATTGTGTGGTCATTCTGCAGTTGAAGTATCCTACTGTGTGGCCATTCTGCAGTTAAACTGTCCTATTGTGTGGTCATTCTGCAGTTGGAACTGTCCTATTGTGTGGTCATTCTGCAGTTAAACTGTCCTATTGTGTGGGGATTATACAGTTGAATCCTTCTATTGTGTGGTCATTCTGCAGTTGAAGTATCCTACTGTGTGGCCATTCTGCAGTTAAACTGTCCTATTGTGTGGTCATTCTGCAGTTGGAACTGTCCTATTGTGTGGTCATTCTGCAGTTAAACTGTCCTATTGTGTGGGGATTATACAGTTGAATCCTTCTATTGTGTGGTCATTCTACAGTTGAACTGTCCTATTGTGTGGTCATTCTGCAGTTAAACTGTCCTATTGTGTGGTCATTCTGCAGTTAAACTGTCCTATTGTGTGGGGATGCTACAGTTGAACCCTTCTGTTTTGTGGGTATTCTACGTTGATCTTTCCTATTGTGTTGGCATTCTACAGTTTAACTTAGCCTATTGTGTGGTCATTCTGCAGTTAAAGTATGCTATTGTGTTGGAATTCTACAGTTGAACCATTTTAACACTAAACTTAGCCTGTTGCATTGTGTTGGCATTTTCAATTTGAAATTAGCCCCTTGAATGACACTCTGAACATAGCCTTTTATATGGGTATTCTACTATTAATCTTAATCTAAATGGTATTCTAAAAGGCATTCTAAAAGGTATATAGCTTTTAAGGCTTTTACTAACTGTATTTTATATTTTTGTTTTAAATTAGAATTTTTAAGACCTGCAATTTGAACTGTTGAATCATCAGCCCATATATTGTTTTAACAGAGATAAAAACTACAATGGGGATAATTTTGTTTATGTTTCTAAGTCAGCTGTGATACACTGATTGATTTTCTGTCACAAATATTCATATCAACTGCTTTAGGAGCTCTTGATGAATTTTATCATGAAACAGGTTTTTTTTTTTTACTCATGACTTGTCTCATGACTACACTTTTTGGTGCAGAAGTAATGTATTGGTTTTATTGTCTTGTACAACATTGGATTGGCAGATCTGTAGAGCCTAGCCGTAGATGTTTACTTTTCTTATATGTTTAGTTGTCAGTTGGACCTGAGTAATTCTTGTAACACTGTAACTCAAACTTATCCTCTAACTGTTTTTCTGCTGAAGTTTTAAGCCAAGGTTCAGCTTATTCCGAAGTTTGAATACCACTCAGATAAGTCTTTGTAATTGAGTAAGTTTATCAGTTCATCAGCTGAAGATTATGATTTTTTTCTGGGTGATACAGTTTCCTACACCAATCCATAATTGATTTCCTTCAGTGAAATAATCTTAACTGGGGCATAAAACAACAAGACTTTACTGACCACTCTATAGAAAGTGTCTATATTTTAAACTGTAAAAGGGAACTTTGCATGGTGATTTAACAGTTACAGTGCTAAGTCGCAGACCCAGTGCTTTTAAGTATGCCTGTAAAATTGCAGGCCAGATAGTTAAAATTTGCACTTTAAAAAATTACTACATTTTTATATTTTTAGGGTCTGCTAAAAACAGGTAGAAAATTCTCATGTAAAATAAATATATTTTGATATGTGTCATGGGTAAATGAGTAAATAATTGTTGATGTGATGTAAATATATTTTGATATGTGTCATGGGTAAATGAGTAAATAATTGTTGATGTGATGTAAAACAATATAAATATATATATATATATATATATATATATATATATATATATATATATAGAAAGCAACAACCAATCAAACTTTTACGTTAATTGATAAAAAAAATTACATTCCACAATAGAAGAAAAAAAATCATTAATATACATGTATGGCATGGCAGTTAATTTTATCAACAAAATGTAAACTCTCCCATGAGTGTTTAGATAACAATACATTTTAATGTCATATATATTTAACTGACATTTAATTGTTTAACTTTATTTCAAAGCATTCCACACTCTTGATACATGTATTTCTCACACTGAGATATTTAAGTAGAAATTAAATATTTTTATTGTTTAGAGTACATCTTATATAATACTCTATCCTTTATCTTATCTGAAAATTACTAGTATTTTTACGAGATCCATAAAATTTTCGATAAAATTGAAATTTATTAAGGAGGCTAACTCCTCGTTTGTAATCAATAACCCTTCAAAATTGTCAAACTGAAATGATGGAACATCTTAAATCAAATCTGAAACAAAGTTGATTTGATTTCAGTTTTGGTTATGGTTAATCAAACATTTTCCCAAACCTTTTTTGCCTTTTTTATTTCACCAGTTCTTGGTTATTCAATGATTGATTGGTTTAATTAACTGATTAACTAATTTTTGTTTACTAGACATGTTTAAATTTTTAGTTAAAAAGAGCAAAAGTGAACATATACACAAATAGTTTTACATGTATATCAAAATAAAGCATTTTTGTTTGAAACTTGATTAGATAATGATACTTATTGAGGGTTCAGTTTGACCTTTGACCTTGTTGTTGGAAGCACTGTTAGCTAAAGCGAATGGTTAGTAAAAATTAAAGATATTAAATACATGTACTTCTACATAAGTTTCAGGCTTAAATTTGCTCTATCAATTATAGTAACTTGTAAACATAAAAATAACAATATATTGCCTATTAAATTTACACAAGAGACATATTTAGAGGTTAGTTGTTTAAAGCTTAAGTAATTCAATAAATTAATTAGTCTAAATTTAAATTATCCATAATTTAAAAAAATAATATTGAAAATTTGAAAGTTTGAAAGTAAACAGAACTTTATATAAACACTTAAGCACATTGATGTTAATATATCAGTAATAGTAAGATTTGAAGTATTATTAAATATTAATTATTGATTAAACGAAAGCTTTGAACATCAGCCCGGTCTTTGATAAGCTAATGGGATCGAGTTATGATCAGCTAGGTCATGATGAGTAAAGTAAACTTAGTAAGCAGCTTAAATTCTTGTAGTCAATTTAAAGATTTTTATCACATAAACTGAATATACAGTTGTACATATAATTTGATTTGTTATGGGAGACAAATGAGAATAATTTAGGTAAGGAGAGGCCATCTGTTTCTATGGTTCTGTCAGTGTTATATGGTATAGGAGATTTGTCAGTGATGTATGGTATGTCACATGGATTATAAGACATATCGAATCTCCTGTGTTGCTTAGAAAGCTATTAAAACCCATCCTGATTACATTCTAAAGTGTAATACCCCTTACATTGTTACAGTTCAACACCAAATAAAAATGTTATTAAAGCATCAGAGTTGTGACTAACTCTATGATAAGATTAAGGCAAAGAATGTGTGAAAAATGTCACTATAAATTAACATACCACTGTAAACATTTATCACCAACAAGTGCTTTAAATAGTATCTTGATGCTTTTAATGATCTGTGCTGTTTTTCTTTAGGGATGTACTTTATGAAATATTAACATTACCAGAGCTCTTGATGGTTTTAAAAGTTGTTAAAGCTGTGCTTATTGGTTTTTAGTTCCTAGCCAGTAAAACTAGAACAAATTATAATGTTGTTGGTGTCTATCTGTCTGTCTGCAAAAGGCTATATCAGAACATAAAATTCTTCTTAAACCACTACAGGGAATTTTGATGAAACTTGTGGACTTAAGAATGTGGGGTTACCTAGTTGAACATTTCATATATACAGCTTGACTTAATTGCCAGTATTGCTGCTGGCAGCCATATAAGATTTTAGAATTTAAAAATTTGTATTCTAATCTCCTTAAAAACCATTTCCAAGATTTTTACAAAATTTGATAAACATGATAAGCATATGAATAAGCGTTGCATATCACATTTTTAGCTTGACAAGATAACCAATATGGGGACTTAATATTTATACCCAAGTCTTTTCTGAAACTATTGGAAGGATTTTGATGAAACTTGATGGACATGATGATCTTATTATTTTGCATACAGATCAGTTACAGATATATTATCATGACTTACTAGATGAACTAGAAGGACATATTCAATAATACCTAAGATAATAAACCCTGATAGAATACAGTACTACGAAATGGTTATGATTTTATCTTTCATTGACAGTTTTCACAGGTAGGGGAATTGTATTGCATGCAGTACTCAATGAAAGCTTTTTGAAATGGATGTTTCACAAATTTCTAATCAAGCAACTGCATGAATATATTTTGGTTGTTTGGTGTAGAATTCAAGATTCAAGAATTCTTGAAGAAAAACTAAATCACACAGCAGCAATTACTCTGAAGCTTAAGAGTTTCTTTGATTGTTTAATTGGTGAATAATTGATTAATAAGTCATTTTCTTGTAATTTATAAATAAGTCCAATGGTCATAAGTCATTTATTAGGTCTTGCAAGGAAAAAATGAAAATAGAAAATGTCAAATACCATAGGTGTAATATTGTCATTGGTGCTGTCATCAACTTTCTCAATTTTAGTGAAAGTTTTTATTTTCAGCAAAATGATAATTTTCAGGGATACTTGCAATCCACAAATTTCTACTTTCCATTGCTAAATAATATTTTTTTTCTGTTTATTAAAAAATCACCTGCTCATCAAAATGGCTTTCATAGATTTACTAGGATGTCCTCTATAAACAAGCTGAAATGTCAGTTAATCTGCATTTCACTGAAAAACATCGGATTCATGTTGGTAATTGGAAATATGACTGAAAAATGTCTGATTACTTTTTTATCATTGTCATATTTATGATGAAAGCCTAGATATATCTGAAATCAGTTTAAGATAATACAGCTTAGTATAGAAATTGTCATATGAAAGATAGTCGGAGTTACTTGATCTGTTTGTAATAACCTTTGACTTTTGTCATTGTCTCACCTGAGAGTATGAGATAGATTAGATGTCTGATAGGATCCTGCTGATGGTAATCATGAATTCCCAGTGGTCTACCTTGACTGAACTCTTCATGTCCCCAGATGGCATTGTGAAATGATATTCTTAGCTGATTAATATAGATATCTGATATTAAATGACAGGAAATGTATAATAAATGATTTTGTAACAGAAACACTGTTATTAAATATGTCTGAAATCATGGTAAAACAGTTACTTATAACTAATTTTTGCACATGTTGCAAACTCTATCTCAGCAAAGTTGATATGTATACTAAGCAGTGGCTTGTAGCAGTTATCAGTATAAATGATTTTAATTATTTAGTTACTGCCATACAGAAGACATTTTCTTTTTATCTGCAGGACCTTTTGCTTTCATTTCTAAATACTGGTTGAGTAATTGTAAAAGAATACCTAACATCTACCTTAAAATATGATGGAAAAATATCCTAAACACTATAGCTTCAATAGATAAATCCCTTAAAAAGCACAAGAGTTTGATGCACAAAACAAAAATGTTTGGCTGAGCAAAGTACATATTCATTACCACATAGCACAACGTTTGGTAACTCAAAACTAACAGGTTTTATAGCAAATAAAGTTAAAATAGCAAAAAGTACATGGTACATGGTTTGATATCACAAATTACACAAGTATGATACAAAAATTACACATTTTTGATAGCACAAAAACAATTATGTTTATAACACAAATTCAGTTTGATAGCAAAAAATGAAAAGAAATTGATATTCCAAAAAAATCCAAAAATTTGATACCTCAAAAGCACAAATGTTTAATAGCACAATTCACACAAGTTTGATAACACAAATAACAAACATTTACTAGCTCAAAGCATACATATTTGATAGCACAAATTACACAAGCTTGATAGCACAAACCTACAAGTTTAGTAGCTCAAAGCACACAAGCTTGATAGCACAACTCACAAGTTTGATAGCTCAAATCCACATTTGTGGTCAAATCCACATATTTGAAAGCACAAATTACATAAACTTGATAGCACAAACCCAAAAGTTTGATAGCATAAATCACTCTAGTTTGATAGCATTAATAACATACATTTAATAGCTTAAAGCACACATATTTGATAGTACAAATCACACAAGCTTGATAGCTCAAATCACACAAGCTTAATAGCTCAAATCACACAAGTTTAACAGCTCAAATTACACAAGCTTGAAAGCACAAGTAACAAACATTTGATAGCTTAAAGCATATGTATTTGATAGCACAAAGCCACAAGTTTGATAGCTCAAATCACATGTTTCATAGCACAAATAAAAAAAATATTTGATGATGCAAATAACAAAACATTTGATAAGTTAAAGCACATAAGCTTGATAGCACAAACCCACAAGCTTTATAGCACATATCACAACTATGATATCACAATCCTCTTTTAATCCTCAGTATTACATGGTTGGTCTTTGACAAGTCATAATTATCTTGAGCAGTATTTCACTTTACAGGATTATCATACTGGCTATTTTTTTTTACTAGGTTATCGAACCAGTAAATAAACAAAAAACAATTGAGTTGTAGATACATACACCATTAACTAGATGAGCAAAAATGTCAATAAATCTCTTCATGGGTATAAAGTCAGCTGTTTTGTTACCATAAATAAATTAATATGTTTTATGTTATACTAAAAATGAGCATTTTAAAAAATCACTGAGTTGTACAAATATAATGCATATTTTATTGATTCATTGTTAAACATTGAGTACAGATTATATACCTGAATCATACATGGATACAGAGGCTGACTGGTAAATTGTTTATTAAAGGGCTTGTCTAGGTATTAGATCAGTATATGTTGTCAATCACAAATGTTCATCATTGATTAAATTTTGCCATTTTCATGGGTTAGTGAAAACCACAAAATTTAGAAGAGAGTTCTTATTGTAACCCCCACACCCCCTCCTCCAACTCAAACATTGTTACATATATACTAAATAAGTAAGATATATATTATATTTTAAATTGGGGGTACAAAAGAAACTGTTACCAAAATTAAAAGTCAATGAAATATTTTTAATAACCATGAACACAATAGAATTCTGAAATTTTCTCCAAAGATTTTTTAAATTGCCAAACCATGAAATTTAAACTCAACAAATATTAATGATTATACAGTATTATCATGTATAAAATATAAGTTGAATGAGTGTTCTGAAGTGAACAGGTGTTCTAAAGTTACAAGGTGTTCTCAAATGGCCAGGTGTTCTAAAATGGCTAGGTGTTCTAAAATGACCAGATGTTCTAAAGTGACCAGGTGTTCTTAGATGACAAGGTAATATATAAATTGACCAGGTGTTCTAAAACGACATGGTGTTCTAAATTGACCATGTAGGTGTTCTAAAATTCCTGCTTTATGTCACTCTGTCTCTTGCCAACTAGAATAAAATCCTACTCAGGGCAGACCCTATTAAAAAAATCAAATTTACCCTACATAATGTTGATACTTTTCACCAGGCACTTTAGTTTCTCCCATTATATCATTACTGACTGCCTTGATATGCCTAAAACAATCTTGACTTGCATCTAAAACATCATTTCTCCACCCAGCTCTTGTCAGTTATTTTGAATCCTATTACCATGACTTATTGGGTAGATTCTAGTGTAAGAAATTTTGTCTATGGATTTATCATGGTTTCCTTAACCATTCCAGAACTATTTCTATATAACTGAATCAACTTGACATGTACTTCAAACATTACTTCAGCCAACTTCTGTATTAATTTTTACCAAAACTCAAGTTTGTGAAATTGGTTGATGTTGATCTACTTTCAAGGTCACAGTGACCTAAAGAAGTACCTTTAAGCATCTTTTTTTCATGAACCAAAAGGCCTAGGAGCTTGAAACTTAATATGTAGCATCAAGACAAAAAGGTCTACCAGGTTTGCGAAGCTGGTTGACCTTGACCTACATTCACATTCACATTGACCTTAATTAGTAAAACCTTTAAACATCTTCTTTTAATGGCAATATATTTTGTATTTTTTAGGTTCTTCAAACTGTAAGGAAAACTATTTTACATGTGACGACGGAAATTGTATTCCAGAAGGCTGGAAATGTGATGGAGAATATGACTGTGATGACGAGTCAGATGAAAAAGAAGAACTATGTAAGTGTTATGGTTATTTTTTACTTCAATAACAGGAATTTTTCTGAGTACATGTATTTGTAATTAGTAAAAGGGAATTTTTTCTCTCACCAAAATTACATTGTATAAGTATCTTCAACTACTTCTAAAAAGTTTGTTAAATTCTTGAGTAACTCTGAAACTTGTTTTTGTGTAAACTTGTCGTAACTTTGAAAACATAAAATAAATTATATGGAAGCAAACGTACAGCACATTATCCTAACATTTAGTGAACATGACATGGAAGGTATGTAATTGAAAATTGTGGCATGTGTGCTTGTAAATTGTGGCTATGCCATAACTCATCGCTGCCTTAGACCATATACATAGTATTATGAACATATAACCTGCCATAATGCTTGTGTTTCCATGCAAATGGTATCAGTTTATGTAAAAAAATATTGACAATTATTCAATAATGCTGATTTCATAGACAATCAAAATTTTGAAAGAAGCAGTTTATTTACAAGATAATGCTAAAAGTGGATGGCCGAGTGGTCTAAATCGGATGCTTATGGACCACAGCACCTCTCACTGCCAGGGTTCAAATTCCACTCAGGACAGATCAGTGGTTTTCTTCAGGTACTTCAGTTTCCTCCATCATCCCAGGAACTTAACGCCTCAAAATAAGAGAAAGAATCATGACTGTAGCGTAAAACACCATTACTTTACTCCACTCCTTTCTCCTTTATAGAGCGAAGGTAATGAGATAGCTTGGTATTGGCCAAGGTTTACACATACATAGTATGTAAAGTGCTTCATCTGTAAGTGTATTTTAAATAACCATGTATTTTTTATAATCATTGTGTATTATTTATTTATTTATTTATTTATTTATTTATTAAGGTGAAAGAAAGAAACGGTCAACGACTGAAGGTCAGTATAAAACATTGTAGATGTTGCCATGGTAACATTCTTTATGTATACAATAGTGTGAAACACATTTTTCACAGCTTTATCAGAATATCTTTTACATATCTACTTTTCCACCACAGCACCTGTAATTCAGCCATTTCATCATTGTTATTTTTAGATACTCAGGTTGTAAAATTAGTGTTCATCATTGTTATATAATGTTTTATTTTATGACTTTAAAATAAATTATATAAAAAATATTATTTTTAGTTTAAAAATTGTCTTTCAGGTTTCATAGAGTCTTTTTTTGTTTAAACATTTTAATTTTTTTTGGATGTTTTAATGTTGAAATTCTGTCATTTTGTCTGGTTGTCATTCTACTTGTTTAGTTTTGGTTCTAGACTTTGGAATAAAAACTTTGATATTTAGAAGTAGTTATTTTTCTCCATCATTTTACAGTTTTTGATTCTTTTCCACCTTAGATGGGTCAGATAAAAAATCATTTTTGCATTTAATTGATATGATTCTGGTTAAGTAGGGTTGCTTTAATCTTAAAATTAAGAATTTTTGAAGATTTCTTTCAGAAATGTGTTTTCACATGAAATAAAGATAGTGTAAGTTACAGATGAAAATGTTCAACATAATTCTAAAAGAATTGTACTACTATTCAATATTACAATAAATGTAAAGAAGATTTTTCTGAGCAGGAGTATTTTCAAAATGATTACAGATGAGAAAACTTGAAGTGTGAAAAAAAATTGTTTAAAAAAAAACTTTTAAGAAAATACAATTAATGTTATGAAACAGACTATAGCAAGGTTCTTGATTTGATTAAAAAAAATTTTTTAATGACAAAGGGAGACCACTCCAGATAAAGGTCTTCTGCATGGACTTTGATATAATAAGAGATAATATATATTTATATATTTAAAAGTTGTTGGAAATTTAAATGTCTGATGACATTTCTTGACTTGACTAGGCGGTTGTAACTATCTGCCAGATTTCAACAACGATTTACCAAATGATGATAAATATTTTTGTGAGTATAGCAGTTAACCACAATGCATCACTATCATAGTTACTTCCTGTTGTTTGCATGACACAGATAAACAATAAACAAAGCATAATTTGTTAATTTTGAAATCAACACATTTTTCTTGTAAGATTAACAGAATTTATGTTGAAAGCCAATCATTTGGAAACATAAAAAAAATCAAAGCTTTTTTCCTGGCAATTTGATGGAAGATAAAGCACTTTTAAGATGATTTATTTGGTTTTGAAGTATGAGTAAGGACAAGTGTCTGTCAGTGGATGTCAGTTGTTCTATCACAACATTCACATCACCAAGAACACAGAATGAAGATATCAGCTTATTTATTGATTTAGTTGTTGTTTGTCTGTTTTTGATAAAATAAAAATCAAAATTGAGATTTCAGTTTCAGTCCATATTTTTTAATTAATTTTACAAGGTAAAAATGTATGACAATTTATGCTTTTGTTTAATATTATTAATTACTTTGTTTATTTACAGGTTTTTAAGTTTCATGTAAATTTGATTAGGCTTTAACCCCTATAAACTGATGGAATGATCGAATATCCCAAAGTATAAGATTATACCAAAAAGACAAAAAGGTTGAATGATGGTTAATTGAGAATATCTGCACATATTTGTGATAGATAGGAATTCATTTATAATGAAGTTCATAAATTCTTTATATTTCACACAACTAAGGTTGAAACAAAATGAAAGTATTTTACAGTATTAAAACTGTTGTACATCTTGCAAGTATACAGATAGTTTGATTACTTCAGATTTTCAGGAATTCCAGCAAAACTTATATTTGATAGAAAGGTGTTTTTTGGATATTTATGCATCACATGGATTCATGTTTTCATTAAACTGATTTTTTGATTATCAGCCCAGAAACACTTAATAAAGTTCATTAATTGCCTGTATGTTCATTGGTTAGTACTAACGTTGCACTGTTTTGTTTAAATGTTATCATTTAGACACAAAAGTTTAGAACTCATCATTATTGGTGCTGAATATGGATTTGTGCTTAATTCATATCTGTTGTTGTCATCATACATGTAGCTGTCTTTCTCTATTAGTACTTATAATCTATCGGTCATGTATGTGGTTAGATTGTTCAGCCTAAAAAAGCTCCTTTGGTGGGATTGGGTTGGATAGATGGTATTTATGCCTCAGTTAAGATTCTTACATTTATATTGAAGCAGTCAGTTCTGGAATGGCAGAGATAACCAGAGTACCAAGAAAAAGAAAACCACTCTACTTTGGCAGGGGAACTGACAAACTTTCTCACACACTTATTTGATGTGTATTATTAGTGATTGGCATTAAAATTTGAGGCCTTATTACATTATGCTGTATCAGGCTGATGTTACATAATTAGTTTTAGAAGAGGCTCAGAATGCGCACTTCTAGATTATAATGTAGGGGTTTATCTTCATGTTAATCCATGACTGACATGGTGTAATGGTGTTATATGCCCAATTTCAAATTTATTTGTTTATATCAAGGCAGTCAGTTCTGAGATGGTGTATAAATCTTAAGTTCTCTAAAGAGAAAACCACCAAACTTTGGCAAGAAACTTTAATACACTAGGATCTTATTGTGTAATTCAAACACAGGTACTGTAATCTGCACCTTAAATCACCTGACTACTGGAGCTCCAATGAAAATGTGATCCATTATTTTTGCACTAATAATTGTTAAGAAATATGAACATAAACACATTCACCACATCAGCTTATTTCAAGATCTAATATGAGGTTAACAATTAATTCTGGGGCATAAAACAATAAATTTTCAACCATCCAAACTGGAAATACATTGTAAGAACCCACAAGGTACTTGTTAATGGTGCATTTTGCTGGATATGTTACATCCTTCTAACATCTAGATATATATAAATGTAAGGTAGATTGAATGTTAATTAAATAGCAGTATAAGTAACAATATAGTAATACAGTACTGTGATCCATATCCGCCATTTGATTAGTAAAATTTTGGCATTATGAAGGGGTTTGGCGATAAGTCATTGGATGTTATAAAAAAAAAGAAGAATTGATTTTTGGACTTTAAAATATATGGTTTATAACAAGAAGGCAATGTTATCAAGGGACGTTATAACAAGTTTTTACTGTTTATCAAAAAGCTGAAAATTGCTGATGAGCCAGCCAGCAAACATACAGAAATTGATTATAAGTCAATCAAAAACATTCTATTAAGAGATGTACTTTGAGTAAATTAATTTTATCAAAAGAAAAATGGCCAGTAGTCTTGAAATCAAAATTAATAAAAAGATAATATAATTGAAATTAAAAAAGGTAATATATTTGAAGTAAAGAGAGATTTGGAGAACTATGTTGTCAAGATAAGGGTGTAGAAAGTTTGAAATTATTTTCACAGATTATGTCTATATAGTTGTATAGTGGAACTTTTCTGAAATAATTGATGTCTGTTTTACCATTATTTTATGTCTACTGTCTGTCTATATAAAACACTTAAAAATGATTAAATTTCAAAATTACTGTCGGTTTTATTACATCTACCACGTCGGAAAATTAAATTTTATAAATGCATTTTGTATACTATAATGTTCTATATATGCTATTGTACTATTTCACCTTTAGTGATATATATTTTGTCTTGAAAATTGAGCATTTCTAAACATTGTTAATTTGGATAAAGATAATTTAGATAAATAAATAAAATGATTAAAATTTTAGATTTTACATAATTTGGATAAATTTGCATGATCTGTGATGTTTTCCATTTCTTAAGAGATTTACCTTGCAGCAAATCAAATTTAGAAAAAGAGATATACTTGGCAATAGCTTAAGTAACAAAATAGAGGACTGGAATAGTAATGGGGTTCTATGCCAAAGTCAAGATTATTGCACTTATATCTAGGCAGTCAGTTCTAGGATGGTGGAGCAAAACATAACTGCTGCTTGCCAGGAAATTTTATTATATTATCAGGAAAATTAATGTTTTTCCAGGAAAATTTCCATGACATTTGCATAAAAACACAGGGTTACCATAACAAGTTCTGCAAGAAGAAAAGGTTCCTATGGTAATAAAAAAAATTCCAGATGTACCTTACTGTTTTCACAAAATTGAGCTTCCTAAAAATTGAACCTTGGAAGTCTCTTTTAAAAAAACATATGTGGTAATTGAAGTAGGTGTTTTTTTTGGAAAAAAATGTATAGAATGCTCATTTTTAGTGAAGATATATGCAAACATGACATAATAAATTATTTTACCAGGGAAATATTTGGGTAAAAATTGGTTTATTTACACTATACAATATTTAGGCATTATTTTTTGTCTGATGTTTTTTGCTTGTCTAAAGATGAGACTGAGAGTCCCTAAGTGATGCTATCTTCACTAAGTGAATTAATGTCAAAATATATTTAGAAGGCTTACGTTTTCATGACAATCAGCTTTTCTTCTAAATATCTATTTCTTGCAGATTATCTTTCCTTTAGCATCAGCATTTGATAATTCAGCATCTATGAAATATTTTTAAATTTCAGGTCTTTTATATCATGAGTCATATTTATTTGACTGCCATCCAAATTTTTTACGATGTCCAGCAGAAATTCAATGCATTCCAATGGCTAAATTCTGTGATAATCATAGGGACTGTCCTATATTTGGAGAAGATGAGGGTAGTCAATGTGAAAATGGTAAGAAAAATAATTAGAGAGGGTACTCAGTGTAAAAGTTTTAAGAAAAGAGAGAGAGAGAGAGAGAGAGAGAGAGAAAGAGAGAGAGAGAGAGAGATATGTAGAGTAATGTTGTTTTCATTTACATCTAGTTGGTCAGTTCTTGGATGGTGGAGGAAACCAGAATACCTTGGGTCTTTGGCAAACAAAACTGACAAAGGTTTTCACACTATGATCTGTGAGATGGGAATTGAAACTAGGTTATGAGAGGTACAGTGATCCACATGTGTGTGCATGTTTTAGACCACTTGGAAACACACCCCCCCACACACACACACAGAGAGAGAGAGAGAGAGAGAGAGAGAGAGAGAGAGAGAGAGAGAGAGAGAGAGAGAGAGAGATTCTATTCATGAATGGTGGAAAGTTGTTGTAGTTTTAGTTAAAAATACCCCAAGCAACAAAAAAAGTTGCAACAACAAGGTTCATAAATATTAAACAAGAAATCTGTATATAAAGAATTACCTATGGAAGCTAAGGGATTTAACTTTATAGATAAATTGTCTTTTTGTTTGAAACATAAAGCATAGGTAGCTTAAGATACCAGGTATAATAACCTGATGTTTTTATTAGATAGGGTTGTTTACTAATACAGGTTTAACTGCATGTAAATCACTATAGATACATCAACATGACTGACTGTGCTACTGAAAATATATGTATATTGATATGCAGTGATGAGGATGAGGGTTGTCCCAATGAAATATTAGTAATTAGAAAATGAAAAAGAATGTGGTAATAAGTAGATTGGTAGGTGGGTTGGTTTGATGGATGAATGGATAGAGGGATAAATTATTTTTGGATGGAAGGATGGATGGAATACAAAAATGTAGGTTATAAGATTAATCACTGTGTTATTATTCTACATGTAATTATTTGATTTTGGTTACAGAAGAGAGAATACTTGATTGTAACATGAAGTGTGGTGATGGAAGTCGATGTGCTGTTACCAAAAAAATTGACATGTGTTATTGTGAAGATAGATTTAAACTTTACAATAGTTCTGAATGTGTTCAAGGTAAAGTGGTGATAAAAAAGATGAATATATCTATTATTGTTGGTATTAAATGATAAAGTGCAGTTTATTGATAAAAAAGCCACATATTATGATTTTCCATTAGTGATTCTTTAAACTTCAATGTATCGTAATTGTTATGCTGCTGCAAAATCATTTTAGCTACTTTGACAGTCCATCTTTCATCAATGTCAAAAATGCATTGCTTTCTGAAAAATAAATTAAGTTTACTTTGAAGAGAATTTCATCAAATGTCATATACACTGACAAATGTTTTAAAGGAAGGACTCTTTATTGTGAAGGTCATAAGTGAAAGGTCAAGGTCATTGACAGATTCTCAACAAAAGGAATCAGGTTAATTTTGGAGATCACAGGTTAAAGGTTAATGTTACTGTAAATAAGAGAATTTGATTCAATTAAGTTCTATCAGATTGAAAATACTGATTAATATACTTGACAGGGACAAAGCTTGTAGATTTTAGAGGCCAGAGGTCAAAGTCATTATTACTATAAATAGATATGGGTTTCACGATTCGCAATCGATTTGTATTTTAAAATTAAAGGTTTTGCACAACAACAACAACAACAACAATAATAATAATAATGATAAGTATGCTTTGATGAAATTCTCTATTTAATGTATATTGGTACCATATAATTTACAAACATTTCTCTAGTTATGTTTCTGATTAAACTGTAACATTTTACTCATCCATTGTTTAATTTTATGTGTTTTTATGCTGTTTTAGATGTTAATGAGTGTCTGTATGAGGGATACTGTGATCAACTATGTACCAATAAAATTCCAAGTTATAAATGTGACTGTGTACCAGGGTATACCATGACTGCAGAAGGAACCTGTAAAGCAATAAATGGTAAGTCATATGTACATAAACATTTTTGTCACCCTTCAAAGAAATTTCTCGCATAACAATTGGTTAACTTGCCAAGGTACTTGGAACTATGTTTGTAAATCTGCCGGGGTACATATACTCACGCGACAGTTAATGGCAAAAGGGAAGTAACTCTAACATTGTGTCATTTGGTTACAGTAAACAAACATGGCAAAGACAAGGTTCGTAAGTCACAAAGAAAACAAAATTGTAGTTAAAAGAGCCAAATTAGTGCCATCAAATACCAACAAAAGTAATCGATTGGCAGCATAAACTTTTAGGGAGTATTTATATGAAAAAAAAAAAAATCAGGATCCGAATTTACATCAAATGTTAGTAGGATATCTCAATAAATGTTAGTAAAATTGCTTTATTTAATTTTTTCACTGGTAGTTAATACTGTAAATCAGGAAATTAATGCGAGCAAGAAATTAATGCGAAAAATGCGAGGCCTGTTTAATCGCATTAATTTCTTGTCGCATTTATTTTACGATGTCTGTATTCTGTATATTTATTGTAAATTGAGTTACCTCCCTTAACCGGAAGTTGTTATCGTAACTGATTAATTAGAGCACATTCTCATTTAGCGGTATTTTTTTGCTGTTTCTTTCCTACTGGGAATTTTGCTACGGGTGGAATCGTGACTGATACATCATTTTGAACCTTGACTGGAACATCAAATTGAAAGTACTGTGATTATAAGTAATCTAACATTCTAAACTCGTGAGTTGAAGACGAAGATCAGTTGTACACATGCCGACATGAACGTCCCAATCTTGAATGCTTTATATTAATAAAAACTCCAAGCGTTATATTTGAGTACGTTTGTTGTGTTTTGTTTTGTTTTGTTTTGTTTTTTTTAACCTGTTCTTTGTTCTGATAATCCTTTACCACCCTGGTTAATTTAAAAAATGAGTCATCGGCACACCTCGCCGTTTATTTTAATAATGTCTACCGAAAGTATGTTTATAACGCCGGTGTTTACGTATTAAGGAAGACATAATATAATAATTTCTGAGTCCATAATTGAATGTTTATAATTGTAAGATAAAAGATAGGCAAAAATTCTAAAAATTGAAATTTAAAAAATCGCATTAATTTCAATACGCATTTTACTTCAAAATCGGCAATTCGCATTAATTTCATGACGCATTAATTTCCTGATTTACAGTATTTGTTTTGAAGGATGACAAATACGTTATATAGGTTTTTGGTAGGTTACAGGGTCCCATGTACCCTGTCCAAGATTTATGTACCCCTTGCCGCTGCTGCTTCATTTAATTTTTTCACTGGTAGTTAATATTTGCTTTGAAGGATGACAAACACGTTATATAGCTGTCCTTGTATTTATCTTGCTTTATGATACAGATACTCATTGTTACTGTAGAAACAAGATATTTAGAATTCAACTGCTGTCTGTTAATAATGGTTAATATAAACCAAGTTTTGCAGATTTTCTTTATTTTACAGTACATTTATAGCTATAAGTCACGTAAAAGTATAAAGGATAGAAAATTCATATTTATAGGTTTTCCTTCGTCTCGTCTGAAATTATGAGACATTTAGAATCCATATACTGCATTTAAACAGCACTTTATATATAGCAATTGCCAGAACTTTCCTTTTTGTTATACTAAATTTATTGCTGATTTGTAAAATAAAATAATAATTTTGTGTTTATGATAAAAGTGATTTTTATAGATTTTTCCTCTCAATGGTTAAAATGTAGACATTTAAAATCCAACTACATTTTTAAGTCATGCTAAGGATTGAACTAATTTCTGGACATTTTCTATTTTATTTTTATCTGTGATGTAAGATCAAATCATAATTCTGTTTTTTACTGATTATGGTTTATATTGATAGATTTTTCCCTGTCAATGGAGAAAACTTTAGTCATTTAGAATTTAACTACTGTCTGTAAAATGTAATTAGCACATCAGCTGAAGAAAAAAAATTCTGGAAAATGGATTGATTCATAAAAAAAGAGAAAAATGAATAAAATAAATAAGAAGTGTAATCTTGTTATTCTGATAAATTCATATTGAGAGATTTATTTTCAAGTTACTGGTGAACCATAGACAGTTATGTCAGTATATGATTAATACTGTACAAAGTTTTGTTAGCATGATCAGTAGGATAGTGGAAATGAGATAATTTTTTCAGATTTAAGCTAAAAAGTAAATACATTCTATTGCAATAATGAATTAGAAGTGATTTAAATGTGTAATATAGTCAAACCTGTCTATAAAGGCAACTCATTGGAATCAGTAAAACTGGCCTCCATGGACAGGTGGCCTTTTTATACAAGTTCAAACAATATGAATAAAGAGCAACTGGGATAGAATTTTATTGTCCTTTATAAGCAGGTGGTCCTTATAGAGAGGTGGCCTTAAAGGCAGGTTTGACTGTAATTATCTTTAATAACAATTAGAATTTTTCATGAACTACTTGGTTAACAGAGCCATGTTCAACAAAGCAGACTGTTACTATATTTACCATTATACATGTCTTAAATGCCAACTCTATCATAAAGACAACCAACTTGTAAAGACAAGGCCCCAGTTTCACAATCATTCACTCAATCGAGTTTACACTCAACTCAAATATTCCCATTTTTCTCTCAACTACCTTGTAAAGACAAGGCCCCTAGTTTCACAATCATTCACTCAATTGAGTGTACATTAGATTAAATATACACACCTTTTTGTCATGAGACAATGTATTGTTTTGCTTAACAAACTGTTCACTAAACAATGTAAAAATAAAATTAGATATTCAATTTTAACTTTGTAATGTCTTAAAAATTGACATTATTTCCTTTATTTGAGTTGAGTTTACACTCAATTGAAGTGAATGATTGTGTAACTAGGACCAGGAGTGTTAATTCAATTTCCTTTATAACCTTATGTTTAATACCTGTTTTTCAAGGTCATCTGTTTATGGTGACCACCTGTCCAAAATAAATTGATATATCTTAATAGATTTAATTCATAAATCATTGTAGATATAACATCTGTTATTTAATTTATACGATTAAGTTACCCATACAGCTTAATGTTAAGTCAAGGTTTACTAAGTATATTGCATACATGTATCCAGTGTTGTATAAGTTTTACATTCAAGATGATGTCATTGAGACCCATTTCTCAGAAGTTTTGTCCAGTGTTGGAAGAGTTATGTCCCTTAGATATGATTATTCAACAGAGTTGAACACAGATGATGTTCAAATGGCTATCAGTTGAACATAGATGATATTCAAATGGTCGTTTTCTATAATATTCATCTTATACAGTATCTTAATATATTATAATTAGGGCACTTTATTTGATTTCTCTAACAATTATTTTAAGGACACTTTTTGGTTGGTTTTTATACTCACATTTTGTTTGAGACCATAATGCCCAGTCTATGTTTAAACAAGTGTTATCATTAATCTGAAGTTTTTATCTCTTTTTCAGTACCTTCAAGAGAAGAACCAACACTGTTAATAGCAGATTATGAAAAAGTCTTACAAGTTAATTTAGATGGACAGGAGATAGAACCCCCAATATCCATTGCTGGACACAGAATAATGACCATAGATTTTGACCATAGAAATGACAGTGCTTGTTGGGTATGTATATGAACTACTGATTTGCTATGATAGATAAGTTTGTTGACCTATGTGGTCTTGTGAGTTGGTAAATAAGTTTGTTGATGTGTGTGGTCTTGTGAGTTGGTAGATCAGTTTGTTGACCTATGTGGTCTTGTGAGTTGGTAAATAAGTTTGTTGAAGTATGTGGTCTAGTAATTTGGTAGATCAGTATGTTGAGGTATGTGGTCTTGTGAGTTTGTAGATCAGTTTGGTGATGTATGAGGTCTTGTGATTGGTAGATCAGTTTGTTGACGTATGTGGTCTTGTGATTTGGTGGATCAGTTTGTTAAAGTTGACTTGTGAGTTGACAGATAAGTTTGTTGAAGGATATGGTATAGTGAGTTGACAGATAAGTTTGTTGAAGTATGTGATCTAGTGAGTTGACAGATAAGTATATGGATGGTACCAACTAAGTTGGTCCACTTAATACAAGGTATGGGGCAGACGTATGCTTTGTCCTGCAAACTTTAGCCTGACCGGTTTCGGATTTTGTTAATCCTTCATCAGAGGCAATGATGTGTAGCATTTGCGTTCAGTTTATATACTAGCAGTTTTGCCGGATATGTATCCGGTAGTTACTGATTGGTTGATTGGTGTTTTGCCGGATAGGTATCCGTCCTGTTGCCGGATATGTATCCGGTAGGCGCTAATTGGTTGATGTGAGTTTTGCCGGGTATGTATCCGGCGTCCTGTTTTTTGGATCTATATCCGTCATGTTGTCGGATTTTATCCGTTTTGTTGCCGGATCTATATCCGGTATGATTTGTTGGATATGTCTTCAGCATCATGTTATATGTAATTAGGTTTTTCGGTTGCATATCCCGCTGGCGTCGGGCGTTTTGCCGTTCCTCACGATGGTACTTGACAGCGTTGACAATACTTGATCAAAGTCTTGACAAAGCAAGGAGAATACCACGGGATACTCTCTTTCAACAAAAACCTAAAAAGGAATCCAATAACCGGATACCATTCGTACTTACATACAACCAGTGTAATCCGAATGTCGCCAAAATAGTCAAACGAAATTGGGGAATTCATAAATATTCAGAGTTAGGTAAAGAGGTCTTCAAGAATCAACCAATCGTTGCTTACAGAAGAAACAGAAACATTGGCGACTTACTCATGAGAGCCAACTTCTACCACCCTGACACCAACCCGGGAAAACAAGGCAGGGTTGTTAAAAACGAAATAAACCCTTGCCTTAGACGCAACTGCCAATATTGCGCTAAAATTAATAAAAACAAAAAGTTTTCATCGTGTATAACCGGGTACAAATACTCAAAGAATATCATCGGCGATTGTGAGACAAGAAATATCATTTACCTTATTTCTTGCTCAAAATGTCGCAAACAATATGTTGGCCAAAGCAAAAGACCGTTTTGACAAAGAATGTATGAACATATTCGTTACATTACCAAGAACTTAGATGAACCAACAGGTAAACACTTTAATTTAAAGGATCACAGTCTCCACGATGCGATCTTCGAGATCATACAAGTACTAACAAGTGACCCAGATGATACATTCTCCCAGAAACACCGGGATGACAGTGAGGATTATTGGATCCTCAAATTAAAAACGCTCAAACCCAAGGGAATTAATGACAGGCTCTCGGCAAGGCGACAACACTCTGAGTTGACAGATAAGTTTGTTGAAGTATATGGTATAGTGAGTTGACAGATAAGTTTGTTGAAGTATGTGATCTAGTGAGTTGACAGATAAGTTTGTTAAAGTATATGATCTTTGAGTTGGTAGAACAGTTTGTTGAAGTATGTGGTCTAGTAAGCAGGCAGTGTGTTCTCAGGAGTTGGTGGATCAGTTTGTTAAAGTATTTTGTCAAGTGAGTTGGTTGGTCAGTTTGTTAAAGTATGTAGTAAATGGACTTGGTACATTGGTTTGTTGAAGTATGTGGTCGAGGGAGTTGATGGATTGGTTGATAAAGTATTTGTTCTATTGAGGTGGTAGATCAGTTTGTTAAAGTGTATTGTTTATTAAAGTGGTAGATCAGCTTTGAGGTGTCTAAGTGTATGGCCTAGTCAGTGCATCTCTAATCATAGACAGGAAAAATCGTTAGCAATTGTTCCTTTACCAATCATTTGGTATTAAAAAATTAGTTCCTTTGAATATGAACTACCATTACCATTGAACTGTGTTAAAAAATAACTAATTCAAAGCAGATAGACAGTATAAGTTGTTTTTGTTTTAATTATAGATAACATACCATTTAGAAGAAAGAAAATCATATTTACAATGTGTAAGTCTACAGGATAAAAACCAACACTGGCAGATTGACACAGAAATATCCCTAGACAGTAAGTTATAAACATATTTTAGCAGGGTGGAAAAATGCAAGATTAGACTGGGGCTGAAACCTGGACCTTCTGTACGAAAGGCAATTGCTTTACCAACTGAGCTACACAGACATTCTCGAGTTAAATTCCTCCTGTGTTTTTTAAGTTTCCCACAGTTCTTTAAGTGGGAAATTTTACACAAATATGTACTCTCATATAGACTTAATATGACCACAGTTGTCAGTCTATTACTACTAAAGGCTAACAAATTGTAACAGCAAAAAAGAGAAAAAAATGCAGGATGAGAGCTAGGGACTAGCCCATGATCTCCCACACTATAGACAAATGCTCTATCAACTGAGCTACCTAGATTACTACACATCAGTACCTGGAGTATTAAACTTGATGTGAGTTTTTAGGTTTTCTGAACAGAGTGTAGAAGAGTCTTTGTCATGCCCCAGTCATGAGTATTTGTTTTCTATTTTAAAGATTTCTTTCAGATAATTTGATGGGAAGATTTGCCTTGTTTATCCAACAAGTCTTGTTATTTCTTCATTCATCACCCACAAAACCTCTGACCTGCTGGTTTAATAAAATTTTTATCTGATGAATATTTGCAGTTGAACTGTGCTTATCTAGTCTTGGGAATTGGTTGCAGTTTTAAAATCAATAATTCGTTTAGTGTTAATAATTAATTATTGGTTTAATTAAATCAGCGATTATTTAATGCAATTTTTTAAGACAAGGTTTATTTTAGGTATTATTTTACTATTTTGCTTTTCTCAAGACAAGACAAATAACAGTTAATCACATTTGTGATTAAAATGAAATTTAGTAACAGTGTGTATTTTAAATGTCAATTGAGGTCGGGGTTCAAACCCTGGCTGGGTCACTCATAAGATTTAAAAATTTGAGATATTGTTTCCTTGAATGGCACTCTGTATTATGGAGATAGAGCATCAAACTGATTTACCCAGTGCCAGGAAGATGTGACTTGGGGAGGGTTATGCTTGTCTGTAGTATACTGACTCAGTGAGCTAGCACCTTGAAAAAAGTCACCATGAGTTTGCATTAGAACAAAGCAGATTGTAAAACACATTTGCACATTTTACACATACACTAACGTTCTCTGAAAA
This sequence comes from Tegillarca granosa, assembly GCA_029721355.1. Classification (NCBI taxonomy): domain Eukaryota; kingdom Metazoa; phylum Mollusca; class Bivalvia; order Arcoida; family Arcidae; genus Tegillarca; species Tegillarca granosa. Next base: position 14,927,682 of record CM056597.1, on the reverse strand, counting down.
ATTGCAGATGCTATGTTTAACAAAATTACAACCAATCAACAGCCAACATTTTTAATGTCTTGTAAAACATTTAGGGGAGTAAAACTCTAAAAATGACGCACAAGTCAAGGTTAAAGAGATTGTATTTGGGTGATAAATTTCTTCATAGTCATTTATAATTAATTATGATTTTTCATAATTATAATTGCCTAGTTAGTTGATCTTTGTTTTTCTTGAGTAATAATACCATTACTCATAACCATGGTAGAAAATAAGGTTGAGAAAAATATTATTTTAAAAAGAAAGGGCCTGAATATACATATATGTATTGGTAACAACGCAAAGTTTGTATGTGACTACCTATTCTTGTATTTATTTTAATGAGAATTTCTCACCAATTAAGGATAGATACTGCAGAAAAAATTTGTCTCTTCTCTTGTGTTGTACATGTATCAATTATTACCAGTATGTTGAATATTTAACAAATACAAACATGTATTTATTGTGTATTTTTCAGCTGTTGAACATTTTGCTAAAGACTGGCTTACAGGGAATTTATATTTCACTAACTCCGTATTAGATCAGAGGTTTATTGTTATATGTAACAGTCAGGGAAAAATGTGTAAAGCAGTCATAAAGTTTACAGATGAAATTCCTAAAGGCCTGGCATTAGATCCAACAAGAGGGTAAGTATTGTACTGTGGAAACCTTTGACAGGTGTGTTTTACTGTAAACCTCCTAATATTCCAACCCCCTTTATAATTCTAAAAAAAGTATCGCCCAAAGAATTGTAATGATGATAATTGAGCTTTTCTTTATATATTTGTTATAAAAATAAATAAAATAATAATAATATAAATAAATAAATAAATAATAAAGATAAAAAAATAACAAACAGAAAATACTAACAATTCATGACCCCAAAATGTAAGCAAAAAAATCTTTTATGGAGTATGGACCTATTTTAAAATCTGGACATTTTAAATTTCTTTCAGATATTTATTTTTCATAACCTGGTCTGAAGGTCAGCAATCAAGTATAGAACGAGCTTTTATGGATGGTTCCAATAGAACAGTAATACAAAACGACGAATCAGGAGCTCCATATGGAATCACATTGGATATTGCAAATGAGCATATTTATTGGACTGATGAAGGCAGTAGTTTAATTAAGCGAATGAATTATGATGGAACCAATAGGAAATTGGTTTATATGCCTCAAAGGTTAAAAGTAAGTTTTTAAATCCTTATTAGTACAGTGAACAGGTATATAAAGGACATCAACAGAATCTAAGAAATATGAATTTTACAGACAAGTAGTCTTTACATAGAGGGCATTTTTGGTTGAAGCAAAGGGAAATTTTAATGATGGACTTAGTGGGTAGTTGTCTTAATTAAGAGGTGATCACTTTAGCAGATTTTACCACACTTCCAAGATAAAATAAGATAGCCAATGACTAAAGAGTCATACTGATAGAAAATGATGTTCTTGTTTAGGAAGAAATTAAACAGTGTCTTTTTAATTATAGAAATATTATTTTCAAATGAATTTGATGTGGTTTTATTATAAAGTACAAAATTATCTATTACTTTTTTTAAAAAATAGTTTTGAACAATATGTTGTAACAAATCTGACCATAGTAACGGTGTTGTGTCTTACAATTTTTGAAAAAATCATGGAATTAATAATTAGAAATGACATGTTTAGTTGTAGTATGACATCAACTCGTAGGTAAAAGAACTTACCACAGTGAATTAAGTAATTTTAAAATAATTAATACATTACTGAAATCATAAGAATTGTTGTTTTTATTATCTAATAATAATAATAATAATAATAATAATAATAATAATAATTATTATTATTATTATTATTATTAATATCATCATCATAAGTAGTAGTATTAGTAGTAATAGTAGTAGTAGAAGTAGTAGTATTAGTAGAACAAAATTGACTTGACTGTGAAATTACTGTAGCTTGTGTTATGGATTGTTTCATTTAAAAGTTGAAATACTAGTATATAACACTTCTTATTTTTTTATATTTCAGGATATTGGAGAAGATATTCAAGGATTTGGAATATCCGTTTTTGAAAATTACCTGTATGTTAGCAGTCAGGGTGTTACAGTACCAGGAATCATGAAATTACATCGATATAATTATACTGAACCTGTCCATGCCATAGTGAAATATTTAGAACGTCCATTTCAGTTACAAGTTTATCACAGACAAAAACAACCAAATTTGCCAAGTAAGTTTCAAGCATTCAAAATTGTAGTAATAGTCTCCCTATATAAATGGGGTAGAAATATCTGTGAAACGTATTGCAGTGCAGTTGGTATAAATTTCTAGCTTGTACATTTGAATCACAGTTTGGCAGATCTTATTTTAAGAAAGTTTTTTCATTTTGCTTGTATAAGGTCATTGGTTTTCTCTTGGATTTTTTCCATCATCAAGAATTGACTAGCTTGGTATAAAGAATCTTAACCAAGGGTGTATAATATTATAATTCTTTTTCATCTTACACATTGTATGTTACATTTTACAAAGTCAATATCCAGTTAAACTCATATTTCTAAGTACTGTTAGAAAAATCAATAAAATAAGTGTTATAAGCAGTTTGTCTTTACATATGTGGTCACTTAGATAACAGAGTTAAAGTAGAAATGTAATATAATTTACCTCATCTTTAAGCAAGTTACCTTTAAGACAGGTTTTACTGTAGTTTTGTTTTCACAATACATTCTTTCTGAATTTTTATGTCAGTATATTTAAATTTCAAAAGATTTAATTCTAGATGCAATTTTAATTAAATAACTAAACTATTAACTATTAAAATTTACCGATAAAAAAAAAGGGCTCGTCCGGGAATTGAACCCGGGACCTCTCGCACCCGAAGCGAGAATCATACCCCTAGACCAACGAGCCAGATGTTAAAACAGAGAGTAATACAGTGTAACATGACATTGTTAATGACAGATGTGACAATATTCACCTGATATCTGGATATAGTCTGTTTCATATTTCTTCATACAGGTGTATTTATTTATAGTCCTTATCATATATATCAAAACATGTACATCTGTCATGTTTCTGTAATAACTCTTTATACCAATTGTATATATTTTTAAAAAATTACCATACAGTAAATTCCATATGTAATAACCATGCAATGTACCTAAGGAAATCAGACTTTGTAGACAGGTGGTCTTTGTATAGATTATCAATTTATTAGTATGTAAGTAAAGCAATAAAATCAAAACGGTGCCAGGGTCTCTATAGATAGACAGTGTTTATATAAGAATGGTTATCATATGGTTATATGTTTGTTAGGCAGTTGACTTAATATTTACAATACTAAAGGTTCAAATTTAGAACATACTTTATCTTTTCATTTATCCTTATCTACTCAGGTGTAAGTTAAATCTATCATTTTAAGTTGGTTCTTTTCAGTTACAGTAAATATGTTTTAGGGGCTACCTCTATATAAAGACCACCTTTTCATCACCACCTTGTTTTGAGTTCCCTATTGCTTCATACTTCAAGCGAAAGTGCCCTGTGTATAAAGACCATCTTTGTATAAAGTCCATAGTTCTTGGTCCTGTGGATGACCTTTACATACACATTTTACTGTATATTAAAACACCTTATTAAGAATTAATGTAACCAGGATGGAGTTTTCAAATTTTGATAGATTTGTCATGTGCTACTTTTGAATTTTTATGAAATAATGCAATTCAAAAGTAGCACATGGCAACTAATTGTATTATTATTAAAAGTAGCACATGACAGTTAATTGTCATGTGCTACTTTTGAATTGTATTATTCATAAAAATTCAAAAGTAGCATATGACAGATTCATTTGTCTTTTTATCTATTTTTTTTTTTTTTTTTTTTTTTAAGTTTTTGTTTTAAACATTTTAAGTGAATAAAATCCTTACATACTAAAGCAAAGTGTTATAAAATTTTGATTTAATAATGGATAAATTGATATTTAACTTTATTTTAAAATTGTGTTAATCATTAACTAAATTAATTAAACTTTGGAAAACTAAGTCCATTTGTTTAATGACAATTTTCAGACTTAACCATACCTTGCAATCAAGTTGTAGGATGGTGAGACATAAAGTTTCAAGGAATTCTTGTATATAACTTGATTTATTTTGATTATATTTCAGAGCCTAATATAAATCCCTGTACTGTAGACCCTCCCCCATGTGATCAGTTATGTGTAATACACTTTGAAGAGAATGATGATGGAACAAAACATGCTGCAGCACAATGTCTGTGTGGTGCTGGTTATATGTTAGATGGTGGAAAATGTATTAGTAAGTAAAAATAGCATAACGACTGGTCTTCATTCTGTCTGGAAAGCAAGAAAAAAGAAGATATTTGGATTATATGAAACAAATTAGTTTATTTTGTAAAAATTACATAAAACTCTGTTCTCTTATCTGTGTGAAAAACCAGAAAACTGGAAATTATTTTGATTATTTGAAACAAAAAGCAAGTTCATTTCATGTTGTAACTGCTTGGGCACAAAAATCAAGTGAATTTAGGCCAAATATGAGTCACTCTTGTTTTATTAATAAATGTAAATACAGTAAAACCTGCTATAAAGACCATCCCCGATTTTAGGACCATCTGTTCATTACGACAAAAATTTTCAAAGTCACTTTGCTTCACATTTCAACCAAAAAAAACCCCATCTTTATTAAAATTACTAGTATATAATGCCATATTTTTAAGCTCTGTTAGTGGTTTTTATTTACAGGTTTTACTGTATAGTGTTTGCATTATTCTAATTTTCATTTTGTAGAAAATCCAGTCTGTACTCCAAATTGTAAAGAAGAAGATCCACCTTGTGATGAACAATGCCAGCTTGGTATGTAATATCTAACCAATATACTAATCTATCAAATTTTTACATGGTATAGTGTGTTTATTTTGAAGGTTGGACAATGAGTTTTATTCATGCAATAAGACTTTTTTGTGTTCTAGACAAAGAATCTCTCCAAGGGTAGAAACTCTTTCCATTCCTTATTGACATATTCCTGGGTTTTGAAAACATTTCTAGAGTAGTCATGTTTGCAACAAGTTAACAGATTTTATACACAAGTAAAAGATTCTCGTAATCACAATTTAATCAATATAACTTAGGTACCTATAAGAATTTTCCCAGAGTTTGACTGATGAAGATTCTATTGCCATGAGTGATGGACAAATTGACACATTAAGGAATAGAATGATGACACCTGAAGTTAGGAAAGATGTCCTGTTGAGTGACAGATAATGACATGTAGATGTGAAAATAGAAAAATTTTCCATTGATTCCTTAAATGAAAATATTTCTCTCAAATATGGGGTGATGAGGGATTTTCTTTCTTTCAATTTTGACCTAGGTATTTAGTTTTGTCCTTCTGTGCATTCTGTCACTGTTATTTATTGTTTGATTAATCTTTCTGTAACCTAATTATTATTTGTGTTTTAGATCATTCATGTAGTCAAGACTACACTCGTTGTCCTGGTAGCGAATGCATTCCATCAAAATGGTGGTGTGATGCAGAAACAGATTGTCCTGATGGTACAGATGAAAAATTTTGTGGTAATAATCATTTTATTGTTTTTCTAAGAGTTTCAGCATGTTGATTTAGGTTTTGGTACAGAAAAAAAAAAAAAAAAAAAAAAAAAAAAAAAAAAAAAAAAAACCCTGATAACATTTTTGGACATAAGTCTCCATCATATGATCACTACAAAACTATTATTACTCTTATGTGTATTTTGTTTAACATACAGATTACTTGTCATATGTTCCATTCATGATATATATTGCTGAAATAAGGGGGTTATGAAAATTATCAAAAATGTTTGAAGATTATAGCAACAATGTAGTAGGAGTTACAGATCACACAAAGTATGTAACTCTTGAACAAACTTGATCATGTTACCATGCATGTATTTACAAAGTGTCAATTTCAGAGAGCTGCATTGTTTTATAACATTTCTTGTTTTGGTTTATTTTTAGAACAGAGAACATGTACTGTTTTAGAGTTCAGATGTGATAATGGTCACTGTATACAAGAAACATTCCAATGTGATGGTAATAATGATTGTGGAGATAGTTCTGATGAAGTAAGTAAATAGTAAAGTTAGTTGTTTTTTCTCCATGGCCACATATCATTCTCATTTTACTAAATGAACTTTTCTATAGAAATCAGCCACTCAACATTCTGCATAATTTTTATGTCATTTATTTTGTTAATAAAATTTCTGCATTTTATGTGTTGAACTGATGATTTAGGATCTTTACTTGCAAAATCAGTCAATCTAATAAACCTCCATTTGCAATTTGTAGATATTTGAGATCTTTCCTAATATATATAATGTGTAAACATACTTTTTCAAACTTTTTTAGATCTATGCCATTTTAGTCTCAAAAAAGTTGCTTTTTGACATATCCTATATATAAGGCTGTCTTTAAAAACACAAACTCTAAATATAGAATATATGTTGATAATGTGCTTGCATACAAATTAAGGCCCCACTCACCTCCTACAATTTGATAGGTCTTAGTTGATTAAATTTATTGGTTATCCTACTGAAGGTCAACCATTGAGACTCAATTTGATACATGTTGCATTGTAACTGTCCATCTCAGACCTCAAAATTCCATTTAAAGCAAAATGATTTTGGCTGAGGTGTTAAACACCAATATTCCACTCATTCTTGAATACAAACCACCTACTGTTAGCAGTCACTTCTGTATAATCTCTTGACAGATATCTTACCTCAGCTGGTAGAATAGAATACTCAAATATCTCTAGTAACTGAGATGTGTTAAGCTTACCTCAATGACATGCAAAAAAGTTTGTCATATCTCCAGCAGTTAGCAGTAGTATTTGCAGATATTGAAGTTTACAGCTTATCAATGTGAAGTGCAGAAGAAATCATTTCATGCCTGCAATTAGCATCTGCAACTAATGTAAATGCTTTTGATTCAATAGATGAGCAAGTGAGTTACAATTTTTAACTGATAGCTTTTGATATTTTATTAACATGTTTTATCATTGTAGAGAGGTTGTCCAGAATCTCCTGTACATTGTGATCCAGAGACACATATCCCCTGTAACGACAGTGGAAATATAATTTGTTTGTCAGCTGAATATCGCTGTGATAAAGAAAAAGATTGTCCTGATGGCTCTGACGAAATTGGCTGTGGTACAGTTTCATTCATTCATTCATTCATTCATTCATTCATTCATTCATTTATTCATTCATTCATTTATTGGTTTGATCATTTATTCTATGTTCATTTAATTGGTCAGCCAATTGTCTAAGTGGGGGCTTAGCAGGTCACAGCACCTCTCACTTTCTAGGTCTGAACCTCATGCAGTCACGTATTGTGTGAGAAATTTTTTCAATTTGCCAAAGGCCAGTGGTTTTCTCTAGCACCTTGGTTTCCTCCACCATTCCAGTACTGACTACCTTATTACCGGTATATATGCAAGAATATTGCTTAGGGCATAAAAAACCATTAATCTAATTATATTGGTCATAGATTTGATTTGGGGGATTTGATTTGAACAAATAATTAAAAAAAAGTTTCTGTGTCCTATTTATGTTTTTTTGGAGAAAGAAGTATCAGAGTCATTTTTATTTGGTTTTTATTGATTTTTTTTTTTGGTATAATTTCATACTGATACATATGATCGGTGGATATTTATTGCTGTAACTAGTTACAGATTTTAGATATGAACAATTTTTTTTAACCATTTGGTAAGCTTCAAAGTTCTTCTAACAAGAAACACTCTTAAAACTGTTATAGAAATTCAGATAATATAAAAAATATATTTTGAGATTTTTCTTTCTCTTTTTGCAGAGTGTAATAATAAAACAGAATTTGCTTGTGGTGATCGTCGCTGCATTCCTAGAGATTGGAGATGTGATGGTGATGATGATTGCGGTGATCATTCAGATGAATTTAACTGTGGTAATTATCATTATTATTATATTATTTTGGTTTTGAGACCTTAATTTTTCTTTTTTAACTGTTGAGAATTGAAACATTTAAACTAAAAAAGACTGCACTTCTTAGACAGTAAATCATTGTGGCAGAACTGAAGAAAGTAACACACACACACACACACACACACACACACACACACACACACACCCCTTAAAATATGGCATTTTTTCACATCATTTTCCTGAAATTTACTTTTTACTTGACTTTTGTTAGTAAATTTCCCAAAACTTTACCTGAATTTTCTTCTAAATCCTGTATCTCTAACTGTCACATGACATTTTTGTGCCTTCTGATTGGATACTTATTAAATACACAGATTTTCATGGTCAATGCATTAGTTTTTCTAGTCACAAAATTGATAACAAATAAAAATATTTGGCTCCTGAACATAGTTTTAGGAAGTAGCCAATGGTATATTCCGTCATTGAATTTGATCCAAGACCTTTAGTAAAAGATTTGTTTTATTTTTATTGTACAGAATGTGATGAAAAACATTTTATGTGTAATGACAAGAATCGCTGTGTTCCGCTGGCTTGGAAATGTGATAAAGATTATGATTGTGAAGACAGATCTGATGAAGAAAACTGCCGTATGTATAAAACACTTCTGTATTATTAAGCTAGTTTTATATTCTGATTGACAATAGAAGAAAAAAAAATGATGAAAAAATATTTAACCCCCCCCCCCCCCCAAAAAAAAAAAAAAAAAAGAAAAGAAAAAAAGAACTTGGCAGCAGCCAATGCAGTCTAGAACAAGAAACAACATATATTATGTGAGAAACAAATAAACAAGATATGAATGTTTACTCATACTTACAGTAAAACCTCATTGTAATGACTCTCAGTTAGTTTACCAGCTTCATTAGTAATACAATTCACTTTTAGTCTCCTGTTCTATTTTCTGCTGTGTATTCTTAAGAATCTCATGTAATTTATTGCCCAATCTTTTTTGCACAAATGGTATATTCTGGAAACTTGTTTTTCAACTTTTTGGCTGAAAAAAATCTTTTTAGTTGACCTATGGGAAGAGAAAAAAAAGCTATTTTACACCCCTATGTGTGTGTGTTAATGCCCAAGTGTTAAGTTTATGGTGCAACCGTTTTCATGAATGTTTTTTCCAACCAGGAAAGCTATATGGGGACATTTCCTGCCTCTGGTTAAACTTAAAAATTTAAGGAGGGTCTAACTGTTAAAAATGAAGGTTGGATTAATAATTTTGCAAAATAATCAAATTTTAAGTTTTTCTGCTATAAATTACTGGTATACATATATTTTGCAGCTGAAGCTTGCATGCCTCCCAATGTTACCTGTCCAAATGAACCCTCAAAATGTTTAACTCTCAGTATGATGTGTAACAATAAAAATGACTGTGCTGATGGATGGGATGAAACAGGATTATGTCAATCAAGTAAGTGTTATAAATAGTAATTGTTTAATCATGCGATTGTTAAGTTCAAAACTACACAAAAACTGATGACATCACATAAAAGTGTGATAATAAACATAACAAATGAATCTGAAAACTTGTTGTTTTCTTTCTGGGTACTTTGATTTTCCCCACCATCTCAGAGCTGACAGAAATGAAAAATGTTGATTTGGATGTTAGAGTTTCTGTTATTTACCTCTTGTCTAAACAAGTAAAATATTCCGTTTGGATGAGTGACTTTTACAGTCACTTGTCACTGTGTGAGTTAATTATTTACTATATATATAGAGACTCCTATTTATTTAAGTGAATAATCATGTAAGAAAAATGGTGAGTTGTGCAATGAAAAATTTAACTCAAAAGTGATTTTTAATTGTTTCGCTAAACCATAAGGACTGCATAGTTAATTTTGAGATTAGCTTTTATGAAGTTACCGTATATCCTTTTATTTATATATGGCTTTTTTACATTCTGTTTAAGATACTACACAGTGTGATATTAATTGTACTGGTAAATGTAAAAAGACACCTAATGGTTATGTGTGTGAATGTCCAAAAGGAAAGAAACTGGCTGCTGATAATGTCACATGTGACTGTAAGTTAATATAGATATTTATTGTTATAATATGGAAAAAGATGGTTGCTTTTTGTGATGAAGCTTGTATTTATTGCTACACACATTTAATATCGGCAATCCATTTTTATTTTACTCTCAGATAAATTTAGAATCTAGTTTTGTAGATTCATTGTGAAAATCATCAGCAAATAAAGTAACGAATATGTTTAATTTTCGCCTGACATGTCACATATATAGTGAACAACATATCATACAGTATCCGATATATAAGGAGATTGACTGTTATTATTACATCAAGTATTTTAAAAGTGAGTTTTGTAATAAGAGTTTAAGAGTTAATCTGAGAATTGTACTTTCTATATTTTGTACAAGGGACTCATCTTCCCGGGATAGAAGTATGTTTTAAGAAGCTTATAAGACAGTAGTTTATCTTTCCTATGTCCACTCCATATTTAGTGGACACAAGGAAATTGACCCTTATTGTAATATTTATAGTCTATACTGGTTTGCTAAGTGATTGTTCCTATTTGAGAGCTGCACTAAATGTATTAAATTTGAAAATATAGAGGAATATACTGTTAATTTTCATTTTTTAAAATGTTTAAGAATTGTTTTAATTATAAGACCATCATGCATTATCAAAACCTGTTTTCATATATATATTTGCAATTATGTGGGTAGAAAATGATTTTGGATTTCACAATTTTATGCGATTATCCGATTTATGCTATTATGCTATATGCAATTAAGTGGGTTCAACTATATATTTATATATTATACATTTTATTGTAGATATAAACATTTGTCACACCTGGGGAATTTGTAGCCAGGTATGTTCTGTGAAGGATGGGAAATCTTCACAGCATTATACCTGCTCTTGTTTTGAGGGATATAACATGACAGCTGATGGTTATACCTGTAAAGCAGTAGGTATGTATCTGATAATACACTGTTCCATTGTTAGTTATTCTCTAGTGTGGAGGTAGATTTAGTTACTTTAGTGGGTACAATGTAGCACATTCATGTACTTCTTTTTTCATATTTATCTCATAGATTGCAAACTGGGCTTATTTCAATTATGAGTTAAAACAAATTCAAAAGTTTATAATGGTAAAATCTCACTTTGGTAAAGAGACACCAATATGCAGCCCAAAACTCTATCTCATAACAAAAACATTTTTATTCAACAACCACCTTTTTTGACTTTTTCAAATTATTAAAGCAACTTTAGTTAACACATAAGTCAAAAAAAATGAATTAAAAATCAGTAAGAATAAAAAAAGTTTTTTTAGTGTAATTCTAGTGTATAATTGTAGAATTTATATGTAAGTTAAAGTTCAATTAATGATTGCTAAATGTATATAAATGTCATGTAAACTTTGAGAATTTTACCCATTTCACTCCCTGAATTCTATAAAAAAAATTTAATTACAAACCTTCTTTAATTTTGTTTCAGACCCGTCAGAAGTATACATAATATTTTCTAATCGTCATGAGATGCGGAGAGTTGACTTAACAGATTACAAATATCCAGCTCCTTTGGTCTCGGGATTGAAGAACACAATAGCACTGGATTTTTATTATAAAGATAGTTACATTTTTTGGACTGATGTTGTTGATGATAAAATTTACAGAGGAAAAATGTTGTCACATAGTAGGTCATATAAACATGTCATTAATGCAATTAAACTTTATCTGAAATGCTGTTTTGTAAGTTTTTGCTACCATTTTGCTACCAAATATTGAAAATAGGATATTGTGTTCACAAAATGCTATACCGGTAATTTTGAAATATTGAATTAAAATTATGTTCATGTTTTCTTTTTACTGAATTTGAAGATATATTCAATACCTAACTTTAAATTATTATATATGTATTTCATTGCTTCCTTCTCTCTCTCTCCCCCCCCCCTAAAAAAAATAATAAAAAAATAAAATAAAATAAATAAATAAATAAATAAATAAATAAATAAAAAAAAAACCAAAAAAAAACAAAAAAAAAAAAAACAACAGAATATATTGCTGTGGTTGATAAATAAATTTATAGTAAAATAAACTTTAAACCATGATTATTATTGTTTCAAACTTAGTTTTTACCAATGGACCATTGATAAATGTTGTAACTGAAAATTTTAGGTTTAACTAACATTGAACCAATCATAGATGTTGGTTTGGCTACAACAGAGGGTCTTGCAGTTGATTGGATTGGAGAGAATATTTACTGGGTTGAGAGTAATTTGGACCAGATTGAAGTGGCCAAGCTGAATGGGTCAATACGTACAACTCTTATTGCTGGAGACATGGATAGTCCCAGGGCCATTGTTCTAGATCCAAGAGAGGGGTAATATTATAGTTTGATACATTTTATGATGGTAACTTGAATATCCTCATATGACAGCAAATTTTTAAGTTAATGACTTATACTAAGTTTTACTTTATCATACTGCTCTGACAATTATTTTGAATTATCCCTGACTGAGATCTTGTATATTGAATGTATTTTCTACAAATCAGAAGGTGCTTCATGACAGAAATTGTAGTTGTGTTTTTGTTTTCCACAGTTGGATGTTTTGGACAGACTGGCATGCACCAAATCCAAGAATTGAGCGCTGTTCAATGACAGGTGATGAAAGTACTCGCAAACAAATCTATTCTATTAACCAGATTACTGAGGGAGGCTGGCCCAATGGATTAACAATAGATTATGACTTTTATCGACTTTATTGGATAGATGCAAGGTATGAAACATTGAACAATTAAGAAGTAAGCGATTTATTTAACTCTTTTGTGTCAACTTTCTGTTTAAACAACTTAAGCCCATTGCAATGAGTAACACTGAATTCTGATAAAAAAGTGAAACATTTACAAGAAAATGTGAAAAATTTAAGTAACACTGAATTGTGATAAAGAGGGAAGCAAGAAGATTTCTCATTCATTTCCAAGAAAATGTATAAAATTTGGTATACACAATGGTTTGGAAGAGATATTTAAGTACAGAAATACTTTTTTTTCAATTTGGCCACAACAAGTTTAACATACTTTTGATCATTTGTTTGAAAAAAATTAATTAAGAATCGGGTAAAAAGTGTTATTTCATGTTGATCTAGACTGAGTTTAGTAGCTTACAATGTAATAGAACAAATCACATGATATTTTATAGGTCAGATTCAATACATACAATAAAGTATGATGGATCAGATCACAGGACAGTACTAAAGGACCACGAACGAATTGGTCATCCATTTGCCATTACTCTGTTTGGTCAGTATGTGTATTGGACAGACTGGACAACAAATGAATTAGTTAAGGTAAGTAAACCTTATTATTTTTTTTTTACAAACTTTATATATAGATGTATATTTATTTTGGTTTGGAGCAGAGAGGGGAAAAAAGTTAAGCACGATAGAAAATGCATATCAGAATAAAAACTACATGTACACATGTATATACATGTATATTAGTGTGAAGTCATTTGTCAAAGTGATTATATGATTGGACTCATGATTATAAACTTTAGTGTGAAGTCGTTTGTCAAAGTGATTATATGATTGGACTTCGAATTAAAAACTTTAGTGTAAAGTTGTTTGTCAAAGTGATTATATGATTGGACTCATGATTATAAACTTTAGTGTGAAGTTGTCTGTCAAAGTGATTATATGATTGGACTCGGAATTAAAAACTTTAGTGTGGAGTTGTTTGTCAAAGTGATTATATGATTGGACTCATGATTATAAACTTTAGTGTGGAGTTGTTTGTCAAAGTGATTATATGATTGGACTCATGATTATAAACTTAAGTGTGGAGTTGTTTGTCAAAGTGATTATATGATTGAACTCGTGATTATAAACTTTAGTGTGGAGTTGTTTGTCAAAGTGGTTATAAGAGTAGAAACATGATTGAAAACTTAAGCAAAGCTACATAGTATGTCCTTGAACAAATTTTTATATTAATTACACCATCTAACCCAATTGATAAAGGAATGGGTAGTTTATTTTGTCATGGGTCTCTAGCAAAGATGGGATATTGTGCTTTAAGATTTCTGATAGGTCTATACATCTAAGATAGACTTTTAAAAGTTTATTTAACTGCTCTGTTGCAAAAATGAATGCCAAACTCAGTAAACATTAAGAAAAATATGAATAAACTTTACTTGTTACTGATTTTGAATAACATGTCTGGTTCTTATTTTGATTTTTAAATTACACCCATATACCTTTTTTTTTCAGGCAAACAAGTTCAATGGCTCAGACTTATCAGTCATACAGAGGACAATGACACAACCTTTTGATCTACAAGTATTCCATCCTAAAAGACAGCCAAATGCATTCAATCCTTGTGCTGATAACAATGGAGGCTGTAGCCATCTGTGTTTGATTGGACGTAACAGGACGATCGGATGTCGCTGTCCTCATCTGTCAAGACTTAAAGAAGATGGAAAAACTTGTGAACGTAAGTCAGCTTACTTCTTCATAGAATTCTTTTTTTTTTAAGTTTTACTTCAGCACAAAGAGAACTCTGAAGGATCAATGACATGGTTACTCTTTTTTCAACTCTCTTGGATTCATGAAAATCTTGTGCTTTTATTTTTAGCTCTAAAGAGGTATTTTATTTGTGCAATAAATTTTTCAAAATTGTTTTTAACTTACTTTGGTAAGAAGTTTTTTACAGCTCTAATTGTCATAAAGAAATAATATCATCTTATTTTTGAGTAATGTGAGGTTTGAACCCACAGCTTTCGATTTTGAAAGAGTAAGTTTCGAACTTTGCTCTTTCAAAAACAAATGCAATGAGGACCTCAATCCTGGTTGATTAGGTTCCTATTTTCTCCACTTTTGTTTTTTGATGAGATAATTTTTTTTCTTATATGGCTCTTGTAAAAAATTGTTTCCAGCTTACAAGAAAACCATAAAGATGCATTTGTTTGTCATTACATTGCAGTGTATGGTGGAAATCGGTGTCTGAAGAAAGCTTATTTTCTCTGTCTGACAAACATTTTATACCCTGCTTAATTTTCTACATGTTTTAAAGATTTCTTCGGATTAGAAAGCAACATTAAGTAATGATAATTTGAAATTTCCTATTTCAGCTGAAAACAGGTTCTTGCTTTTTGTGAAGAGTAAAGAAATCCGAGGAGTTGACTTAAGAAATCCCAATTTTAATGCCATACCAACATTGACAGTGCCATATGTAGATAATCCAGCAGCCATTGATTATGACATAATAGGAGATCGTCTTTACTGGGCAGACACTGGTTTAAATAAAATCAACAGTGCATACGTAAATGGGTCTGGTGTAGAGACAATCATTGATTCTGGTTAGTATTAAGTATCGATACAGAATAAACAAAATATTAGTCTAAAAAGTGTTCACATTTAGCAGGTTCCTCTGTATATACACTTAAGAGGGGAATTTGTTTTATACATACCTCTTGAAATTACCCTTTGAAGTACTTCATAAATTGGTCATTATTCATAATTGATGCAGAAAAAAAAATTATAGTTCTTCAAAATGTTCACTTTTAATAGGTTCCTCTGCATATACACTTGGAAGGGGGGTTGTTTTTACATCTTTAAATCATATATTTTGCCGAGTGCTTTATAAATTGGCCATTTTGTTAAATATCATGGAAAGGAAGCATGCCAAAATTAAAGTTGATGAGTAGCAAACATCAGGTGATTGCACCATGAGTAATATCTTTTAAATTTCTGGTTGGTATTTTTTTTTTGTAAAAAAATTGTAGAAAAGATATTTTTAAAAAATCAAACAATACACAATATACCGTGAAACTTGCAGTACATCTTGGAGTAGAAAAATATTTAAATGTGAATCATGAAACTATTATTCTTTTGAGTGTTTTAATAAAATCATACAATGAAGAAGTCAGAGAAGTCCTTATATAACCATACATTTTAATGCATTTAAAAACGGGTTACTGTACATCAGGAAATTAATGCGTCATGAAATTAATGCGAATTGACGATTTTGAAGTAAAATGAGTATTGAAATTAATGCGATTTTTTAAATTTCAATTTTTAAAATTTTTGCCTATTTTTTATCTTACAATTATAAACAGTAAATTATGGACTCAGAAATTATTATATTATGTCTTCCTTAATTACATAAACACCGGCGTTATAAACAAACTCTCGGTAGACATTATTAAAACAGTGTGGTGTACCGAGGGTAAATTCATAAGCGCCGATGACCCATTATTTTAAATTAACCAGGGTGGTAATGGATATCAGAACAAAGAAACGCGTGTTTTTTTAAATAAACAAACATACTCAAATATAACACTCACATTAATTTCTTGATTTAGAGTATTTACAGTATTTATCAGAATGTAGAAGGGTTAGTATCATATACATGGAAATAAATAGATTAGCCAAATGCCAAAATTTAAACTCATTATTTTTTTTAAGATAAATTTTTAAAAGGAGACAACCAGGTAAAGGCATAGAAAGACTTGAATACTTATTTATAATTATCTAATGTTTTTTTAAGGAATATCTAATCCAGAAGGCTTTGCTATTGATTGGCTGTCTAGGAATATGTATTTCTCATCAACTTCTGTGGGTGACAGCAAGAAAAAAGCCAGTATATCTGTAGCTAAACTTGATGGAGCCTTTAGAGCTGAAATTATTATCAATAATTTAATACATCCTAATTCAATCGCTGTCCATCCAACCAAAGGGTAAGTATTATAAACAATAACTTTGGATGTAGACATTTTTTAAATATGGATTTACTTTTTTCCCACCTTAGACATAAAAATATTCAGTTTTACTTGTGTAAAATTTATCTGTTTTCCATGGCTAAGGACAAGGCTGCACTATGCTGTGTGATGTGATGTCACAGTATGTTTTTGATTTTGACACCATTTGTATAAGACACAAATATTTGCCTTATTTTACATGATTACCTATGATTTGAATGGAAAAAAAATAAGGGAAAATCTGCAGTTTTCTCATTTAGTACAGAAGAAAGAGAATCAAACACTACCTGTGTTGTGATATTGAGAATCATATATTTTGGTCAAGTGTTTTCAAATCCAGAGCTCTTTTTGTATTTCAGACAGAGGTTGGTCAAAGATTCTAAAGAGTTGACACTCAGTGTTGTAATAAACACTTGAAATATTTGGTGGAATTGGATGTACAGGGGAGCTCTGCTGTTCTTATTAATAGTTTTTGTTTATTTATAAAACTGTTGTTCATTTTTAATTTAACATTTTATTTCCATCTTAGACTGATGTTTTGGGCTGATATTGGTGGACAAGATCACAAGATATATAGAGCTAGGATGGATGGAACAGATACAAAGATTATTGTAAATAATACAAAAAATCCCACAAGTAAGTTGTAATACTGTAAAACCACAATTGTTCTTGGGGGAGTTAATTTTGCCTTCTTTGCGGATAGGTGAAAACCACAGAATTTAATGTCATTGGAAGTTTTCAACTGCCTAGAACCCTAAAGAGAACTGAATTCCATAAAAATTTTCTCCCAACAAATTTTTGGTTAAATGCACAACAATGGCTTTTTTGAAATTTTAAGAATATTAATGATTCTAGACTCTGTTATGTTTTATTAAAGACTTATTTTTAGTGAATGTGCAGTTTGATCCATTGCAGCACCTGTGTCCAGGTTTTTATAAAGGCTAAAATAAAAACATTCTGAAAATATTTGAGGGAATCAAGTAAATAACTGATGAACCATATGTTTGTTCTGTTTAGGGTTATACTGCAATTACAAACATATAAATATACCTCCAGTGAAAAATAGATCCATCTGACAAGCATTCCTTGACAACTTAGTTTGTGTATGTCCTACTTGACAATCAGTTATTTTCGAAGAAGTTTTTGTTCAGTGTACCATTAAAGCTTTTAAGAAAGGGAAAAATAAAATATAATCCAAATGAAAGCTTTCATTTTTGACTATGAAATCATTGCTTTTGGATAAGGTCTGCAGACTTATAACTGTATCTGGTCAGTCTGAGATTGAATAATGTTGCTATGATGCCTCACATTTTTGTACTTTTTTATAGGTCTAACAGTGGATATGGAGCACCATCAGTTATTTTTTATCAATAGGGGAAATAACTCTGTCATGTCCTGCTCACTGGATGGAATATCATGTCGATTAATTAAACAGTTTCCAGAATCAACAACCTTTGTCTCTAACCCTGTACAATAGTAATACATTATATGTGTCTAATGGTGAAGAAATCGGTAAAATGAACACAACTGGATTGGGATACCAAGCACTGAGAAAACAAACCCCACAGGTCCAGGCCTTACTCGTGTATGATGAGAATAATAGAAAGAAAGGTAAATTGAATGTACCAAATTTTTGATTTTATCAAAGAGCGAAGGCAGATTAGATTTTTCCATCTTATTTTATCATTCCATTTTTATCCTCATGTGAAAAATGCAAAAGTAAAACTTAAAAGAGTCAAGTCTCCAGTTTAAGCTGGTGATTATTTTTCCTTAAATATAAATGTTTATGTAAAAATATTGGATTATTTAAAAAAGACCCTTATGATTTTTAACATCATTTTTTAAATCTCAAAGCACACATATTAGTGTCAAGTGCCTAGGTAATGTGAAACTCTGCAAACAGAAAATCTTTCAGTACTGGACATTTTTAGACAGAAAGTTTTCATTGATATGGAATAAAACTGAGAATCAGACCCTTTTACTAAATCATATAGAATTTGCTCTCTAAAGAATATCCAAAAAAGTGTGGTTTTTAATAAACCTGTATAATGTGTAAAATTTGAATCAATCTTGTTTGTAGTTACTGAGAATGGCAATGAATGTGCTAAAGAGAAAAGTTATGGTAATTGTGCACAGCTATGTCTCCCAACTAGTAGAGAATCACGTGTTTGTATGTGTACTGCTGGCTTCAAAAGAGTTAATGATACAGAGTGTGTTGGTAAGTTGTACTTAGTATTTTTTTATGCAATTTTAAGTTTGCCATTTAAGAACAGGAAAACATACTTTTATCATGATCATAAGCATTTGGGTCTAATTTTATTTTTCTTGCTTCAATTGTCTAAGAAACAATTTTTTTTGGTTTTATTATTTTTTGAGGTGAACCAAATGTGCTTTTTTAAATTGCTGTGTCAAGAATCATAATTAGATATGTTATCTTTATTTGAGTATCCATGATAACAGAGCTGTCTAAAGCATGTCTATCGATCATAGAACTTCTCACTACCTAGGTTCAGATCTGCTAGGGCAGATTCTAGTGTGTGGAAGTTATTCAGTATTCTGTCCAAGGTCTATGGTTTTCTTTAGTTTCGCCAATTTCTTTTACCATTTTAGAACTAAGTGAAAGAATAAATTTTCCAGGTCTTAAACAAGTAAAATATAGCAATTATTTTGTAATTATCTTACTTCTATAACTAACATTTGATTTCTTTTTTTCCAGGCATCACATCATTCTTGATGTTTTCAACAGAAAAAGAAATTCGAGGAATATCATTTAACAAAGATGAAACAGAGGAGGCCTTACCACTTATATCTAAAATATCTATGGCTAATGGAATAGATTTTGATGCTAGTGAGTACTTTTAATATAAGTTTCTATAATCATACATTTATTTTATTTTATTTATACATGTATTATATATATATTTATATTTATACTACATTTCTCAGATTTTGTTATATGAGAGACAAACACTGAATCAACATTATTAGCTTTTTTCAACATATCTGTATGTAACACACTCATCTTCCAAAAGCTTAGTGGTACTTGTTTATAATCATGCCAGATTCAAACCTTGTGCTTCATTATTCAGGTAGAGTTGCAGTGTGATAGGACAATGAGTTATTCTTGATTTAGATTACTCCTTACTGTTAAATCTGACCTAAAATCTAAAATATATAAATAATGGGGGAGGGGGAAGAGAAAAAACTTACAATTAGTAAGAAAAAAAGCCTCAACTTGAGTTTCACTTGTAGCTAATGTATGGATAAATTAAAAATAATTTTCATTTTAGAAATGGATATGATATATTGGGTGGATAGTTCATCACATACCATTTCTAGGATTAAGCGTGATCTGACTGAACGAGAAACCATAGTAACAGATGAAATTCCTGGGATAGAAGATATAGCAGTTGATTGGGTAACGGGTATGTATTCTAGATTGCATTTTTCCCATGTAGAATATATGTTGTTTTGTCAAGATAAATAGTAAATGTTAGTGGGATAGACTAATACACCCTGACTATAGGGTATTAACTTAATGTTTTTAACACATGTTAATGTTCAAAACTGGGATGTGTAATATCCGGATTCATATCCGATTTGTGTATTATGTAATACTCATTTGTGAATGATGTCAATGTGATGTAGGTATGACGATAATAAAAGATAGAACTCTACAGCCATCTTGTTGTTTACAAACGTCTACAAAGTGCTAGACAACAATCTAGATAAGTCAAGATTTATCTTGACCATCAGCAATGTCCACTACATTTGGCGACGAGGTAAAGCACCCAGGAAAGCGGTGGTAATATTATTTTGATGGCTTCTATACCAAATTTCCCGAAATTTGATGATTCTGATTCACACAATGCCGGTCCAAAATGGGACAAGTGGGTTTCAAGGTTGGAACTGCTATTTGATGGCATGAAGCTCACAGATGACAAACAAAAACGTGCACTGTTGCTGCACTATGCAGGCGATTGTGTATTTGACATTTATGAAACTCAAAAAGGCGACAGCCTAAGCAAAATACGAGGAGACTGTCAACGTTTTGAAAAACTATTTTGCGCCAAGAAAAAATATCCAAATGGAAATCTACAAATTTAGAAACTATAAGCAGGCAAGTGGACAATCATTAGATGAATTTGTAACAGAACTGAGAAGGTTAGCTAGATCTTGTGACTTTCATGACGCTGAAAAAGAGATTCTCTCCACTGTTATTCAGAATTGCAGATCAAACCGTCTACGTCGACGAGCTCTGAGAGAGACAGATAAAACTTTAAATGACATTCTCACGGTGGGTAGAACAATTGAGATTGCTGAGACACATGCACAGGCTATGGAAACAAATGACTCTGTAAATTCTAATGTTAATGCATTTAATGTTAAATCATAACGTTCAAACTTTGTAACACCAGACACCACGTCACGTGGTCGTGACAGAGGTCGCACTCACAGAGGCAGCGCTCGTGGTCGCAGTCGTGTCATTTCTCGCGGTCGCGAAAACCCGAATGAGAGTTGCGGAATTGCGGAGGTAATTACCCACATCGTGGCATTTGCCCAGCCAAGGGTAAGACTTGTTTTCACTGCAGAAAACGTGACCATTTTAGTAAAGTTTGTCGGAAACGTGAGTCTGTCAAGGAAATCCACCACGAAGGCACGGAAATGTTGAACTGTTCTAGCAATGACAAATATTGTTATAATATTGGAGAAGTCCACCGTGTTAATTTTGTTGGTACTAAAACTCTGAGAGTTTCAGTCAAAGTTAACGGGCTCGAATGCGACTTACTTGTTGACACCGGCGCTTCAGTTAATATATTGGACGAGGCAACTCATCGTAAAATTGGCTCTCCGGCAATTAAGTACCGCGTAAAACCGCATCTTGTACCGTATGGTGGTGGTCATAAGATAGATGTTTTAGGCATTTGCGAATTACGCATCAAAACCGACACAAAGTCAAGTATGCATAACTTTTGCATTGTCAAAGGAAATCACGGCGGTTTGATCGGGTATCCTTCATGCGTTGATCTCGATATAGTAAGAATTGTACGAAATATATCCGCATCTAGTCTTTGTGACGAAAACAAAGCATTGTTTTACGGAATCGGTAAATATAAAGGCAAACCAGTGAAATTACACATCGATCAGTCGGTAAAGCCAGTAGCACAACGGCACAGAAGAACACCGTTCCATCTTCGACCGAAAGTTGAGGCTGAGATTCATAAACTTCTTCAGCAGGATATTATCGAAAAAATTGACGGCACGCCTACACCGTGGGTCTCCCTTTCGTTACGCCCCCGAAAAAGGACCCAAATCAAATTGGCTTGTGTATCGATATGCGCGAAGCTAACAAAGCATTCGTCCGGGAACGGCATTTAATGCCTACCGTCGAAGAATTAATAAATGATCTTAATGGTTCCACAGTCTTCAGTAAGTTGGATCTCTGCGCAGGCTATCACCAACTTCCACTTGATGAGGAAAGTCGTTATATAACAACGTTTAGTATACACATGGGGTTGTACAAATACAAACGCTTAAACTTCGGAATAAGTTCGGCTTCTGAAATTTTTCAAGAGACTGTTAAAGGCGTTATCCGCAATGTGTCAGGCGCAAAGAATCTGTTTGATGACATAATTGTTTTCGGAAAAACGCAAGCTCAGCACGATCAAGCTCTCAAGTCAACATTTAAAGCTTTAGCAGCTAATGGCTTAACGCTTAATCGCAGCAAGTGCGAGTTCAACAAGCAAAGGATAAATTTTTTCGGATTAGTATTTAGCAGTCAAGGCGTTTCACCGGATCCCGCCAAGGTCAGGGCCATCAAGAGACTACACGTCCGCAAAACGCGAAGGAACTTAAAAGTTTTCTCGGATTTACATTGTACTGTTCCAGGTTTATCTCAGATTATGCTACAGTTTTGGAACCTTTGCGAAAACTCACACATAATGATGTAGAGTATAACTGGACGGAAGAACAGGAAGCTTCATTTCAATCGCTAAAATCGAAGTTGTCAAGTGATACCGTCATGTCTTATTATGACCTGGCATAGCAGATCGAAATAATCGTCGATGCGAGTCCAGTAGGGTTAGGCGCGATTCTAACACAAGACTCGAAGGTTGTTGCATATGCAAGTAGAGCGCTCACTCCGGTAGAATCTCGGTACAGTCAAACGGAACGGGAAGCGCTAGCAGTGGTATGGGCATGCGAGCATTTCGACATGTTCGTTCGTGGAGCTAAACACTTCGAAGTTATTACCGATCACAAACTGTTAGAAAAGATATGGTCCAAACCAAAACCACCTCTTCGGATCGAACGATGGGGTTTGCGATTACAACCTTACAAACTGACAGTAAAATATCGCCCTGGACATGATAACCCGGCGGATTACATGTCAAGACATCCCATACCGTGCCCAAGTTCATCACACGAAGAACGCGTAGCGGAACAATATGTAAATTTTATTACAACAGAGGCATGTTTAAAAGCCAATAGTCTCGATGACGTTAAGCTCGCAACCAGTCGTGACAAGTGCATCATGAAAGCTATTGATTTAGTTCGCACAGGCCGCTGGTTTGAAGTCAAAAAGATAACGGAACCAGATATCGACATACTTGAGTTACAGTCCTTAAGAACAATCAGCGATGAATTATCAGTCCATAGCGACGTCTTACTACGAGATCACAGAATTGTATTGCCTCGTGAGCTATGCGCCAAAGCTATTACACTCGCACACGAAGGGCACCAAGGTATAACGCGGACGAAATCTTTTCTTAGATCAAAGGTATGGTTCCCAGGACTCAATGATCGAGTTGAGGATGCGATTCGAGGTTGCCTTGCTTGTCAGTCAGTAACCGAAAAACCAAAACGTTTTGAACCGTTTTATTTGTCTGAACTACCGTCGGAACCGTGGCAAGATTTAAGCATAGACTTTTGCGGTCCGTTACCTTCAGGCAATTACTTATTCGTAGTTACTGATGAATACAGCAGATATCCGATTGTCGAGGTAACCAAATCCGTATCGGCCAATACTACTATTGCTGTGCTTGACAAAATTTTGTCAGTTTTTGGCATTCCAAAGGTCATAAAGTCTGACAATGGAAGTCCCTTTAACTCTAACGCCTTCCGAGAGTTCGCAGAAAACACAGGTTTCACACATCGTCGAATCACACCTCGCTGGCCCCGAGCCAATTCACAGGCCGAATCTGTAAATAAGCCGCTCATGAAGATTATTCGCGCGTCGCATATTGAACAACGAAACTGGAAACAACAAATGTTTCAATTTTTACGACAATATAGAGCCACACCACATATTTCGACAGGTGTATCGCCACACCGGTTACTATTCGGTCGCGAACCTAAAACTAAACTTCCACAGGTGAAAGTGCAGAGGTCTGGTGATAATAAAATTGACGAATTTGTGCGCCAAAGTGACGAAACCTCCAAGGGAACTATGAGACACTATGCCAATAATAAACTGTCAGCTCAGAATCATGATATAAAAGTTGGTGACACCGTTCTTGTTCATAACAGTGTAAAGCAAAATAAACTGTCACCTAAAATTCATGCCGGAACCACATGCAGTAATCTCAACAAAGGGAAACATGATAACTGCATCACAATCACCTGGACCTACTTACAATAAACAGGAGACTATTACACGAAATTCATCTTTCTTTAAAAAGATTAACTTCAGTGTTCCAAACAAAGAATTTGAATTGGAAGAGGAAGTGAATGATATTCCAAAAACTAGTGCAGATGTGCCGACTTCTGGTTCCGCGGTGGAAAATAGAACGATCGTTACCAGATCGGGACGAGAGATTCGCCGACCACGTAAATTAGATAACTTTGTCTAAGATCTTATAACTAATGCATTGTTGACTTTCAGTTAACTTAACTTTTTAAACATTTGTTTAGTTTGAATTTATTTCAGGGCTGAAATGAACTGTTAAAAAAGACATTTCTCATGCCCCTTTGGGTATGCGTTTAATGCATAGCATTTATTATCTTTTTAATAGTTAATATAATCTAGTTTATAAATTTTCATTTCTTTAAAAATATGGAGGGATGTAATATCCGGATTCATATCCGATTTGTGTATTATGTAATACTCATTTGTGAATGATGTCAATGTGACGTAGGTATGACGATAATAAAAGATAGAACTCTACAGCCATCTTGTTGTTTACAAACGTCTACAAAGTGCTAGACAACAATCTAGATAAGTCAAGATTTATCTTGACCATCAGCAACGTCCACTACAGGATGAATCCAGAATTTTATGAAAGGGGGGTTGAGAATTTTATAATGAGATTTTGAAGGCTTAAGCTCAGAACAGCTAGGGGTCTTGTACCCACTAAAGGTCCTTAGAAGTTTCAAGGCAGAGCCCTTTGGGGGTCTAGGGGGATTTGTCCACATAAAAAAAATGAATTTTTAATATTTTTTGGGACTTTTTGGCAACATTTTTCTAAATTTCTCTCTTTTGTTTAATTTTAAAAAAAAAGTTCTCTTGAACTTGCCAATACAAAATATGTATAATTATGGAAGATTCTGGTCTATTTCAGGTAATGTCTACTGGACTGATCATCTTCAAGATGTGATAGAGGTTGTCAGGGCTAATAACAGTCGCTATGTTGTTGTCCATGGAAACCTAGAAAAGCCCAAATCTGTAGTTGTCCATCCAGTAATGGGGTAAGTGAATTTTGTAAATATACTGTCTTTTTTCAATTCTTACTCGAGACATCTCACAAGCAACTGCCATTTTACTTGATGAAGATTGATGAATTTCTATAGGTAATAGTGTCCTCTTCTACTACAGAACTGACAATCATTATAAAAGTTAAATATTTTTTACTGTTTTTAAATTCCTTTTTTAGCAAACAAATTAAATGAATTATGCCACTATTGATTACCAATCTGTTTACAAACTTATTCATAGATTTCATCTTAAACGGAGCCTTTTCAGGCTTAAATGACACTGTCACAGAATTAAATGTGGTTTCCAATAGATAGAGAGATAGATACCATTCAGTCAGAGGGGTGTTCAAATAACACAGTTTAATTAGTTCATTAATATTTATCTGTTTAAGTTACTATGTACTCTGTAGAAGTCACAGGTAGAAACTCTTCTTATGATCCCCACAAAAGTGGTTTTAGCTTACACTGAGACAGAACCCTAATTTTTGTCTCTTTGAAAAAAAGACATATCTCAATACTAGTACCTTCTTGCTAATCTCTAGCTTCAAAAATAGAATCTTCTAAAGATGCAAATAATGGCTTGATGACTCGTAAGCAGTCTGAAAGGACTGGGGAAGAAGACCTTTCCATTTGTCTTAATTCATGTCAGTTGCAAATGGTCACTGTTTTATAAAATATAAAACCATTATTTACATTTTATAAATAACTTTATTTTTTATAGGTATTTATTTTGGACAGATGTAGGCAAACATAAAATAGAGATGTCAAAACTGGATGGAACTGAGCGTACTGAAATAATCACCACAGATATAGCCGAACCCACTGGTTTAACTATCGATTATGATGAAAATATATTATACTGGTGTGACAAAACTCTTCAAAAGATTGAAAGTTACAATATAAAAAATGGTACTCGTAGAGTGGTGGTGCAATCTGGAGTCAATGAATGTACCTCGCTGACACTGTACAATGAACATCTATATTGGCTTGAAGCGTAAGTAAATTATTACATGTATATAGTATAGAATTATTGAACTGATATTGTGAAATATTTCACAATATAAGGTCAATTACCCTTTTATTATATAAAAATATACATGTACATTTCAATTGCTTCCCACTTGTATTTCATCTAA
The DNA here is from genome assembly GCA_029721355.1 of Tegillarca granosa. Lineage (NCBI taxonomy): Eukaryota > Metazoa > Mollusca > Bivalvia > Arcoida > Arcidae > Tegillarca > Tegillarca granosa. Next base: position 14,901,134 of record CM056597.1, on the reverse strand, counting down.
AAATACAGTTTTTGTCTCAAATTACACAAATATTGCACTACATATAGTTCTTACATATTGATGTAAGAACTAACGCTATATTTGTGTAATTTGAGGCAAAAACTGTATTTTTAGATGAAATACAAGTGGGAAGCAAAAATTACTAAATAATTCAATAATTAACAAAATTTTTAATGTTTTTAATTTGCCAGATTTAAGTTAAGGAAAATCTTAGTTAAGGAATGATTGTGAAACCAGGGCCTGTTATTTAAATTTTTTTTTTCTGGTCCATGATATGTGTACATGTTAAACCTTTATTTATTTGAAATGTTTCTGACCTTAATTTTATATAAAAGAAAGAGTTCTATAATGTTACTTAATATGTCACAAAATTATTACTAAAAGATTAATTTTTTAATATTTACACAAGGACAGTATGTGGATACACAATATTTTTTCTTACTGCGTGTTTAAGAGTTTTTATATTTGGTTATTATGTGAAGAGTTACCTTTACTTTCAAATGGAACTTAATTTGATTTTATTTATTTATTTTCAGTACTAGTAAAGGGACTATAAAAAGAGCCCATAAAAAGACTGGACAAGATATAGTTATCATGAGAAGTGATTTGGTTGATAATCTTAGAGATATAGTAGCTTTTGAAAGAAGCAGACAGAAAGGTTAGTATTTCAAACCTTTGATAATGAGGTATGTCAGTGCGCCATGTTTATATTACTTCGATTTATTTGCACTCTTAGTTTTCCCCAGTTTTCACCCAAGATGGAAATATATTTTGGTGTGTCTTTCTTTGATTGTGGTGTTTGTGCAAGAAGTTCAGATAAATATGAAGTTTTTCAATGAAACTTGGCACAGAGGTTGCTAATGACAAGATCTCACTTAAGATGTGTTGTGTTAGATCGATAGCTCAAAGGTAAAGGTCACTTTTATTATGAACAAAAAATTTGTGTCCATGTAATACCCCAAATTCCAACACAAGGTTTTTCATGTAACTTGTTACAAGTTTTGCTTAAAACAAGATCCCATTTCACTGGGTTTAATTTCAGATTACTTGCACTGACACTATGAAAGAAAATCAGATTTCTAACCATGTGTCAGGTTTCTGAGACAGACAAACTTTACATCATACTTTGGATTTTCCACTTAATGTTTTCATTTTATATTTTAATTAGTACAAATCATCTTTTTATTCCATAACTTTTAATGCCCCTCTTAACTTTTCTGCTTCATTTTTGTCACAGTGTTTTGAATCTTAAAATTTGTTTTACAATGTTTTTCTTTATAAACCTTATTTGAATTTATTACCAAACTCCCTGTATAGGACCATAATCTGACTGGAAATGGTGTCAACGAACCAAACAATGTAATGTAAAAACCCATGTAATTTACGCACTTTTTTTTGTAAAAATTAAATTAAAGTTTGGGGGGTGGGTAAATTACACGAGTAGAATGTTTTCGTGATTTTTAAAAAAAATTTTCCTTGCTGACGAAAGTGTTCAAAATGTAAACATTTGTACCGGAAGTTATATATATATATATTATATACACTGTGTATTATTTCTTCTTTATTGTTCTTAATTGTTATATATTCTGAGTGGTGGTTCTTGTTATTACCAAATACATGTTATTCATGGTTTTTAAATTCAATTCTAGGAACTAATATTTGTGAACAGAAAAATGGTGATTGTGTCGGACTTTGTTTCCATATTGGTAACAACGAACGTAACTGTGCATGCTCATATGGTAGCCTTGCTGCAGATAAAAAGTCATGTGTTGGTAAGTACAAAATGTTGCTTTACCAATCATTTCAGTATAAACACAGGTGTTAACAGGTTAGTTATATCTGGGATTTATAGTTTAATGAACTAAAGTTTGCATCTAAAGTGAGGTTTTACATCAGAGTTCCATTATTTCCTGAAGTTTTCATCAGCAACAATTAAAGTACATGTATTAGAAAATGATTGCTCACTTTCAGTTTGGTTTGCATCATATGTACCAGTACAAGTTTTTAACTTACATGGGTAGGCAGAGACATAACCATCATGTGATTGCCATCATTAGCATTATTGTTAATGTCTACATCAGCGTTTTTAATTTTGGTAAAAAAAAATTCAAATATTGGCTTTGTAACATTGTTAGTGTCAGGGGTTAATATAAAACTTCACTTTGACTTTTTTTTGCTGGTAATTGACATCCACACAGATAGCAATCATTAATACACAACATTTTAATACAATCCACCATTATTGACCTGCAAATTTTATACCTGTAAACTTTTCTTAATACATATAGAGAAAGTTTACAAAGGAGGATACATGTATTTCTACCTGCAGTGTACATGTAAATACATAATGACACTTCAGGCTAATTATCAATTTGTATGAATTTTTTTTTTTTTTTTTTTTTGTTATCTTGCTCTGCAAGACATACGAAAAATTATACAGTAAACAAAAATTTTTAGATATAATTCAGCATTGAATCTGTTTTTCATTCAGGTCATTGAGAAATTACCTGAATGGACACTGTGCACACTGTGTGATTTAGTGCTTATAGATAAATTCAAGATAACTTCATCAAATTAGAAAATAACTTTATGTGCAATTTTTTGCTTTTAATAACTTTAAATCAAGGTATAATGGTGTTCATTGAAAGTAGTTTATATTAGATTACGTCACCTCAAACACTTCGACACTTAAATCAACATGGCTTAGTTACGTTTAAGTCACGTTCAAGTCATTGAGAAATGACTTGAACTTATTTTTACTTTTCAACCAATGAAATCCCTAGAAATATGTCAGATTTAATTATTTAATAGTATGTGTACAATGTATTTATATCATGTGTTAACAGAACACAAAGAATTCCTGTTATACTCCAGAATCACCTCTATAGAGAGTATCAACATGACCAGACCGGATCCCAACCCACCACTACCCAGTATAAAGAATGCCGACTATATGAAGAACGTTATTGGTCTGACAGCAGATTTCAAACACAAAAGGATCTATTACAGTGATATACAGCGAGGAGATATACAGTTTGTGTATTTTAATGGAACAAAATTCACTGCTATCATTGATTGTAAGTTATTTCTGTTTTATAACTATGTTACTTACATGTATGTTGTAATTTGAATGGTGTTTTACACCTCATTCAAGACTCTTTCACTCATATTTAGACTGTCAGTTATGAAAATATTGACAAAAGTGCTGGGGACACCACTGAGCAGCATGTGTACTGAATAAAATTGTCACACCTAGGTTTTGGCTTGGGAACCAGCACTCCGAGAGCATTTGGCCACCTATAGGCTCCTGTTCTCATTGGTTTACAATTTGTGATTTTTTATTTTCTCTTCTTGTACATAAATCTATAAAATTTTTAGAGGAAGTAAGAGTGACACGAAAGTTGCCTATTGTCACTACACTGCTTACTTGACATTTATGTATTACTGTTCGGCCAGGTAATTTTCAAAAAAAAATGTAGATTTCCGATAAATCTGATTTGAATTAAACACATTGATATATCAAGGTTTTATATATTAAATCAATTTATAATGACTTCACTCATTGTTTGTTTACAGCTGTTGGATCTGCTGAAGGACTCGCTTTTAAACCAGCATTTGGAAATAATACAAAACCTTACCTGTACTGGACAAGTTATACAAACTCTTCAATTGGTCGAGTACCGATCCATCCGGAAAATGGAACTGCTGCTGGAAAGATTGAGAAAGTTTTACAACTGGGAATTGATGACCATCCCCGAGCCATTGTTATTGACAGTTGCAGTTCGTAAGTAGTTTACGGGAAATAAAATTATCAATGCATCTGAAAGACCAGTTATCTGAAATTTTAGATTTTTAATATGAAATTGTTTGCAGTAATTTGACATGAAAACAAATTTTACTGTAACATGTGAATAGTTCAATGACATTTTATGCAGTTTATAACCATAACAATAATTGGGTAATTTTAAATTTTTGTTGGTCACATGAAAACACTTGTATTGATTTAAGATTTCTTTTAGTTATCAAAAATGTGGACAAACTTAGCATAATCCTAAAATAATACAATTTTAATTAGGAAGATAATACTTAATCATTGTGATATACATGTACATGTAAAGTTAGTTCAGGGGAATTATTTAAGATAAATCGATAAGCCCTGCTTGTGAAGGATAAAATATGTTGAAAATTGATTCAGCTTGTTTTTAACAAAGACAATAAGACTATGTATAGAGACTAAAGATTATCCTAATGCTAACTATTGAGCTACTAATGAGCGCCTGATTTAAACTTGAAGAATATTCTGTAGATTGGATGTAATTGGCACTTTAGTGAAATTTGAATATTATTTGTTATTTTTACTATGTAGACAAATGTTCTGGACAAATTGGAATGATTTGAGTCCTAAGATTCAGCGAGCCTACCTGAGCGGATATCATGCAACATCTATAATTACCACAGAAATCCGTACACCTAATGGCCTTGCCATTGACCACCTTAATCAGAAGTTATATTGGTCTGATGCTCGACTAGATAAGATAGAATATGCAGATTTTGATGGAAGAAACAGAGTGGTATGTGACAAGATTTGTTTGTTTTGACTTGGTGTTATATTTTACTATAGACCTCAGTAGATGATGGTGATGTTGTATAGATTTCAATCTATGATACAGTAGAATTCTAATAACTTATAAAATAAACAATGTTTTATCAGATACAGCAGATATGAGAAAGTCATTGTTTGGTCTGTATCTGTATTGTTTTCCATTGTAAACATTTTGGATTTGAAAACTTGAACAACCTGGCTCCAGTTTCATAATCATTCACTCAATTGAGTGTACACTCAATTCAAATCAGGGAATATTTCATTGTCAGTTTTTAAGACATTACACAGTTAAAATTGAATATCTAATGTTATATTTCAATTGTTTACTGTAAATTTGTTGAACCAAACAAAACATTTTCTCATAAAACTTCAAATTTCAAAGAGTATTGATTGGAGAAACAAGGGAATATTTAAGTTGAGTGTTCACTCAACTGAGTCAATGATTGTGAAACTGGGGCCTTATAAGTCCAACTCAACATTGAGAACAGGAACATTTTATGTTATTAAAGTTTTATTGTATATGTGCTTTTCACTATCACCAGAGACTTGGTTATGGGACTTTGTACTTTCTCAAATTATGAGATTGACATGTCACGTGTTAACATCTGTGTTCAGTTTTGTGTTTAGTTTTCACATTCTTACAATACAAAGCTTCTCAATGCCTAAGGTTGAATCTAACTTGGGTAGAATCTAACGTGAGTAGTTTGTCAGTTTGTTTGGCAAAGGTAAGTGATTTCTTTGTACATTCTTGTTTTCTCTACCATTTTAGAATTGACTAACATTAATGGAACTCTCGTACTGGAATGTTAAACCTATTTATACTGTTAAACTAAATACAGTGTATTTACCTTGCATTTATTAATGTTTTTTTCAGGTATTGCTTACAGATGTTCCACAGCATCCATTTGGATTGGTCGTTTATGGAGATTATATTTATTGGACAGATTGGATGTTGAGGGCCGTTGTTCGTATAAATAAGTATGATAACTCAGCTCGCACATATCTAAGATCACAGCTAGATCGACAGCCAATGGGAATCATTGCTGTTGCAGAAGATATGGATGATTGTAAGTTATTTTAAATTAATCTTTAATTATACAAAGGCTTTTTCAATTTACATTTACGCTTAACTTACACATCTTTTAGATCAAAATTATGATTTATACCCAAGACACAAAATTGCTTTTGTAATTTTACTTCTTTGTTATTACATGTATTCTTCATTTTTACAGAATTTCTGTAAAATAATTAATATAATATTCATTGGGTTAAAATTTTATAGTTTTGCAATTTAAAAAAGATTTCTTCAGGAAAAATTTTTATGGAAATGAGTTTTGTGAAAATAAGATAAATATATCTTTGATAATTAAAAATTAATGACATTATGTTTTGTGGTTAAAAAGAAAAGCAAGATTTAATTGCCAAATGAATATTTGGGATTTTGCAATATTCCCATTTTATTGTCATTTTATAATTATTCCATTTTTTGCATTATATTTTACCTATGAGTGTAAGGAAGTTTGCATTAACAGCATGTGCTTTTTTTTTTAAAGCTGCATTAAGTTTTTCCAAAGAAAAAATCAAAACGGTGCTAATCTAATTATTGATGTTCCTAATGAACAATGTTACATTTGGTTCAACGATAAAAGCTCGAATAAATATAGAAATTACAGTAATTACCCAGCGAGATGCAGCATTTGGGATCTAATAATATAACATGGTTACGTCATCAAAACCCGGGTCATTTAAACACAACTTTCAAAACGGTAAAATATGATAGATTAAACACAGAACTTCATTGAATTTGCCATTTGTGACTTAGTAAGGGATACACAATACCATTTCAAATACATCTGGATATTAATGATGGACAATTAATGCAAATTGTTATGTTTCACCTTTGATTCACGGGTTTTTCGGTACATCCGTGCGCATGCTCCAAGCTCATAATTATCATGGTTTAACATTGACCAACCGGTCAGAGGATTTCGTTTATTTACAGCTAAAAGAAATTAATTTTTAGAAAATGAATCTCACGGATTGTGGTTAGAAGATATCTATTTTATAAAAAATATATTTTTAGAAAATCAAAAAAAATTCAGAAAATTGAAAAACTTAATGCAGCTTTAAACTTTGAACTTTGTGATAAATAATTTTGAAAAATGTGTATTACAACCATTACTATATGAAGTAATTGTGAAATCTATATGATATGTCGTGATAGAAAAATATTTCTTTTTTTAATTAAAGGTACTGTGAATCCATGCTATGATAACAATTTTGGTTGTGAAGAACAGTGTATAACAAAGCTAGGTAGAGGGTACTGCGCTTGTGGAGAAGGGAAGATACTTTTATCTGATGGAAAACGATGTGGAGGTATTAACGTTATTATTTTACTCTACTATGATAGCTGTTTACTGCTTAAATGGGAGGATTTCATTGGTCTGGGACTGGTCTTCCAATTACATTACTTCTCACTGCCTAGGTTCAAATCCCAAATGTGTGAAATGTTTTGTTCAAGGTACTTGTTGTTTTGGGCATTCCAGTTTCATCAACAATCTCATTATTGTCCAAATTGATATACACATGTAATTGAAAGAATAATGACTGGTTTCTCAAACAATTACTTCACTCCACTTCATAAGTGAGGGGTCCTGGTTAGATTCCTGGTTAGGTCAGAGTCTAAATGTTACAAAGGGTAGCTGTTTTTTGGCCATTTATTTAGTATTTAGAAATAAAAAAGTTTGAATTTTGTCCTGAAGATGCAACCTTAAAAATCAATGTCCGTATCAAAATTATTGTGACCTGATTAAAAACTCTTATTTATAGAACTAGCTTGTGTCATTTCTGCATTGAGTAAATATTTCATATTTATCATTATTTTTTTAAACACTTAAAAATTTTGTCAGATTTTGTATAAAAATGTATAAAATATAAATATTTCAGGATTGAATGTATCCTGTGGAATCGACCAGTTTGTATGTCATGATCAAACAGCGTGTATAGAGTACTCACAAACTTGTGATAGTATACCTAACTGTCTGGATGGAAGTGATGAATTTGAAGAAGTTTGTGGTAAGTCATGTGATTTGTCATGTGATAAAGCCCCAGGCCCAAGTTTCAAAATTGTTCCTTAACTAAGATTTTCCTTTGCTTAAATAAATATGTCATTAGGTTAAGTAATAGAAAATGCTTAATTATACTCTGCAGTGATTTTGTCATCCTTAAATTACTACCAAATAAAGGTAGTTACCTCTGGAGAAATAACACTAAAATTTCCCAATTTGACCACTAAAATTCCCCAAAAGCCAACATAGTTTAAGTTAAATACAGTCATCTAAAACCATCCAGGCTAACAACAAATGTCAGATATTGTCACAATATGAAATTTTTGCAATGAACTTCAGAATTCTGAGTGTAAAAAAAGATTCAAATTTTCCTGATTTGAAAGGTAGAAGGTAGTTTTTAAAAATCTTGACAAAATCATTGCTCTGGGGGTCATGTATTGTAAACTTGCATAGATTGATCTTCTTTACTTTGAGTAGGTTGAGTGCTTAAATGGAATTTGTTGGGTCAAAATTTAGGTCACTGGAATAAACAATTCAAAAAAATTGTTTAACACTCCATTTCATGACTATGCATATGGACATGTTTGATCAATAAATAAATCATTAGTTTTAACTATTAAAGAACTCTACCTGCTATAGGTTACATTATTCCAAAACTACCGGTAAGCTAAATGTAGCAAACTACTGTAGTTCAGCATCCAGTCGCTTTATGGCCATCGTGTTTGATGGATAAGGCATACAGGCTAGCTAGGCTGGTATGACAGCATCTGTTTACATACATAAGTATAAATGATGTGACAGCAAAAAATTTAATTGTAAGTTATTTTTATTTTGTACTTTAGAACGTGCAGAGTGTGATTTAGGCTGGTTTACATGTCGAAACCACAGATGTGTCAGCCATGATGCGCGATGTAACGGAGAGAATGACTGTGGTGATGGAAGTGATGAGACTGGGTGTCATTGTAACAAGGAGACAGAATTCCAGTGTAAGACAGGTCTGTGTATACAGAAACAGTATAGATGTGACAGAGATCGAGATTGTCCAGACTTTTCTGATGAAATCGGATGTAGTAAGTATTTTTAGAATATTTTGAGCCTGTCAGTATTATATAAATCTTGTTATCTATCCAGTATATGGTACATGTACATTAAAATAGCATGTCATTCCCTGAGCTGGAGTATGAGGGTTAGCATACAATTTTGAAGTTTTTTGTTAAAGTATTTTTATTAAATAAGTTTACATGTGACCTACACTATTCTGGTTTTTGACATCACTAATTTAAGTTAATCACTCAAATGATCAGTTAATTATTATTTATTTTATCAGTCTATTACATGACATTGTATATAAGTACTGGTATGTCCATCCGACCGTCTGTTCTTCAGATGTTGTTCTCTGTCTAAGAAATGCTTGCTGAGAATTAATTGTCAAACTTCACTCAGTTGTTTATTTTGATAGCTTTAAATTCTGTATTCAGTTTGGTTATATTTTGATATATTGTTCTGCAGTTATTGAACTTTATTTCTTACATTTTGTCCAGTTTCTTATCAATTAAACTGTACCTGAGAACAACTTGTTGTGGTTTAATTTTGTACACGGTGTAGATCATTTATTTATGTCTGGTAAAATATTGTCACATTTAGGAGAGGTGACTTTGAATTTGCAAATGAATGTTTAGATGGATGTATGCCCTTATGGCACAGCTGTTTGTTAGTTTGATTCTTGCAAGAAATATACTGTCATCTTTATCTCCTATTCCATATGTAATGACAAAATAGACACAATGGAGATGGAATCCAGAGGGGCCAAAATAAATGCTTCAATTTTATCAATCATTTGAAATGCTTACTACAATATCAGTTAGATGACCTTGACATTGGTGTTAAACACCATTCAAGTTATTTATACCAGTAAGTCAGGTTTTACTTGTCACATCATTTCATCCAATTTGAATATTTTCAATTTCAGATTTAACTTGTGAGAATTTAGAAATAATGCAAGAAATACCAGGTCATTTTGTGTCATGTAATACAACATCTCAGTGTATAATGGTTGAATGGATCTGTGACGGGAACAGTGACTGCTGGGACAACAATGATGAGAGAAACTGTTCTATAGATAATACTGGTAATAATAATATATAAAATGTATTGCAATATATGAAGCTCACTTGGTAGAAGGACAAAGAGGTCTAAAGCATGCAATTATGGATCACAGTGCCTTTCTTAACCTAAGTTCAAATTTCACGATGATAAATCATTGTGTAAGAAAGTTTGGCTCACTTGCAAAAGTTCAGTTGTTTTTTCTGGATCCTCTGGTTCTCCATCCCAGAACTGACTGCCTCAGTTTAAGTGAAAGAATTTTGCCTTGGGGCATAAAACATAATCACTCACATTAGCACTTACTAAATGGATAAAATAAAAAAAAAGTTCAATATCCCCAATAAAATTGAACTTTAAAAATATATATAATTAATAAGAAGTTTTGCTTTGCACTTAGGGCATTTAGAAATAAACATCTTAAGGTCCTTTTGGTGAGACAGAAAATATCACAGGCAATAGGTTGAGAAAGTCTTATCATTTGATCATTGTTGTTCATGATTTCTCAGAACAATAGTGCTAGATGGGATTAGAAAATTTGTCATATGACATTCTATCTGTCATTCAGGGTACATAATAAAAAATTTAAACAAGACTAATAGACTGTTTTTAGTTTTGATGATGGGACAGGGAGAAAGGTTTCATGAATAATTATTACAGACAATTATCATTTATTTAATTTGAAATTTCTATTACAGTAAAACCTGCTTTGATGACTAACTCTATATTAAAACAAGTCTTGTAAAGTCCTTTCACAACACAGTCTTTATCAAACCATACCTTCCATAAAATGACTATCTGTATATTAAGGCCATATTTGTTTGCTAACATGGGTTTTTTTTTGTTATACAGGTTTCACCTTTGAAAAAAGTAATTTTCACCTTTGACTCTATTCATTAACTTTATTTGTAGATCATGCTTGTCCAGGATCATTCCAGTGTAACACCAGTAAGAGTTGTATCCCCTTACAATGGAAATGTGATTCAGATGACGACTGTGGTGATGGCTCAGATGAGAAAGACTGTCGTAAGTTATTCATTTTACTAATATAAACTTATAATAAAAGATGTAAATTCTTATACTGTTTTGAATTTTTTTGTCTGCTTAATCATTTTACATCTATTTCTAGTTGTCATAGATGTTAACTATTTCTTAACTCTGTCATTATTGGAGTGTTAACATTAACTACATTTATTGGATTACTGTATAAAAAAGACTACATTTTAAAGAAATTAATTGCAGTTAAAGGGACATAACTGTTGTAAGTCTCTTTTCTTATTTTGATGGCCTCTTAATGACCTCTTCTTCCATAAATAACAAAAGTGATAGAGTATATTGCATACTTAATTTTGGAATTGTTTTAAAAGTCCATTTTCTAAACAAAGAGTGCTGAATGAATTAGAATCCATTACTGGAGAACAATAAAGCAAAAAGGTTTAACACCTCCAATATTAGTCCTTAGAAATATCTACTAAATACATTTTTTATGTTATTGAAAGTAAATTCTTTCAAATTTTAGCCTATAAATGTGAAGATCATATGTTCCGCTGTGATGATAATACTTGTCTCCCAAGATCATGGAAGTGTGATGGTCATCCGGATTGTCTTGATCATTCCGACGAGGGTAAATCTTGCAGTAAGTAGTTATATCCTAGTAATGTTATACTTTTGTCACTAAATATATTTTTTAGAAGTTTTTGGTACTAAAACTAATTTTGCTGACAATATGCAAAAGCATTTTCTCCTGAAAGTAAATTTTACTGATACTTGCAGAAATTTTAGTGCCTGAACAATGCAAGTAACATATATTTTAAAAACAACTTTTAAAGAAAAATGTTGAAGAATCAGATTTTGGGACTTCAAAAAAGTATGACAATAAGAGAAGTAGAAAAGTTTTAAAGGGGCATTAAAAGAAGGTTTAACTGTTATGACAAAAATAGAGTGTAAGGTTTATTCACAGCAGAAGATGTTTTAGTTTTTCTTAATCACTACTTTATTTTATGTTTATTTTTTGTAATAGATAATTCTTCCTGTAAGGATGATGAGTTTAACTGCACTAATGGACGTTGTATACCTAAACAATGGATGTGTGACGGTGACTCAGACTGTACTGAAGGTGAAGACGAGAGAGTGGAAAATGGATGTGGTAAGTTGATACAAAATATCCAAGTTCGGGAGTAATTATCTTACCCTATAAGATATAGATATGGAAATATATATGAATACATGTTGTAAAATCCATACATTGAATCACCCTGTGTATCTAGCAATACAGAAGGTTCTTAAGATAAATAAATTCAAACAATTTTGCTTTATTTTTTATAAAGAAAAATGGCTTCACTTTATTAGAGTTGGCTCTAAGTTAATCCACAGCTTACTTCAGTCTTGTCATTCTTATTCTTTGTTTTGTTTTTACCATTATAAAATTATTATTTGTGCAACATAAAATATTCAGAGTATTTGAAGTTCAGATATTTACAGCTTTACCACCTGTAAAAGTATGATCGAGGGAAAACCTTTAAACTTGGCTTCCTAGAGACCAGTACAGAAAAGGTCACATGAAGCAAGGGTCACTTTAACTATACATATAGCAAACTGTTGGACTAAGAAATTAGTCGCCATACACTGGGGTTGGGTGAGGGAGGGGGTGTGATAATGCCTTCTAGACTATATTCTCTTTAAGTATTTTTACCACTGAAATGGAGGTTTATTAATTATTTCACATATTAAATTTTTAGAACCAGTACAATGTGATGAAGATGAATTCCAATGTTTGAACCGCAGATGTATAAAACAGATGTACTATTGTGATCGTGACAACGACTGCAGTGATAACAGTGATGAACCACCAACTTGTGGTAAGTAATGACTAATGTCATTGTTACATTGATAACTGTGACTGACAATGACTGCAGTGATAACAATAATGAACCCCCAACTTGTGGTAAGTAATGGCTAATGTCATTGTTACATTGGTTTTGTGACTGTGACAACGACTGCAGTGATATCAGTGATGAACGCCCAACTTGTGGTAAGTAATGACTAATGTCATTGCTACATTGGTTATTGTGACTGTGACAACAACTGCAGTGATAACTATGATGAACCCCCAGCTTGTGGTAAGTAATGACTCATCTCATTGCTACATTCATTTTGTTATTGTGACTGTGACAATGACTGCAGTGATAACAATGATGAACTCCCAACTTGTGGTAAGTAATGGCTAATGTCATTGTTACATTGGTTATTGTGACTGTGACAACGACTGCAATGATAACTATGATGAACCCCCAGCTTGTGGTAAGTAATGACTTATGTCATTGCTACATTGGTTATTGTGACTGTGACAATGACTGCAGTGATAAATATGATGAACCCCAGCTTGTGGTAAGTAATGATTAATGTCATTGCTACATTCATTTTGTTATTGTGACTGTGACAATGACTGCAGTGATAACAACGATGAACCCCCAACTTGTGGCAAGTAATTACTAATGTCATTGCTACATTGGTTATTGTGACTGTGACAACGACTGCAGTGATAACAGTGATGAACTCCCAACTTGTGGTAAGTAATGGCTTATGGCATTGTTACATTTGTTATTGTGACTGTGATAACGACTGCAGTGATAACTATGATGAACTCCCAGCTTGTGGTAAGTAATGACTAATGTCATTGTTACATTGGTTATTGTGACTGTGACAACGACTGCAGTGATAACAATGTTGAACCCCCAACTTGTGGTAAGTAATGACTAATGTCATTGTTACATTGGTTATTGTGACTGTGATAACGACTGCAGTGATAACTATGATGAACCCCCAGCTTGTGGTAAGTAATGACTAATGTCCTTGTTACATTGGTTATTGTGACTGTGACAACGACTGCAGTGATAACAATGTTGAACCCCCAACTTGTGGTAAGTAATGACTAATGTCATTGTTACATTGGTTATTGTGACTGTGACAACAACTGCAGTGATAACAATGTTGAACCCCCAACTTGTGGTAAGTAATGACTAATGTCATTGTTACATTGGTTATTGTGACTGTGACAATGACTGCAGTGATAACAATGATGAACCCCCAGCTTGTGGTAAGTAATGGCTGTCAATAATGTTAATGTTACATCAATTACCTGATTAATGCACTTATTATCTCATTGATCTTGCTGTTTCTTTTGATTGTGATTAATCCTAGATCATGACAAACCTCAAAATTATCCTGTTATCTAACAGTAAATATAGAGAGGTAGATATAACAAAATAATTGCATTTCTCTATTCCAAATACTAGCCTTGATTTTTAAAGTTTACTCAGTAAAACATGATCTTTTTTCATTTACAGTTTATAAAAACTGCAGTTCCTTGGAATTTAGGTGTGTCAATAATGGAACGTGTATTGACATGGATTTGAAATGTAATGGATTTCCTGATTGTCCAGATCATTCTGATGAGAACGACTGTGGTCCTCACATTGGCTGTAAAGAATATTTATGTAGAAATGGAATTTGTCTTAATGACTCTCTAGTGTGTAACGGTGCAAATGATTGTGGGGACAATTCAGATGAATCAACAAAATGCTGTAAGTATTGAAAACAACTATTATAATCATCACACAAGGATTTCCATCAATTTATACATGTTTGCTCTCTATCTGTAGTAGAGTGAGTTAGTGAGTGAGTGAGTGAGTGTATTTATGTTTAAAGCCACACTAGCAATTTTGCAGCTAATAATGGTTTTAGAACTGTAGAAGAGTTCTACATCTTGTTTTATGTTTTCGGGCTCTTCTGGAAGTTGGATGATTATGTGTTCTACATACAGAAGTTACAGAAGTAAGTCTCATTTCTCATAGGAAGAAGTCTTAGCAACCGCAGGATGTGGCTGTTACACAGAACTTATATCTAATTAATGTCTTTTGCAAACAATTTACATAACCTTGCACATTTCCTATTTTACTTCAACTTGTTACAACTATTAAAATAAAGACAAGTTTGAACAATTAATTTTGTTATGCATTAATATTTTACATTTAGCATTCATATTTTATCTGATACATTTATGCTTTTAAAACTGTTAAATTCAAAAAAGAAAAAAATAATAACAATAATAAATAAATAAATAAAAACTTTGGCTCATTTTTCAGATGTAAATGAATGTACAACAGGAAAAGCCATTTGTTCACAGAAATGTATAGATTTAAAGATAGGACATAAATGTGGATGTAATGAAGGTTATCAACTAAGGGCAGATAATTATACATGTGAAGGTAACATCTATATTTTCAACTAGTTTCTAACAACATGTTTCTAAATAATTCAAACTATATAACAATTATTGGCCCTCAATATTTAAAAATGGAAATACACATACAGCGATGATATTAGATTATTGCCCATTTACTAACTCTTACGTATATATCATGGAAGTTGATAATGATGTATCACACCAGTTGGTAAATTGTGGCATCTTATTTCCCAAAATCTTGTAAGTTGAAGTTTATGTTCCCAAAGTTCTTTTCTTAGTTAAAAAAATTTGACAATGTCAGTTATAAGTTAAATAAAGTTGAATAAATTTAAATAAAGGGAAATAATAACTGGATGAATTTAATATTTTTCTGTCTGTCTTACATACATGTTTGCTTCCACACACTAAAGAGCTTTGGCACTACATGTATTATGGTTTTTCCTTTGAATGTCAAACATTTTACTGATTTTTTACATGAACCAAACTTCCGATGAATCTTTCTAATCCTGTTTCTTTTTATTTTTATTTGCAGATGTTGATGAATGTAAGACACTCTATCCATGTTCTCAGTTCTGTGTTAACACAGATGGAAGTTTTAAATGTCTCTGTGCAGAAGGGTACAAGATGCAGTCAGACAAAAGATCATGTAAAATTGCTGATGGTGAGTTTTGTTTAGTTTTAGAGTAAAACAACAATTTTTGTTATGTAGGCATCATTTTATTTAATGTAGAATTTACCTTGAAATCTAGAGCTCAACAAAGATGATCCTCACGAGGTTATCATTTCAAATATGATGCTAGGACTAATGGCTGTAGGTTAAAGCAATTGTTTCTATGACACATATTTACTTGACTTTTGTATTCTTTCTGCATTTTATAAGTTTATCCAGTTCGATTATAATTAAAATTTTGGTCTGCTTTGACTAAATCTGCATGTTGCAGGACACTAGTTGCCCTTACATAATCAAATTTTTCACCAATTGTCTTGAATTTTCTTGTTCCTTCATTTTTTTATCTGTCTGTTTTTCACATTTACATAATTTGAGTTTTGTTTTGTTACATATCTATTCAGATACAATAGTTCATCAGTGACTCCTATGATTTGAACTTTTCAGATGTTCGGCCATATTTATTACTAGCCAATCGCTATTACATCAGAAATGTCAGTTTCTCTGGCCAACAACAACTTATTTCACATGGATTAAGTAATGCAGTAGCGATTGATTTTCATTGGGCAGATCAGATGATTTACTGGACTGACATTACTAGTAAAAACAGCAGTATCTGTAGACTCAATATCACCAGTCAAAACAACACTAAAGAGGTAATTAAAATATTCTTTTTTAGTATGTCACATGATAATTTGCACAATACTGATTGGTCACCTATTGCTGGCATTTCTTGACAATGACAATAGTGCCCTTGACAGCATGGTACTTTTGTTTTTCCAGAAGCATACTATACTCTGGTGCTTGCCACCTTAGAAACAGGTTGAAGGTTGAACTCCCCCTTGAAGAGTCTGCCATTTGTAAACAACATGACATCTTTGCCTGTGGCTCAGGCACTATACTTTCAAGACAAAACTATAGTAGCACAGGCCCCTCGTGAAAACATAATAATGTATTAATAACATTGACATGTGATGAGGTATTAAATGAGATTACAATAAGCACCTCATTGTCACGTATAGTTCACTAAGTATCCTGGTTTCAAAGAAAAAAGACACTTGTATATTTTTGTTACTACAGGATCATTCCCCAAAAATTCAAAATATTGTTATTATATTTCAGTGTAATTGAATTTCTTTCCCTTTCTCACCAAACACTTTTGTGCACATTAATTCTTGAGGAGGGGACCATTTCCATTGGTAACTGTTAAATTAAGGCCAACTATATTTGGATGTTCATTTAAGCTATGTTGTTCTTCAAATAGCTTTTGTTTGGTCAAATTCGACATTATACAAAGTCAGTTAGAAATATGTTTTACAACTCCAGTCAAGATAATTCTATCAAAAAGTCAGTTTCAGTATGACCTAGAAAAAAAAACCCACTGTTTTTGGACACAGTATTTTCTAACACTATCATAATAGCCAAGGAAAAAAAAGTTAGATGTTTTTCACATATATTGTTCTTTTATACCCTAGTCTTTATTTGGCTGTGTTGAAAAAATTATAACCTTTCATCCTGAATGATACAAAGAAGATAATTTTGATAACTGTTAACTAGCTTGCTAAAAAAGGGTAACTGACCAAAAAAAATGACTTTTTTTTCACAAAAGTCCTTTTTGTGTTTCAGGTTTTACTAAATACAACTGTAAAAAATCCTGATGGTATTGCTGTTGACTGGATTGGTAAGAATTTGTATTGGTGTGACAAAACAACAGATACCATAGAGGTCTCCAAACTTGACGGAAAATATAGGAAAGTTCTCATTAATATCGGACTTCAAGAACCAAGAGGAATAGAAGTATTTCCATCAAAAGGTTTATTTTTTTACACAGATTGGGGAGAACCTTCCCATGTTTCAAGAGCAAATATGGATGGAACAGATAATCGTAAAATTATTTCACAAGATATAGCCTGGCCAAATGCTCTTACAATAGACTATGTCACAGAAAAAATATTTTGGGCTGATGCCAGCTTAGATTACATAGCAATGGCAAACTTAGATGGAACAGAACGACATGTGATTCTAGAGGAAGACTTACCCCATACATTTGCTTTAACAACTTTCATGGACTACATTTTTTGGACTGATTGGGAACATTTATCAATACAGAAAGCACATAAATTTTCTGGTGCTGACCGTTCTGTAGTAGCCCACCTTGTTCACAGACCAATGGATATCCAGGTATTCCATCCTGTAAGACAAGTAGAAATTCCAAGTAAGTATATATTAATGTACATGTAATATAGAGAACAGTATATGTATCTGGGTTAAATAATCTGTTAATATTGTGTTAATATTATTATTAATATTTTTATTAAGATTTTCAACAATGACTTACAACCACAGTTATTGCAATAGCTGTATGTTAGTCTTGTCATGTGATCGGTGTGAATTCAGAATTTCAGTTTTCAGGTACAAATCTTAAGAATAACCAGTAGAATTAGAAATTCTGTTAAATTTTGCCACAAACAATTTGTCTTAAAATGTAACTGATGACATTTGTTGTCTGATGTTAAATTCCAGAATTGCCTATACAAAAAGTTAATAGTTTTCAAGATAATTAGCAATTTAAGTCTTCATCATTTTTATATCCAGCAACAAAATCAGAGATTTTAAATGCAACTAACCTACCCTAGAGCAAAATAAAAAAAAAACCTTGAAAAGTGTACCTATCATATAAAATGACAAAAGATATTTACATATATAGAAATACTAAGTAGCCCGATGCTATTGAATATTTCCTAACAGCAATTTGAAGGACAGCTCAATGCAAAAAGGTCAATTTTTTACTTATCATATACAGTACAAAAAGAACAATTAGAAAGGGAAATAACTGATGAATAACAGGAAATGCATATTTAAGTAGGCATAATCTTATTTGATTTACTGTCATGCTTATATCACTGCCTTTTTTGTAGAATACAAAAATCCTTGCCACAATAATGGTGGTTGCAGCCATCTTTGTTTGCTTCGACCAAACCCTTACTATCAGTCTATTGAAGCAGTATGTGCATGTCCAGAAAACTTTTATCTTGGAACAGATGGCAAAACATGTGTATCAAACTGTACAAGGTAAAACTTGTTTGTTATTTATCGAATTGAAGAGAAAGAGAGAAAATAGCTTCTTTAAATGCTTGATATTCAGGAACATTTTGTGTGTGTGTGTGTGTGAGAGAGAGAGAGAGAGAGAGAGAGAGAGAGAGAGAGAGAGAGAGAGAGATCCTGTAAATGCTTAATATTCAGAGACATTTGGTGTAATACAAAAAAAAATTATTTAAGTAAGTGAATAATTGAATAAAAAATAATTTTAGAGAAAAAGGTCTCTACATCAGAAAGGCAATTGTTTGCAATGGGAACAGGTGATGGTTGCCAGAAATAAGAAATGATTTTTTATAATGATCAAAATATTTTGAATAACAAATAAAAATGAATGATCTTTTTAGCTCAGGTACATGTTTCCATTAATGCCACAACAAAGAATTTTACCATATAGATAAGCTCATGTCATACATTTCCAAATTAAGACGTGCTAAATAAGTCTTACTAAGTTGAAGTAACCTGTAATCTTCTTTTAGTTCACAATTCCATTGTGTACAGACATCAAAATGTATACCAAAATGGTGGTATTGTGATGGCAGAGTTGATTGTGAAGATAGATCCGATGAACCTCCAACATGTGGTAAGATTTGACATGTTTATCATAAATCTTAGAAACTCTCTCTTGTATTATATTTTCTATATACTGACAACATTGATTAGACAAAAAATTAACATTATTACTTTTACACTTTTAAGAATTGTTACAATTTTCCACATTTTCTGTTTGGTTTTTTAAGTATTTATTATTATTTTACAGTTCATCTACCATTTATTACCTTAAGTATAAGTCAATATGATGTATCATTATGAATTTTTTCAGTCTGTCTACAGTTATTATGTAATTTATGTGACCACTATTTTTGCATTTATAACTTTGTCTTTCTCAAGAGGGTTTATTATATAGAAATTGTCTGCATCACATATATTTCAAACAGTCATTTTTTGAGTAGATGGTTACTCATGAGAGAGATGATTGATTGGATTATAATGGGAGGGCAGCCATTGTATAATAGAAATCATTTATTTATACATTTTGTTTGTGTAATGTTTGCAGCTCAGTATATATGTTCTCAACCTGGAATGTTCAGATGTGATAATGGTACTACACCTGAAGATTGTATTTCTCCTGTCTATATTTGTGATGGAAGAAAACAATGTTCTGATGGATCGGATGAAAAAAATTGTGGTATAGTTTATTTAGTCTATCTTTTTTTATATATATATTTATACTTATCATGGCACATTAGAGGTATATAGTGTTTAGCCTGTGTCTGATTATCTTTCTGTCTTTCTGTGATTGTCATTCTTTTTCTGACTGCCTTGGTGGATCAGTGATAGAGCATCTGCCTTGAGAGCGAGAGGTGGTGCACGTGGATTTAAACCCTGATCAGGTCATACATAAGACTTTAAAATTGGAGATATTGGTTCCTAGCCAAATGCTCGACATTAGGACAGAGTTAATCTAGTATTAGTATAATGGACTGAGAGAGTGGTACGTTGTCTACAGCATACTGACTTGGTGAGCAAGCATTTTACAAAAAGTTGCCGTGAGTGTGCACTAGTGCCTGGCAGTACATTTGGGTGATCAAAGTTTGACTGTATATATATATATATATATATATATATATATATATATATATATATATATATCTATATGTACACTTTTTATTCTGTAGAAAACTTCATTTGTCTGGATGGTTTCCAGAAATGTCTGAATGAGCATAAGTGTTACTCTGAAACCAGAAAATGTGACGGAACTTTGGACTGCTCTGGTGGTGAAGATGAATTAAACTGTGGTATGTAACTTGATATGATCAGATCTGATAAGGTTTTGGTTCCTATTAAAACACCTAAATTACACATCTTGATACATTTTATTTTGATGTTATATCTAGTGTCTGTCCAAAGCTGGCACTTCAACGATCAGCAATCACACTGTGAGAAGATAGATAGTTGACTGTTATTGGTTGTTAGGTAATTGAATGTCATGACCAATACTGTATTTATACATGATTGAATGATTGCAAAATCAACATGTCAACATGCAATTAGTGCCATGATTTTTGAAATAATGGAAAGTTATAGTAAACAGAAATGTTGATGAGAAGAAGAAGAAGATGATGATGATGATTTTGTTGTTGTTGTTATTGATTGTCTTTTGTTTACCTACCAATGTAACTTGCTATTTGGTATATTATCAATCAGTTGAAGCCATCATTTACATTTGAAGATAGGTCAAAACATTTGCAGCAATTTAGAAATTTGAAAATTGGAATTTCTTGTTTAAGACAAAACCATTGTATTACAATTTATATTTTGTTAATCTTTATTATAGTCAATACTACCTGTAAATCAACACAGTTTCAATGTAAT
Source organism: Tegillarca granosa (assembly GCA_029721355.1). NCBI lineage: Eukaryota > Metazoa > Mollusca > Bivalvia > Arcoida > Arcidae > Tegillarca > Tegillarca granosa. Next base: position 14,879,979 of record CM056597.1, on the reverse strand, counting down.
AATGGCCGATGTGTTCCTTACGTCTGGCATTGTGATGAAGATGATGACTGTGGAGACAGGTCTGATGAACCAGCCTACTGTGAATGGATTAACAACACTTGTCGTCCTAACTACATCAAATGTGCCAAGTCTGGACGCTGTATCCCAGAATCATGGCAGTGTGATGGTGACCATGACTGTGGCAATCATGATCCTAGTGATGAAAGTCCCGATGTTTGTAGTAAGCGTATTTCATAAGCTCATTGTCATAGTGACATTAAGCCAACTACCTTTCTCTTTCTTTGAATTTTTAGATCACACTGGACTCCTGTAAAATCAAATATCTAACAGTTTATCATAGGAGAGAATAGATTAGTACACAAAATAATTGTATTGGGTGTTTATGGTACCTTACCCTCCCTCTGTAATAACCAAAAAAATGATTTCATCATGAAATCCTGTTAGTAATGCAGTTACTTGGCTCCATTTCCACAATCATCCCTTAAGTAAGATTTTCCTTAACTTAAATCTGGCACATTTGATTCCTTAATAATTTAGTGAATTGTTAAGATATTCATAAATTTAAGGTGCCATTTTAAAGATGTCTTCAAGCGTGTAACATCTGTGCACATATTTATCAGAAAAAATTATTTGTAACTCAGAAAGAAATTGTCAGAATTTTCTAACTCTAAGTTAAGGAATGATTGTGAAACCAGGGCCTGTCATTTAACACATAATATTTGTTTTTTCTACATCAAATGTATGATTCATAAGTATAGGACATCATGAACAATAAATTGCTTTAGATAGTCATAGAAAAGATAATTTGAAGCTTTCTCCATGCTTTATGTAACTGAACACCATCATGTAAATAGCCATTGAGTGTTCCTAACCTTTTAAATTCTTCAGACTCTCCTTTATTATCCCAGAATGAACAGTCCCAGTATTCTGTCAGTAGAGTTAATCATTTTTTCCACTCTTCACATTTTTGGCAAGAAAAAATATGATGTTTTCCTTCTAATTTCTTTTATCCTGTGACATCCTTACTTGGAATAAAACCCATAAACTAAATGAAAGTACAATGTACTTTATTTGCTTGTGTGATTTTCTTTCAATGCTGTCATGGTTTTACTTTTAGGTAAACAAACATGTTCAGCAACATATTTTAGATGTAAAAATAGTCATTGTATACCAGGTAGATGGCGCTGTGATTATGACAATGATTGTCGAGATGGATCAGATGAAGAAAACTGTGGTAAGTATCATATTCATTTTTTTAATCTACCTCAAGCAATACAAATTTTTCATTGGTAAGACAAATGACTGGTCTTATTATCTCATAAAACACGGATTGTCCTCAGTAATCAGGTTTGTCTGCAAACAACACACAGTTAATACCCTGTAAACCTTGTGCAGAATCATTTGAAATGGAAACACATAATGTGACAATTTTTCCTGTAAAAACTCTGTTATTTCAGGAACAGTATAATTTTCCATTGTTTTTCAAAAACATGGAGAATATAAGTTGTCATATGTTGTACAAACACACTGAAAACTTTGGAAAGAATGGTGAAACTTCTATAACTCAAGGCAAAAAATTCACTTTTTACTTAGTTTTGAATGTGGAGAAACAAGCCATTATTAATGAATATATTAGGAAACTTTTAAAGTTGCCCATTATTAATGAACATATTTAAAAAAAACTTTTAAAATTGCCCATTATTAAGGAATATTTTCAAATAACTTTTAAAATTACCCATAAATAATGAATATATTAAAAAAAAAAAACTTTTAAAATTACCCATAAATAATGAATATATTAAAAAATGCTTTAAAAATTGCCCATTATTAATGAATACATTCAAAAATACTTTTTAAAAAAGGATTTTTAAATATTTTTATTGTAATAGAGTACCGGAACTGTTCAGAATCAGAGTTTAGATGTGGCAATCACAAATGTATTCCTAAGAACTTGAAGTGTGATGGAGAGATTAATTGTGAAGATGGGTCTGATGAAACAGCAAACTGTAGTAAGTAGATTATCTCCCTTGTATATATTGAATTTTTGATTTTTGAAAAAAAAAAAAATAAAAAAGAAGAATTATTGAAGACAGAAATAAAGATAACATTCATGTACATAGATTGTATCAGCTATCACTTATTGTGTTATATCTTAATAATTTGTAAAGGTTAGGGACAATAAGTTATATATAAAGTCAATCTTTTGATAATAATTTGATGTTTGTGTTGAACTATGATTTCCATGAAATATGCAATAGCAAAAGTTAATGTTTTCCAATAAAAATGATATTTTTTCACGAATTTGTGACTAAAACTCTGCTAAAACACTATGGGGTAAAATATATGAAGAAATATCTTTGTCATCTAAGAGAGAGTCATTGTATGACATATTAACCTTGGTTTACAAGTTTAATTTTGAATCTTATTAGAAGCTCCATACACTGATTGCATTTAATCTGAATTCAGCTCCATGTTTTCAGAAATATTTAGCCTGTAAAAGGATTTGAGGCAGACTTATGAAAAGTACAAAAAAGTGAAAAAAATAGACTCTGAGAATTAAGAAAATGGTGCAAATAATTAGGGATATAATTGAGTACACTATGATGTATTGTACATGTATTAATTATAATTTGGCAATTTCAGCATCTTTGCAGTGTTCAGATGATGAGTTTCAGTGTAAGAAAATACCATTCTGTATTCCTAAAGATTGGCACTGTGATGAAGATACAGACTGTTCTGATGGATCTGATGAATGGAATTGTAGTAAGTAAAATATCTGAGAGAGAGAGAGGGGGGGGGGGAGGCAGGGGCATTGTGATGGAAATACAAAATGTTCCAATGGAGTGAAGGAGTTGAATTGCTTATTGGATTATAAATTGTATATGTGGTAATACACACTCAATCTTTACTATCTTCAGTGGGTAATTTAAATGTTTTTTAAATATAATATTGCTGAATTGAAAAAAATGTATTTAAAAATAATTAATATTTTTTTGTTTTTATTTCAGCACATAAATGTGAAGCTGGACAGTTTCAGTGTAACAACAGTGTGTGTATCCCAGGGCTGTGGATGTGTGATACAGATGTAGATTGTAATGATGGGTCTGATGAAGATAATGTTATGTGTTGTAAGTTAACTGTTTTTAGCTCACCTGAGCACAAAGTGCTCATGTGAGCTATTGTGGTGGGTCATTGTCCAGTGTGAATCGTGCGTCGTGCGATGTGCGTCGTGCATCAACTTTTGATTGTTAACACTCCTAAGGCATCAATTTAAGTGCAATCTTAATCAAACTTTCTCAGAATGATCCTCTTGACAAAAGCTAGCTCAAGTTCGTATATGGGCCATGTTGGGTCAATAAGTAGGTCACTAGGTCAAATTGTAGAAAAACCTTGTTAACACTCCTAAGGAGCCAATTTTAGTCCAATCTTCATCAAACTTAGTCAGAATGATGCTCTTGGCAAAAACTAGCTCAAGTTCGTATATAGGCCATGTTGGGTCAATAAGTCGGTCACTAGGTCAAATTGTAGAAAAACCTTGTTAACACTCCTGAGGACCCAATTTTAGTCCAATCTTCATCAAACTTAGTCAGAATGATGCTCTTGACAAAAACTAGCTCAAGTTCGTATATAGGCCATGTTGGGTCAATAAGTAGGTCACTAGGTCAAATTGTAGAAAAACCTTGTTAACACTCCTGAGGACCCAATTTTAGTTCAATCTTCATCAAACTTAGTCAGAATGATGCTCTTGACAAAAGCTAGCTCAAGTTCGTATATAGGCCATGTTGGGTCAATAAGTAGGTCACTAGGTCAAATTGAAGAAAAACCTTGTTAACACTCCTGAGGACCCAATTTTAGTTCAATCTTCATCAAACTTAGTCAGAATGATCCTCTTGACAAAAGCTAGCTCAAGTTCGTATATGGGCCATGTTGGGTCAATAAGTAGGTCACTAGGTCAAATTGTAGAAAAACCTTGTTAACACTCCTGAGGCCCCAATTTTAGTCCAATGTTCATCAAACTTAGTCAGAATGATGCTCTTGACAAAAGCTAGCTCAAGTTCGTATATGGGCCATGTTGGATCAATAAGTAGGTCACTAGGTCAAATTGTAGAAAAACCTTGTTTACACTCCTGAGGACCCAATTTTAGTTCAATCTTCATCAAACTTATTCAGAATGATCTTCTTGACAAAAGCTAGCTCAAGTTCGTATATGGGCCATGTTGGGTCAATAAGTAGGTCACTAGGTCAAATTGAAGAAAAACATTGTTAACACTCCTGAGGACCCAATTTTAGTCCAATCTTCATCAAACTTAGTCAGAATGATGCTCTTGACAAAAGCTAGCTCAAGTTCGTATATGGGCCATGTTGGGTCAATAAGTAGGTCACTAGGTCAAATTGTAGAAAAACCTTGTTAACACTCCTAAGGCATCAATTTAAGTGCAATCTTAATCAAACTTTCTCAGAATGATCCTCTTGACAAAAGCTAGCTCAAGTTCGTATATAGGCCATGTTGGGTCAATAAGTAGGTCACTAGGTCAAATTGTAGAAAAACCTTGTTAACACTCCTAAGGACCCAATTTTAGTCCAATCTTCATCAAACTTAGTCAGAATGATGCTCTTGGCAAAAACTAGCTCAAGTTCGTATATAGGCCATGTTGGGTCAATAAGTAGGTCACTAGGTCAAATTGTAGAAAAACCTTGTTAACACTCCTAAGGACCCAATTTAAGTCCAATCTTCATCAAACTTAGTCAGAATGATGCTCTTGGCAAAAACTAGCTCAAGTTCGTATATAGGCCATGTTGGGTCAATAAGTAGGTCACTAGGTCAAATTGTAGAAAAACCTTGTTAACACTCCTGAGGACCCAATTTTAGTTCAATCTTCATCAAACTTAGTCAGAATGATGCTCTTGACAAAAACTAGCTCAAGTTCGTATATAGGCCATGTTGGGTCAATAAGTAGGTCACTAGGTCAAATTGTAGAAAAACCTTGTTAACACTCCTGAGGACCCAATTTTAGTTCAATCTTCATCAAACTGAGTCAGAATGATGCTCTTGACAAAAGCTAGCTCAACTTCGTATATGGGCCATGTTGGGTCAATAAGTAGGTCACTAGGTCAAATTGTAGAAAAACCTTGTTAACACTCCTGAGGACCCAATTTTAGTCCAATGTTCATCAAACTTAGTCAGAATGATGCTCTTGACAAAAGCTAGCTCTAGTTCGTATATGGGCCATGTTGGGTCAATAAGTAGGTCACTAGGTCAAATTGTAGAAAAACCTTGTTTACACTCCTGAGGACCCAATTTTAGTTCAATCTTCATCAAACTTAGTCAGAATGATCTTCTTGACAAAAGCTAGCTCAAGTTCGTATATGGGCCATGTTGGGTCAATAAGTAGGTCACTAGGTCAAATTGAAGAAAAACATTGTTAACACTCCTGAGGACCCAATTTTAGTTCAATCTTCATCAAACTTAGTCAGAATGATGCTCTTGACAAAAGCTAGCTCAAGTTCGTATATGGGCCATGTTGGGTCAATAAGTAGGTCACTAGGTCAAATTGTAGAAAAACCTTGTTAACACTCCTGAGGACCCAATTTTAGTCCAATGTTCATCAAACTTAGTCAGAATGATGCTCTTGACAAAAGCTTGCTCAAGTTCGTATATGGGCCATGTTGGTTCAATAAGTAGGTCACTGGGTCAATGTAAGAAAACCTTGTTAACACTCCTGAGGCCCCAATTTTAGTTCAATCTTCATCAAACTTAGTCAGAATGATCTTCTTGACAAAAGCTAGCTCAAGTTTGTATATGGGCTATGCTGGGTCAATAAGTAGGTCACTAGGTTGAATTATATAAAAACCTTGTTAACACATATGAGGGGATCCATTTTAGGCCAATCTTATCAAATTGTCTCAGAATGATGCTCTTGACAAAAGCTAGCTCAAGTTTATATATGGGTCATTTTGTGTCAATAAGTAGGTCACTAGCTCGAAATATAGGAAAAAATCTCTTTTAAGAATAGAAGCTCCAGTTTGCCAAAATCAAGCTGAGTGTACATCATTTTCAGGTGAGCATCCAGGGCCTTCATGGCCCTCTTGTTTTTTTAATTGAATGTAAAGGGATGAACATATTTATCTTGCATTCCACTTTTCTCAGAATATACATGTATAAAAATTACATGTCTGTCTGTTTAACTTTCTATCCATTTGTCTGTGTTAATTTGTGTCTGAACTGTAACTTTTTGCTGCTTTCGAGAAGTTTAAATAAACATAACAAAATTTATTGCCATGGTCCAAAAGCCTATCAGGACGATAGGTTATACCTTCAGAGTCAAGGTCACAGAGGGTGTACATACATTTTGAGCATAGGAGAAATACAAGTGACCTCAGTTCTTAAAGGCTGCCTTATGATGGTCAAACATATATTATTAAAGGTTTTGATTATGGAAGGTGTTTGTCATAAAAACACAATTACAAGGCCAGGGGGATTGGTCCTTCTTATGTACTGTAATTCTAGTTTCTTCCTACCATTATGAGCACACTCTTTTCTATTGAAATTCAGTGATGCAAAGAATAACTTTTATTTATTTTTGAATAAAGATTTCATAATTAAGATGCATGTATAATGTATAAATTTTTATGTTTATAATTATTTAGATTTTGTTGCTTTTTGTTTTTTCAGCAAAACATGCCTGCGCACCGGGAAGGTTCCGTTGTTCAAATAATAAATGTATTTCAATGCATGCTAAATGTGATGGAATAGACAACTGTGGAGATAATTCTGATGAAAAATACTGTGAGTATATTTTACAATAATGTTAATGTCAGAAGTAATAATACAAAAATAAGAGTTGGGGTTCACCAGTGTATCAGTGGACCATTACCAATAAAAGTTTTTTAAAACAAATTGGAAAATGTTTATTTCACAAGCTACTGGAATAAAGTTGTTTTATGAGAAAATGTCAATTTATTTTATGCAATATCCTATGATGTTCTGCACAGTCAATAAAGAGTATCAACTGTAGAAAGTAAAGGCTACTCTTCCCATGTTGTTATTTACTGAACCTGGCATGATGACTGCATTTATATTTTAAGTTTATACATTGCAAACACTCTTTTGTTGGTATGGATAGCAGTGATCTTAGATCTGTTCCATTTCAGTAGCTTGGTTGGTAGTGTTTTGTGTGGCATGATGGGTTTCATCCTTTGCTGGCCAAAACTTGCATATCACTTTACATATACATCTACATCCTTATTTAGTAATACATTTTCTGGTGCTAAAAACATCTTATTATATTTCTTAATTTTCTAGGTTAATTGAGAAAAGTATGTGACACTGCATTACATGTATTTAAAAAATACAACTTATTGATGGTTAACTTTTATGATTGATATTTGTATCTGTAACCATATGCATTGTTCATAATATACTGTTACAACTTATATACATATTTATATATGTATTGATAACTTTTTAGGTGAAGCTGTGTCTTGTAAACGGAATGAGTTTAAATGTAATACAACCAATCAGTGTATACCAACTTATAAACTGTGTGATGGAACAAATGATTGTCATGATAGATCTGATGAATCTAAACTCTGTAGTAAGTATAAATCACTCTCTCTCTCTCTCTCTCTCTCTCTCTCGCTCTCTCTCTCTCTCTCTCTCTCTCTCTCTCTCTCTCTCTCTCTCTCTCTCTCTCTCTCTTTTTTATACATCCTTTATTATAATGCTTTGTTTTCTGTCTCGGCTTTTCTCTCCATCCATTTGGTCTATGACCAATGAAAGATTTTTTATATCTTAATTTAAATACATTGTTATGACCAATGGAAGTTTTTTATATCTTTATTTAAATACATTGTTATGACCAATGAAAGTTTTTTATATCTTTATTTAAATACATTGTTATGACCAATGAAAGTTTGAATATCTTTTTTGAGCTATATGTATATAAAATAAAGTTATGTATGATCACTGATTTTATACTTTTTAACTAATGGACTTTCTGAAATTTTCCATAAAAGACATAATATTTTATGCATAAGAAAGCCCATTTTTACCTTAAATGTACATGTAATTTAATGATAAAAATAACTTTGTTTCTAAAAAAAAAAGGATGAGTGTTTTTTTCTTAAAAAAAGGTTGAGACACTCAATTTTTTTTTTCAGCTCATCTCCGAAGGTGTAGCAATAGAAATCCATGTGAACATAACTGCCAGTATCATCAAGCTATGAATATCTATATATGTTCTTGTAAAGAGGGCTACAAACTACAGAGCGATGGAAGAAGTTGTCGACGTATGTAATAATCAGTTGTTTTATCTCCAACTTTTTTTTAAAAAGAAAAGCCGTAGATTATGTACTTATGCTTATATTGATTTTATTTTTGAAATCAACTGACAAAATTGTTCACACTAGATCTGCCTAAGTGGTAATCAAACCTATGAAAGTATTTTTGATCAGTAAATTTGTACTTTAGACATTGGTCTTGTAGCAAAAATTTCATTGCAGTTTTAATACTCTTTCATCTTTATTTGAAAATATTTATATTTTGTCTATACTTTTCCCATTCCTTCATTATAAAATGGTTGCGGGTTGTGAGAGCATAATGCACAACTGACTTATCACTGGCATAAGAATACAATGTTTCCATTTTTAATATTCAATGTCCTTGACCCATCTAAATGTAAACACACATCACAGTGATATGAAAAACTCAGCATTAATATTTTTCACAGTCCTGGTTTTCTGCTATTAAATTAGTGTTGTACACAGGTTATTGTTGTACCTTGTGTATTATACCACCATAATTACATAAAATTGACTAATCAATGCCTAATTAATTCTGTCATTATTATATATTATATATATTGTTAGCTCACCTGAGCTGAAAGCTCAGATGAGCTATTGCTATCCATCTTCGTCCGTCGTGCGTCGTCCATCGTGCGTCGTCCGTCGTCCGTCGTGCGTAAACTTTTTACATTTTGATCTTCTCCTCCAAAACCACTGGGCCAAATTTAATGAAACTTGGTAACCATCATGCCTGGGTTAAGCTCTTTCAGATTTGCACAAATGAAGGAGTTATGTCCCCTTGGGGCCCCATAAGGGGGAAATAGTGAAAAACTTTAAAAATCTTCTCCTCTGAATCTACAAGAGATATACCTTAGTTATTTCATTTATAACATCCTTAGGTCATCTATTTTCAGATTTGCACAAATGGTAGCCATGAGACTCAAAATGGGGAAATTGTGAGGCACTGGGTGGGGAATTTGATAAAAATTATATATTTGTCACTATATCTTGAAAACTATTAACTTTTTGTATAGGCATGTATATTAGAATATTGTAGGTATTGACATGACGATCATTTTGATATATGGATCAAGGTCATATATTGAAAGGTCAAGGTCACAGCTGCAAAAGAAGACATTAAATTGCTAAATATCTTGAAAACTATTAACATTTTGTATAGGCATGAATATTAGAATATTGTAGGTATTGACATGACGATCATTTTGATATATGGTTCAAGGTCATATGTTGAAAGGTCAAGGTCACAGCTGCAAAAGAAGACATAAATTGCTAAATATCTTGAAAACTATTAATTTTTTGTATAGGCATGTATATTAGAATATTGTAGGTATTGACATGACGATCGTTTTGATATATGGTTCAAGGTCATATGTTGAAAGGTCAAGGTCACAGCTGCAAAAGAAGACTTAAATTGCTAAATATCTTGAAAACTATTAATTTTTTGTATAGGCATGTATATTAGAATATTGTAGGTATTGACATGACGATCATTTTGATATATGGTTCAAGGTCATATGTTGAAAGGTCAAGGTCACAGCTGCAAAAGAAGACTTAAATTGCTAAATATCTTGAAAACTATTAATGTTTTGTATAGGCATGTATATAGAATATTGTAGGTATTGACATGACGATCATTTTGATATATGGTTCAAGGTCATATGTTGAAAGGTCAAGGTCACAGCTGCAAAAGAAGACTTAAATTGCTAATTATCTTGAAAACTATTAACCTTTTGTATAGGCATGTATATTAGAATATTGTAGGTATTGACATTACAATCATATATATTTTGAGGTCATATATGTTCAAAGGTCAAGGACATAGCTGCATAAGTATACTGAAATTGATTTATGATTTGGAAATTATTCATTGCACTACAGTTACTTCATGCATATTATATAAGCTACTTATAAATGAAATGTGAGTGGATATATTTCTGATTAAGTTTTGTGGGAGTTCTTAACTTGAGAAAACTTTTAAAGTTTCTGTACTTAATATATTGTCTATTTCACTTTGCAAACTGCATTGGACAATATCTTCAGGTGAGCGTTAAGGCCCATGGGCCTCTTGTTATATATTAAGTTTTACATTTAATAATTTCAGCTATGAATTCATGTACTATGTATGGCACCTGTCCTCAAAAGTGTACAAAGGTACAAACAAAAACAAAATGTTACTGTGATGTTGGATATGAATCTACATTTACTGAGGAAGGTGGACATCAGTGTAAAGCTAAAGGTTAGTACACATAGATTATGTTGGAGGTTATTCATGAGAATGTTGCTCTAAATTGCCTTATTTGAGTTATCAGTGATTTGGCCGTTAAAGGATATCTTTGCAAGAGGTAATGCAAACATTTAGTATATATGATGCAATCTTTTTTAGATTCATAATGTAAAAAAGATTTTAATTTATTGTGAGGTTCAGTTTTATTATTATTTTTTTTTTGAGAGAGAGAGATTTGTAGATTGCAAGTCTTGTTTAAAAATGCCACTGTTTTGATAGTTAAAGTATGTTTACTTGTGTAAAGTTATTAATAGTAGATGACCTTTAATGGACCTTGACCTTTGACCTTAAAACCTGTCAAATGAATTTGATCAATACAACTAAAATATGAAATTCTTCTATAATTATCTGTTAAATTCTACACATGATATTGCATATTTAAAAACCACAGTTCATATGACACAAAGTAAATGTCAGCTTTTCTGATGATTTATTTTTAAGCTTAGAAAATTTGCATTAAATTCTACAGTTTTTGTTGCAACAGAGCAACTAATATAGATTCTATTAACGGGTGTAAAAAAATATTTTTCTGAACAGATTGAGACTAAATAAAGTGTGTGATAAGTCTCCAGAATGATTTAAACTGTAGAGTAATAACTGTCCTGGAGTCAAACACATTATATTCTTTTTGTAAGATTTAATAAATGACTTCATTATTTTTTGGGGTAATCAGTTTAAAAATAAATTAAATTATCAGGCAATCAACATGTAAATGTCATTAATAGACCTAGTATTATTCCTTTTTAAAAGTAAATGATGATAATGCTGAGAAGTAGCTTTCATTTACAAAAAGATAATGTTGAAATATTGATCTTCTTATTACTCTGTCAGGTTTTTTATTCCAAACATAATTTCTTTCACAGGGACAAAACCACACTTGTTAGTTGGAGTTGAGAATGAGTTTATTCGTATACACAGTCCTGATAATGTCGGTAACATCAGTGGTGATAGCCATTACAGTGAGACGGACTATAAGGTAACATAAATTATTTAAGTTGTTTGTTTTACCACATAATTTCATTTACCCATCTGGAAACATCTTGTAAATTAAAACTTTACAGGGTGAAAAACCTTGTTTTTCCCACTCAGTCACTCATCCGGCCAATTACTAACTTTCTCACTCAAATGTCTTGCTTAACTGCCTAACTTCCTCACTTAACCAATTCACTTAGTCACATATTCAGTCTATTACTATCATATGTCTCACTCATCTGACTTACTTGCCTGACTTGTCAAACTAGCTCACTGCCTGACTCGCTCTCCTTTCTTCCCTCTCACTCACTCACTCACTCACTCGCTCACTCATTTTCTCACTCACTCACTCATTTTCTTACTCACTCACTCATTTTCTTTCTCACTCACACACAATCACTCACTCACTCACTCATTTTCTCACTCACTCATTTTCTTACTCACTCACTCATTTTCTTTCTCACTCTCACTCACTCACTCACACACTCACTCACTCACTCATTTTCTCACTCACTCACTCACAAAAACACAAAAACATTATTACCATTGATAGCATTTGTTTAATGTTTTTATATTTTTACATAGAGTTAAGAGGCATCATGTCAGCTGTGAGTTATATAATAATGAATAATGCTCAGAATTAACTCGTTTCAGCTTTTCCGAATCGATGCTGTTGATCTAGACACTCAAACAGGAAGTGCTTCCACTTGGGATGCTTACATTCTTAATCATCATAATCGTACCATTTCCAAAATACCAATTACTGCACCAAAGGGAAAGGCAGAATCTACAAATCCAAAGACCAAAAATAAACCTACAAAGTTAAAAAGAGCAGCATCACCAGCAGTGAATGTGGCAAGTATTTTATCATAATGAAGAATGTTTTGTACTATTTTGTACACAGGACAATATCTCTTGTAGAATTAATAATTACTTTGGAAATAAGTTACATTATCAGAAAAATGCACTTTTGTCAAAAAACATTTACATAAATGATGTATGTAATTATGTTGTTTATATGGAAAGATGTAGCCAACAACCATTATAAAAGATTCTGCTTTATGTTCCTCATTGTACTCAAAACTAGTAAATTTAAAATAATTATTTTATTTTCATGTAAATTTCTGAGAGTAACTAAATACGGATACAAAGTTACAATATAATTTTGTTGTATTTATGCTCATAATTATCAATCCCTAGCAAACACAAGAAAATACAAATAGTTAAGGATTACAATAAATAGAATACCGGTACAAATAATTAAAGATTGCTGTAAAGCAAACAAATAATTCAAGATTACCATATAAGGCATACAAATAATTCAAAATTACCATATAAGGCATACAAATAATTCAAGATTACCATATAAGGCATACAAATAATTCAAAATTACCATATAAGGCATACAAATAATTCAAGATTACCATATAAGGCATATAAAAAATTCAGGATTATGATAAAGTATTTCTTAATTTTAGAAACAGAAATTTGACATCAGCAAACAAATATATTAGTTAATACATTAAAAAAATTAATTTGACTTGGATAAAAGATCACACACCTGTATTTCTCTTTAGATGAAAATTTCAGATATATTATAATTGATTAATTAGTTACTACTGGATTTGGTCAATTGAGAATATCACCAATCTCTTTCACCAGTTTTAACAAGCTGTATATTAAAACAATTGTTATATTTTACTATAGATTGTCAGTGGACTGGCAGAACCTCATGGTATAGCTGTTGATTGGATTGGTAAACACCTTTATTGGACAGACTCTGGAACTAGAAAAGTTGAAATGGCAATGTTACATGATCAAAAACGGATAACAATAGCACATGGACAACTTAATCAACCTTTCTCCATTGCTGTACATCCAGAGGCAGGGTAAGGCACAGGATACAATTTACAGCTGTAATAATTCAAAATCAATATCAAAATGAACACTATTGCAGTTTGATTTTGGCTTTTTGAAAGACTTGTCTCTTTCTAAATGTCATCCAGCCAATGTGTATTCTTTTTCAGTGTAACAAGGTTACTTAAGGTATAGTTTCCCAGTTGTTTTTGATACGAAGTTTAAAACCCAAAATATTTCTGCTAGTACGTGTTTATTTAACAGTTGACTCTACTGAAGCATTGTGAAATCAAATCCCTTAGAAAGAGGTTAAAATACACAATCCATGAATAATTTTGGGCAAGGATTATCTTTTAGCTCATCTATATTTGCAGCATGAGATTAAACTGAAACATCAAATGCCAGTGCCTGCATACATTTAGTAGATTTCCCACATCAAAGGTTGTTTCTCATCTTTCTTCAACTAAAACATCAATCATATTACCTTATACATGATAACATATATCTTTAAATAACCCAACATTTTAATACTTTTTGTTGTGTATATATATATATATATATATATATATATATATATATATATATATAGATATATATACACACACACACACATGTATATTTAAATTGGTACAGATAAGAACCCCTCCCGACTTTGAAAGACGTAACATATTTTGTTTCTGTATGCTGTATTGCTAATTGCGGCTAATTATTGTTGTTATTATTTGATAATTTTACAGAAAAATATATTGGACAGACAGAGGTTATCCAGCTAAAATAGAAAGTGCAAACCTTGATGGAAGTGGAAGAAAAGAATTAGTTAAGGATGACATAGTGTGGCCAAATGGTCTTACTGTAGATTATGCCAATGATCGTATTTACTGGGCAGATACCAAAAAACATGTGATAGAAACGGTTGATCTTCAAGGGAGAGACAGACATATTGTACAGGAATTTAATTGTAAGTGCATTGATAGATAATAATTGTCTGTTTCTAGGATAGTAAGTGAACTTTTACATGTATGTTACCACATTAGCTATTTTTGGAATTTGAAATGTTTGTCATAAATTTGTAAATTTGAGTATCAAGGCATGGAAATAAAAATATCACAAATACTATAAAATCTGCCATAGCACCTGCCTCTAACCACCTATTCATTAAGACCAGAGTTTTATGATCTGTTTGCTTCACATTTCAACCTTCATATTAAGACCACTTTTCCATAAATTCCATATTACTATATATTTTACAGATTTTTACTGTATTTTGATATAATGAAATTTGGTAATATTTGCATCAGTTGTTGATAAATTACACCCGTACACCTGTTTCTACAGTACACTGACTATGATGTCTACAAAAAAATGGCCTCGCCCATCGTATCCATCAATCGATCAGCTAGAATTTTTAAAACTTTATACAAATTAAAAATAATTTTTTTTTAAATTTTTTATATTGAATTTATTTATTTTATTTTTTATTTCAAAGGAATAACTAATTTTTCTGATGTTTCTACAGTACACTGACTATGATGTCTTCATAAGTAATAAAAACGGCCTCATTTTCGGTTATTTACATATTTCACTTAATTGCATAAAATTTTCTGACAAACTGACTATACAATTAAGCGGAATCTACTGTATTGGAATGTTCGAATCAAAATAATGAATTGTGTTTAAATAAGATGATCTTTCTCAAAACAAAGCGAAAAAACGATTGACAAGGAAGTTTACGATTTTTGTTCAGCCTGGCATCACCATTAGGCGATACTTAGGTGTTACTTTTTCGGTGTCAGTGGTAGCAGTGACAGTGTGTCAAAATGTGAAAGTTTATGTTAAAGTAATGTATTTTCTACTCGATCAAAAACTAACCAGGCGAGACATTTAATTCTGGGGAATTCTTGTTCATTTCTTGAACATGTTGAAAGAATATTTAGTTTAGAAGAAGAAGAATTTCTATCTATTTTAGCTTCAGACCCACCTTACAAACTGAAAGTGTTTGAAGATTTTCTATATGTTACACTGTACAAGTCACAGAGTTTGGTAAAAATTCATAAATTCCGAGTTAAGAACACACAACAGTCAACACTCTTGTTAAAAAGTGCCAGAAGCATTGGTGATATTGTTATTCTTCATCCAAGCTTGCAGAAATCTAACAGTAAGTATATCACTCTATTATATACATATACATGTAGTTGACATAGGTATGGTTTATAAACAAAATGCTCAGTTTTGAAAAATTAGTAAGTGGTAGCTTTCTTAATAAAGTCTTTTAACTGCCTAGGTTCATTTCCCTCTTAGGCAGATCCGAGAAATTGGAAATTTTCAATATCAGCACAAAAAAATTGTAACTTTAAGATCTAACAATTCATATCTTTGACCAGTAAGTGATTTAATGAAACATTTTACTTATCCTATAGACTTGAAGTCCTACAAATGTCTGTAAAGTTTATTGGATAAGTCTTTCACTGTGACTTTTATAAAGATCAATTCCTATAGAAGAAAGAAATTTTGTGATTGATAGAGACGAGAAGAGAAGTGGTGCAATGGCCAAGTCTAGAGTATTACACTTATACAAATCTAGGTTGTCTGTTCAGGGATGGAGACAGGAAAAGAAAAGTAAAAGAAAAGAGAAAAAAAAAAAAAAAAAAAAAATATATATATATATATATATATATATATATAATTATTATGATAAATGAAATTGAACTTTTGAGTTTGTATTTGCTATTTTAAAGGATACAGTGAAATTCTTGCATAAGTGTAAGACACGCTAGTCTTGTTATCTGTCTCTGATGACTTATTTTTACTTTTCAGTAACCAATTACTGTGATGGAGCAAACTGTGGAAATGCAATATGTGTCAACCTGCCGCAATCTAGAAACTACAGCTGTGTATGTGATGACGAAGCCAAGTTTAATACAACAACAAAAAAATGTGAATTCCTCAAAAACTGTACATGTAAGAACAATGGAACTTGTAGTAAAATTGATGGACAACCAAAGTGCCGGTAAGGAAATATAATATGTACAACAAAGTTTTAATCATTTCCATGACACCTTGAATGAGAGAGGATCAGAGTGATTTTAGATGTTATACTTTTGATGAAGTAATTTTTACTGACATTATTAGCAGAGAAGTTATGGTAAAAAAATATAATATGTACAACAAAGTTTTGATCATTTCCATGACACCCTGAATGAGAGAGTGAGAGTATCAGAGTGCTTTTAGATGTTAAACATTTTAATGAAGTAATTTTTATTGACATAATGAGGTGAGAAGTTAGGTTCTTTTGAAGGCTTTGTTTGTATGTCTTGGTGTACATATGATTAAAGGTGAGTTGTAGGTGTGGTGTACATATGATTAAAGGTGAGTTGTAGGTGTGGTGTACATATGATTAAAGGTGAGTTGTAGGTTTTACCCATCAGTAAAAAACATTGATGTCAACATCTGTGTTAAAATTGCTTTTAAAATTTCAAATGTCTCTTAATTTCATAATGTAATAGTATAATATTTATATTATACATGTATTAATAATATTTACAAAATTTTCAAATAATTGAGTTAAATAATAATAATAATTTCTTGGTTTATTTTTAGCTGTCAGCCTGGATACACAGGATCTAAATGTGAACGAGATATGTGTACAAATTTCTGTCAGCACGGAGGAATATGTATTAAACCATCAAAACCAAATACAACCCCAACTTGCAAGTAAGTGACTCTTATAGGAAAAAACTACAATGATCCTTCATTATATCCATACAAATCTGATACATAATAAATTGACAATTTAATATCAAGACTATCTAAAAACATGTACATAAGCCAGTTTATGTGAAATCTCTGATAAAATCAGAGATTGTAAAATTTTCAAATGAACCAATTAATGTAAAATCTCTGATAAAAACGGAGATTGTAAAAATTTAAAGTGAACCAGTTAATGTGAAATTTCAGATAAAACCAGAGATTGTAAAATTTTTAAGAGAGCCAGTTAATGTGAAATCTCACATAAAAATGGACATTGTAAAATTTTAAAGTGAACTAGTTAATATGAAACCTCAGATAAAATCAGAGATTGTAATATTTTAAAGTAAACCAGTTAATGTGAAATCTCAGATAAAAATGGAGATTGTAAAATTAAGAGAGCCAGTTAATGTGAAATCTTTGATAAAAACGGAGATTGTAAAATTTTAAGGTGAACCAGTTAATGTGAAATCTCAGATAAAATCGGAGATTGTAAAATTTTAGAGAGAGCCAGTTCAGAGATTTTTAGTTTTTTGATTACATACATGTAGTTAGTTATATCATTATGTCATTAAAATATTTTACAGAACCTTATATATTAATTGTATTGCTTTTATGTACATTTTCAGCTGCATTAATGGGTTTTACGGACCAATTTGTGAGAATTATTTATGTAATGGTGTCTGTGAAAATGGTGGAAGATGTTCCATTGTAAATAATGCACCAGCATGCAAGTAAGTTTTCCTTTAACACTAATTTTTACTGATAGATTTACTTTGTTTTATTGGAAACTTCTTAATAGATGATACAGAAAACACTTAATAACCTTGTTTACAAGGCCTGTCTCAAGTTGGCTGACCACTGTGGTTACTCCATAAGTGGAAGGTCATGGGTTTGAACCCCAACCCGTTCTGACCCAAGACTTGAAAGTGGGTGGTGACTGTTGTTTTCACCAAGCACTTGGTAGTAATGTCACAGTTCTTTCAAATGGGAACTTGAAAGAAATGAGGTCCCGTGTCATGGTAGGCATGGCGGGATAAAGATCCCTGCTGTATAATGTCATCAATGCACAGGCAAAATTTCTGTATTTTTGCCAGTAGCTGGCGACCTCTGGATAAAAATGAAATATTCTTGACTGGGACGTAAAAGACCATTACTCAACTCAAGTTGGCTGAGCTGTTTAAAATCTTCATACAGATTACTGCCTTTGTTGCCACCTTTAAGTTTCAAATACTATAGTTGGGTAGATCAGGTATGAGAAAATTTGCGAGCTTTCAGTTAGCTTGCTGAAAACTTTTTTTTCAAAACTTTGTTACTTCAATGAGGCAGTCAGGTTTGATGTTTGAGGAAATCAGAGAGATCCCACTGAGTAGACTGAGTTGGATTTAAGACCAGAGTGAGAGGTCCTGTGGTCTGTAAGCAATTACTTTAGGATAATTGGCCACTGTGGCCCCAATAATATGCCTTTTAACACTTTTACTATTGTATAAAACCTTTATCAGTCATACTTGTAAAAATAAAAACAAATTTAGAATAACTCCATGACCATGAATTGTTGTAATCAAACAATCTGAACTTGCCTCAATTTTGACCTATCTTCTTTTGGTTAAAGCAATATCATTACTATTGTTTTAGTTGCCGACCTGGGTTTACAGGAGCCAGATGTCAATCTAAAATAGAAGAGAGTATATGTGACAGTTTCTGTGAAAATGGTGGAAAATGTATTGTTACCATGATAAATCATCTATTTGGAGGCATTAAGATTCCACGACCAGTTTGTAAATGTAGCAGTGACTTTACAGGTATGATTTGGACTTTAGCATTTAAGATTTGTCTCGCCA
The DNA here is from genome assembly GCA_029721355.1 of Tegillarca granosa. Lineage (NCBI taxonomy): Eukaryota > Metazoa > Mollusca > Bivalvia > Arcoida > Arcidae > Tegillarca > Tegillarca granosa. The sequence goes on along the minus strand of CM056597.1, from coordinate 14,860,977 downwards.
TAAGCATGAAGTTTTAGGCTTATACATAGAAATGGGGTTCACCTGCGCACCATGTTTTACCTTTAACATTTGTGTGGCATGATTATTTTATTGGTTTTTAAATCACATCTTTTGTAATTTTACCTTTTTTGGTGACTATGTTGGAAATCTTTTTCTTAAGCAGTAGTAGTACATGTTTAACAAATTTTGTTTGTTTATTGAATACCAAATTAAGTTGTATAAAAAATCATCATACCTCAATTGAACGTTTTTACTCAATTCTCAAGTTCAAGGTAATTTTTCACTCATTGACAATTGCAAGTATTAAATGCTTTCTGAATACCAAATGTAAGTTTATAGGGACTTATACCTCATTTGAACTTTATTCTGCTCAATTCTCGAGTTTGGTGTCATTTTCTATTCATTCAAGTCATATCCCATTTCTGATAACTAAATGGCCCAGCCTTGCATCAACTCTAAACAAACTTTCTTAACATTTGGAAGTTAAAATTCATTTTACAGGATTTGAAGAAAGATAAAATTTCACAATATTAAAAATATAAACTTCAGTCTCTATATTGAAATAGTAATACTTTTGTTGTAAAAATAGTTCTAGTTTTGCATTCAGTGTACACCAATTCTGGTTAACTGTGACAAGATTAAATGTGATCTCATTTAGGGCAGTATCAAACAAATACTTTATATAGCTAAGCTTCTACATAAAAAAATATACCTTACAAATTCTCAAAAATACAATAGAGAAAAGGTTCGGTCAAAGGGTAAAATAACTGGTACATTCACTCATCTATATAGATCATGAATTGAAGATGAAGCACACAATTTAACCCTCCTTCTTTCTTCACAAGAAGAGAGTGAAGGCTATTAGCAGGAAACAAAAATAGAAATATATCTCAGTAGTCTAATAAGTCTTTAGACCTTTAGACACCTATTTATGGTGGATATGCTGATACATTTATTTGGTTTGTTTTTTTTTCTTTTAAACAAAGAATCATTTTTACAATACTTGAGACTGGAAAACATAGAATATGGACTTATATTTTTATTTTTTAACACAGGGGAAAGATGTGAACAGTGCATTGATTTGAAATGTCACAATGGTGGTACTTGTCACAAGAATGCAACAAGTGGTCAGTTTTACTGCCAATGTCCAGAAAAATTCCAAAATGATCCAACATGTTTGTGGATACCATGTATTAATTTATGCTTGAATGGTGGTGTATGTGTCACAGATGTACAAGGATTCCATATGTGTAAATGCCCAGCAGGATATTCTGGTTTTCGTTGCCAGGTTGAAAGTAAACAGTGTTCAACATACTGTAAAAATGGAGGTGAGTGCAATATGTTGTTTGTCCACTTTCTTGTAAATTGTGCTTATGAATATTAAATTTTTATGTATGATATTTAGGATCTATTGATTAAAAAAAGTGGTCACAGCTGTATACAAGTACTTCAGCCACAAATTTCTGGTCACTTATTTATAATATCCCTTGGTTTTACAGACTGTATTATTCTATGTTAACACATTTCCTTTATTTTGTTTTGATGCTGTCTTTTCATCCAGGCTTGATCCTAATTTGACAATGTTTGTTAGTGTTTTTGCTGAAGGTCTATGGTTTTTCTGGACACTTGGATGTCCTGCACCATTTCAGAACTGATTGCTTTAATGTAAGTGAAAGAGTGGAGTGGAGTAATGGAGTTTTACGCCCCAGTCAAGATTCTTTCACTTATTTCGAGGCGGTCAGTTCTGGGATGGTGGAGGAAACCAGAGTGCCCGGAGAAAACCACCGACCTTCGGCAAGCGAACTGACAAACTTTCTCACACTAGGATTTGTCCCGAGTGGGATTCAAACCCAGGCGGTGAGAGGCACTGTGATCTGTAAGTGCACACTTTAGACCACTCGGCCACTGAGGTCCCTGTAGGTGAAAGAATCTTGACTGGAGCATAAAACACTACCAGTCCAATCCATCCAAAAATTTTTTTTGGTTTCAGTTTTTAGACAGTATGAGCACAATAAATTTTTATATCATTTGATGTTTTCTCACAACCTAGGTTCGATTCTAGTGTAAGAGTTTGTTAGTTTGCTGTGAGGACAATAATATATTTGAATGAATATATTTTAGCTCCCATCATTGTTACGTCACGCGTATTAATTCAAATCACGCGTATTATTTCAAATCATTCAGGACTACTTGCACCAGTTTTATTCATCAAAAATGAATAATACTCTTGAAATGTTTTAATCATACGCGAAATACTTGCGATTGTAAATATATCATGTTGTTTTTACAGCCACTTGTAAAACACAAACCAACACTATAGAAGATATAATCTGTCTTTGTCCTGATGGATACAGTGGTAAACAGTGTGAGATAGCTGGTAAATGTGCTAATTATTGTCAGAATGGTGGAAAATGTTCATTAGGTAAGAGTTTAGTATATACAGTAAATCTGCTAAAATGATCACCTCTTTGAAGCCCCTTTTGACCAGTGTTTAAAGGCCCCCTTTGCTTCATATTTAAGTCAGAAAGACAAAATTTAACATGATGAGTAATGGAGGATTTTTGTTTAAATCTGCATCAGCATTATTGCAGCTATTTATGACTAATTAACAACTAGTGGAGTTTTGCCTAAATCTCCATTGTAACCTTTAACCCCTTGCTTTGTTTGGAGGCCACTCTAACTGCCTAGCTTTAGATCTCTCTAGCAAATTCTTATTTTAAAAAAGTTTGAAAGTTTGCTTGATAAAGGTTGTTGGTCTTTTCTATTCTCCATTTACTTCATTTTCTCAAACATCACATCAGTGTTAATGCAGTAAGGGATCTTGATTGAGTTGTAAAGGATTTTTGTCGATTCTGGCATGGCCGGAAAGCAAGACTTAGGTTTTACTTTTCCGGTGTCGGCGGCAGCAGGGGTGTTGGCGGCAGCAGCGGTGTTGGAGGCGGCGTGTCAAAAAATGAAAGTTTATGTTAAAGTATTGCATTTTCTACTCGATCAAAAACTAACCAGGCGAGACATTTAAATATGTGGAACTCTATTTTCTCTATTTCACCCCTCCTTACTTTATTTTAATATTTTAATTTTATCTCTTTAATCATCAAAAGATTTAGAGAGCATTAATTGACTTTTTGTTAATATTTATAATGTTTTCATATTCTTACACTTTACCTGCAAGGTCAGGAGGGTGATTCACATAATCAAACGGTAAATGATTCTTTTTAACCCCATTAAATCAATGTACCATGTTGTATTATAGATACCTCAGGAAATCCACAATGTACTTGTAATTCTAAATTAAAATTTGACGGAGAGAGATGTGAGAAGTGTAAATGTAAGAATGATGGCATCTGTTTTCAGAAGGGAAAGGCATGCAAGTAAGTACAGACACATCCTTTTATATCTATTTTTACTAAAATTTAAAACTAAGTTTTAATAATTTCAGAAACCCAATGGGGTATCTCTTTAGTGTTGTTATTTCTGTATAACGATGCACTTTTCTAGCACTTCTTTTTGTGTTTACATTATTTGTAATCGGCTACTTTCTTGCGATTTACACTTTTTTTTTATCATCTGCAACAAAGGAGTTGAGTAATGTTGTTTAACATCCCAGTCAAGAATATTTCACTTATATCGAGACTTTGCCAGCTATGGGCAAAGGTGCAGAAATTTTGCCTGTGCATTGCGCTGATGGCATTATATAACAGGGTTCTTTATTGTGCTATGCCTACCATGACATGGGACCTCGTTTATTTTAAGTTCCCATCCGAAAGAGCAGTGACTTTCATTTCGTAATGCTGAGTGCTTGGGGAAAAAACAGTCACCACCCACTTTCAAGTCTTGGGTCAGACCTGGTCGGGGTTCGAACCCATGACCTTCCACTTACGGAGCGAGCACTCTACCAACTGAGCTACTGCAGTGGTCTGCAACAAAGGGAAAGTCCCTTAAATCAACTAGAAAATTAACTGATTAATTTTAACTTGTAATTGCTTGGAATATAGCTTACAGAATGATAATATACCACTTACTTTTGGTGTAGAAGTTAGTAATTTTATTTTCAAGCAAAATGAGAACAAAATTCTATCAGAGAAATACTTTTTGAAAAAACAACAACAACAAATGTAAATGTAAAGTTTTGATCAAATACATATAGATGTGATTAAATATTAGTCAGTCTTAAATAGTTTCTCTCTTTCTGTCAGTATATTTTATGACTGTATACAGAAGCTTCATCATTACCAATTAGATGATCACTTCCAATCAATCAGGAGATAATAAAAGTTTTTATTACATGTACTACTAAGTTGATATTTTAGAACCTTATCTTTCTGTGTTATTTTAAATACTTATAATTAATTTTATTCTAGCTGTCCTTTATTATACCATGGAGAACTCTGTGAGACATCTATTTGTTCAACATTTTGTTTCAATGATGGGAAGTGTATGAACTGTAGTAAAAATTCATTAACTAATGAACCAAACTGTAAACAGTGCATGTAAGTTTGTAGTTACCTGATATTGGTCATCAGTGCTTCATTATAGCCTTACTAGTTGGTCAGTGAAAACTGTGTGTCTCCTGTATTGGTTATGTTGTGGATTCTGTGTTTGGATGTTAATTAAAACAATTGATGTTATCAAATTGAACCATTTTAAATCAAAACTGTATATCTATACTGAATTATTATTTTTATGACATTTTGATTTGTATGCTTACAATTTGGTTAAGCTCACACATGATTTGTGTGTGTGTGTGTGAGAGAGAGAGAGAGAGAGAGAGAGAGAGAGAGAGAGAGAGAGGAATTTCTTTGTAGACAATGATTTTCCTTGTCAGCAGTTATAGTTACATGTAGCTTTCAAATTTTTTACATACCGTACTGTTAAGGATGAGTATGTTGAGACACATTATGATTAAGACAATTTACTGTCCTTGTCTCATATGAGAAAAACTCTTTCAAATGAAATTGATGTTTATTATTATTATCATTATTATTATTATTATTATTATTACATGTGTTATTATTATTATTTTACAGATGCCCACCTGGATATACTGGTCAGCGATGTGAGAAAGCTACACCTCAGAAACAGTCACAAGAAAGCAGTATTCCTATAGTACCGATAATAGTACCTATAGTAGCTGTAATACTTTTTATTATACTTGTTACTATCATAGTTATACTAATAAGAAGGAAAAGGTAAGAAAATAAGACTATAAAACAAATACTGTTAGTGTGTAAGTCTTGCCAAGTATCTCAATATGAAAATTTCTTGAAATTAGACCTTAAAGAACAAATGTTGTAGTTACATCAATTGCTCTACAGTTAACATTCTTTAACAGTTTAAATTTGAGATACTGTGAAGTTTACTTGAAGTTCTGCTGTAGTAGTTGTACAGAAAAGAATTTGAACATGTTAAGATGAGTTCTGAAATAAATTTATTAGCCATCCAGCTTAACTCACTGTTTTAAGGTCCTCATTTGTCAAGTGGTGCACTTACAAATTTCATTGCCTCATTTCACTCGGACAGATCCTAATGTGGGAAAGATTGTCAGCTCACATGCTGAAGATCATTGTTTTTTTCCGAGCACTCTGGTTTCCTCCACCATCATAGAACTGATTCTTGACTGGATCTAAACACCATTACTTAATTCAACTCATTTAAATAACTGTTTTATACAGCACAAAAATAAAAATATGTGAACAGCTTTCATATAAAATGAAATGATTTGTTAATAGGATGAAATTTTGGTAACTTCAAGTGGAAGAAACTTTGATTCCAGCTTCCAGTTATTGTGAAATTTTAGATTTGTAATTTGAAATAAAAACAATTGAAGAAATTTTGGAAAAATATTGATTTTGAATTATCTATGGTACATGTATTTGATCAAAAACAATGTTTATTTAAAGTCACCCTCTATACAGTCAGGTTATTGAAATTTTATATACATGTTATACAGGTACTTGTTTTAATATTTTCTTCAAGGAACCAAGTAAAACACTGTACAATACCTGGGGAATGGGATGTGAGGCCAGGCAGAGGTACACGAAGGTATCTACAGAAAATTCACAATTTCTAAATATGTTTTTTGTCACTAAAATTAAAGTTTATTTTCTTTCAGGGACCAATTTAAACACCGTAGAATGCCCAGTAATGGAATAGCAGAAGTAGGTAATCCCATATATAATCCACATTCTCACGAAGAAGAGGAAGATGGAAGTGGAAGGGAAATGGAAAATATGTTTCACCCAGAGGAAGATCCAGTAAGTTGATTGATTTAAACTTTACCTACAATTCAAATTCTTTATTGTTCTAACACAATATATACATGTTTTTTTATTGGTTAGAGTTTTGATATACTGCCAGCTAATCCAAAAATTAAAATTCAAAATTTTCATTAATAAAACATATATAGTACATTACAAAAAAAACAAGAAGGCCCTTGTCCCAGCTGAAAATGATGTACACTCGGCTTGATTTTTAAAAGAGATTTTTCCTATGATTTGACTAGTGACTATTGACCCAACAGGCCATTGTATGAGATCTAGCTAGCGTCAAGAGGGTCATTCTGACTAAGTTTGATGAAGATTGGACTAAAATTATGGCCTCAGGAGTGTTAACAAGTTTTTTCTATAATTTGACCAAATGACCTATTTATTGACCAAAAATGGCCCATAAACAGACTTGTGCTAGCTTTTGTCAAAAGATCATTTTGAGCAAGTTTGATGAAGATAAGACTAAAATTGGGGCCTCAGCATTGTTAACAAAGCTTTTCTGTAATTTGACCTACTGACCTACTTATTGACCCAACATGGCCCATATACAAACTTGAGCTAGCTTTTGTCAAGTGGATCATTCTGAGAAAGTTTGATGAAGATTGGGCAAAAATTGGGGCCTCTGAAGTGTTAACAAGGTTTTTCTATAATTTGACCTAGTGACCTACTTTTTGACCCAACATGACCCATATACAAACTTGAGCTAGCCTTTGTAAAGTGGATCATTCTGAGCAAGATTGGACTAAAATTGTTGCATCTGGGGTGTTAAAAATCAAAAGTTGACTCACGACAGACAACACATGATGGACATTGCTCAGGTAAGCTAAAAATAAAGATAATAATAATAATAATAATGATGATAATAATAATAATATAAAGGGAAAATACAACAGGATAAAACAGAAGAAAGGTCAAAATGTACTGTATTCTTTATGTGTTGAGAGCTTGTTAAAATTGATCAGTCAGTGCAGTTGTACTTGTCCTATATAGCTGTACTTGTTAAGATGTACTAACCCTATATAACTGTTTTGATCATGTATATATATCTATTTTTTTTTTTTTGTTATTTCAGTCTACGCATTTTGCCAATCCAATGTATGACCGTTACCAAAGTGAAAGTACCCAAGTGTTATTACAGAATGATGAAGAAGATATGCCTCATTCAGATGGAAACGGGGACATTTTCATAAATAAAAAATCTTCCAAGAGATCACCGAAAAAAACACCAAAGAAAAATCAATCAAATAAAAACTCATTTGCATGATATTTATATAAAATATATGCAAGACAATGTTTTTATTGCCATAAGCAACAGTCTATTTTTATACTGAAAAAAATAGCAGCTATGTAACAATTTTGAAGGTCTTTCATATGTGAGGAAATATGCGAGGTGATTAAAGACACAATTTTATGTTGTTGTTTTTTTCAAAAACAGTAACATTCCATTTTTATTATTTACTAAATGTTTTATAATGACCTTGGATTCATTCCTGGAAGCGATAGAAAAGGGTCAAAAGGTTATAAATCTTGTGTTCAAGGACATTTCATGGCCTTATTCATTGAACTGCTGTAGGAAAATTATCTCAGATTTTAAGTAATGGAACACTCTTCAGTGAAAAATGTGATGTGTTATTATTTGTCTTAATTTTTGTGTTAAATGTATTGTGATTTTTATTATGATTTTGTTTTTTAAACAAAGGATTCATGCCATTGTTGATACATGCTCATGTGATTTATGTTTAGTGATCATGTGATTTAAGTGTTGTGATCATGTGACCCTGTAAATGTAGATGAAATGAATGATAAGGGGTCACATGATTTATAAAATAGTTGTTGATTGGTTGATGAAAAAATCAGCTGTTATATTTAATTATTTGTAATTTAGGTTAACTATTTTTTTATTGATTATTGTGATTATTATTTCATATTATTAAGATAATAATGTAATTTATTTACCAATTGTGTTTTAATTCTGATGAAATGAAACTCGTAGAGATATTGGCTGCTCAAACTTCAGAAACATTCAATAAAGCAGAAAAGAAATAGCTTTCATTTGCTGTTGAGTTTCCATTATACCATGCTGACATTTGTCTGGAAAAAAACAGTTCTGTTAATGTTATTTTGTATTAATTACATTTACTTCTTGAGTGAATGTTAGAAAATTTGCTGTAAAACAATGCAAAATACAAGAAAATAATCACATGCAAAGGTACTTTTTTTGGTAAACATATAGCAATTCTTTTTTGAAAGATACAAAGTTGTGATTTGTTTTACAGGCTTTTGCCACTGAACCAAAAAGAATGATATTAAATCCAGGATCTCTCCTGATGTTATCCAGTGCCAAATATTTGCCTTGTATTTATGCCAAATATTAATGAAAACATTTGAGTTTTCCAGTGCACCCACCTGATGCCATCTTATTGCTATATTTATAAAACTATTGTTTTTGCTGATAATATATGGAATTATACCATTATTACAGGTAAATGTTCTTAGTTTTAACAGTTGAAGTTGTAAGCTTAAAAAGCAACTCATTTGTTAGTGACATCTGTTGGGGCATCTATTTCTAAACAATATGATTATTCCCATAATGAATTGGGTCATTATTTTAAAAATTTTGAATCTTCCTAGTGAAGACAGTTTGGTCATCAATGAAAAAAGTCTGAATTTTTGTGGAACTAGGAATGCCATATTAATTTTGATTTCAATGTTTCTGAAGTTTGTTCAGCAACAATGAATTGATTATTTTGTTTTCATATTTAAATTTATTTTATCAATTGAAATTTAATTAATGACTTTGACCACCTATTTGTTAAATAATTGTTGTATTATATATAAATATATATATATAATTAATATATATATCAAGTTTTATTTCTAACATATTTCTTCATTTATATTGTACAGTGCTTTTTGTTAAAAAACTACAGGAGAGTGTTTAACACCAAGATAATCAGCATTCTTAGTGTATAAAAGTTCTTTATGATTTATATTTTATAATATGTCACTGAAAATTGCTTTATTTCCAAAAAATAATTATAATAGGGGTCACCCAGATACCATGTGAGACTTGTTAACAGTTATTGGGAATCATATGTACTAATTCTTTGGATATAGAATAGTGTTTTTATGTAAACATTATTCAAGGAATATGTGCCATCAGTGTCTTTCACTGAACCCTTTTTTGCTCTGGTTACTTTTGAACTGCAATTCCAAACAGATTTTTAGTTCACAAGCAGTAATATATACTGTTATATTTTTAACATTTTCTAGCTGCGAATAGCTGCAATAATACTGATGTGGCTTTAAACGATAATGCACTCTGTCACTCACTTCATCGGCAGTAGAGAATCTGTAACATCCAGACATTAGCATCAGCATGTAATTGTAAATTTTTATGAACTACATGTACTTGTGCATCGATGAAACAAATCTTGTAAATCTGTTTAAAATCTGTATGGATTTGTATCACTTATTGTTACAGTTTTAAGGCTGTTGAAATAAAGTAATTTTCAGTATGCTTGTATAAATGTGAAAGTTAGTGTGTGCATGCATTAGACATTCCATATTTATTATAGAAATCACATACATATGTATTATTAGTAGCAGCAATTCAAACACTAGAAAAAATTTAGTGCTTTTTTTTTTTTTTCTTTTTTTTTTTTTTTTTTTTTAAATTTTTGTTTGATGGTTAGTTTAAGAAATTTTACTGTTAGGTTCTTTTTATATTTCAAAACATATTGGTAATGTACACACACACACACACACACACACACACACATTCCAAATTTTATTTCTCTCTCCTTTTTTTCTTCCTTTTTGGGTTTTCTTTTTTTGGTTGAAAATATGTTAGATGTTGTTAAATTTAAATCCATCAAGCATTTAATCAAACTATACCCAGCCAATCAGTATTTATTTATAAAAATAAAAGTTGTTATCACAAATATTATTATAGGATATGACATCTAGTGGCATTTGTATTGACTTATATATATATATACTTACTGACTTATATATTACTTGTATGTGACATTTGTTCTGTGATTATTTTTTCATAAACTTTTACCTTTTCCAGAAATTCCATAATTACTGCCATCGAAACACCAATCTACCATTAATAAAACTTTCCAGTAATAAAACTTTTAGCCAGTTTCTATTTGTTTTTCAAATTTCATATAAATATGAATTTGTTTTATTTTTTCAGAAATTCAAGTAAGGGTTTTTGTTTATTACATTAATACCGGTACTTTTAGACTTTGTGTATTAATTTTCTTGAATGAACTTTTTGTGTAATCATTTAGGAGTGTACCAATCACACAAAAATTTTGATTTATTTGGGAAATTTTCATCTTAAAAGTCTGTGTCTTGATTATCATATGAATATTGCTGAAAATAAAATAAAACAGTCACATACATTTCCAGTACCCCAAATCTCCCAAAATGAAATAATTTTCTTGTCAAACCATTTTATTTTCTAGTTTTATGATATGCTGAAGTTTTTAGATTATTATTTTTTTATTTTTTCAATAAAAATGCCACTACATTGTCAATACATTATGAATATATATCTTTTATAAGTAAAATAAACATTTATTTTTGTAGTGAAGCTTGCTAGCTTTTTTGCTAGAATATCGCTGAAAAACATATCCATGTATTATAATACATGTACAAATGTATTGTTTTATACATGTATATCTATATACATACCAGCATTAGGGAGCATTACTTTAAACTTTTAATTGTTTGGGGTTGCAGGAGAATTCAGTATTTAAACCAAATTGGCATGAAAAAATTGAAGCAATTTAATGAAGAAACATTTTAATTCATTATATATACATTATATATATATATATATATATATATATATATATATATATATATATGCATTTCAACTAAGATTATGTTTTTCATTGTTTATCAATGTATGTTTAAATACCATTTAGACTTTTTTCAAAAAAAAATTTCAACCATTTCAACTCTCTCTCTCTCTCTCTCTCTCTCTCTCTCTCTCTCTCTCTCTCTCTCTCTCTCTCTCCCCCCCCCCAAAAAAAAAAAAAAAAAAAAAAAGTTTCAATGCTAAAAATTGCATTCAAAGTCAACCACTGATGCCAGTAATTAAAAGAAGTCAATTGATAAAATAAAATTTATCAAACCTTAAAAACAGCTAACATGTCTTCTGCTTTATTTTTCAATTTGAATATTTGGGGACCAGAAGGGTCTACATATATTAAATAATGCTGGATTACTGAATTCTCTTGCAACAAATAAGTTAAGGAATGACTATGTGTTTTACTTGATTTATTTATAAATCTTATTTCAAATTTGGTAAAACACAACTTTTAAATTGTGTTCAAATTTTAAGATTGCTTGAACAATTTATAGCTCAATTACAGCAGCAACATTTTGGCCAGATATCAAAATTTTTTAAACACCATCATATGAATTATATTATTCATGATTAGGAGAAATTAATGAGTAAGTAAATGATGAAAAGATGACTTTTGAAGAAAACAAAAGACACAGTACATTATGTCTTCCTATCATTGATGTGGAGAGAATTCTATGAACATATATCTACATTCCATGTATATTCAAGTTTGATATTAATTTATAAATTGTTACTGTAAATATTATAGAGACATTGTTAGTTAGACAAAACATTAAACAAAATCAAAATTACTATCATGCTGTAAGGCAACGAAAGAAGTTAAGGAGTGGAGTGGAGTAATGAATGTTTTAGTTCAAGATTCTGTCATATACCAAGGTGCTCAGTTCTTAGATGGTGGAGAAAACAAGAGTGCATAGAGAAAACCATGAGCTTGGCAAGACCAGTAACTTAATAAATTTACTGGTCCAAAACAAAAGTCCAGTGTTGCAGAATGAATGGATATCTTATTAGCCATTGTTAAAGTGAAAAGTCAAAGAGAATCTCTAGCTTATAGAGCAGTACCTATTCCTGTTTCATTGATGTAAAGTGAAATCAGTTCATTACATGGTTAAACCCCAGCATCTTTGTGGGATAGCCATTCAATATTTTTCTTCCAAAAGAACATACTATTCTGCCCATCTAGGTCTCAAACTTTTAACCTTTGAATGATAAGTAAGTGATGTTTACCACACAACCAATTGTCTGCACAACTGACTATTGTTTTAATCTGAAATCAATTATTAACATATGTCAAATGTTATTACTGGTTCAAAGGGAAAAATGATGATCTTGAGACTATTGAAATACCGTTGACAGAATGAAACTTAGGATTTAGTTTTCTGTTGTTGCCATAACTGCCAAAATAAAATGTACCTCTCTTTAATTTGAATATAAATTAAGTGTTTTTGTATTTATAAGTTATAGACTTAATTTTAAGTAATATTTTATACAGATTTTACATATTGTTCAATGGTTGTGCTACATTTTAATCAAACCAGTTATATATGACATTCCACTGATCAAATTGTAGATGATTTTTTTTTTCAAATTGTTGTTTTCTTAAATAATTTATTATGATATGCAAAACAAATATGTTTCATTGTTCATAGAATTCTCTTCATTTGTACTAGATATGAGCTTTTTATGCTTTTTTCAATCATTATATGTTAAATACATGTAAAATATGTATATTTATAATATACTGGTGGACTGGTACTATAAAACAAAATACATATTGATTAGAACCAGTACATATGCTAGAACTGCTATATATGGTATGCTATCATAATTTATTCTGTACTTTATTCAGGGTATAACAGTACATATACTGTTTAGAGAGTTTAAAACACACCATGCTTGAATACATACTTACTGTTATAAAATAGTTATCATAGTCTACATGTGATAACAGTAGCACTTTTTAAAGTTTTTTCTTTTCAAAAAATTTCTAAAAACAGTTAAACAGATATATTGGCTCCTATGAATTGTAGCATTTGTTTTTTAAAGTTATTTCCCTTTTGTCTGAAATTTTAGAGTTGTTTCCCCTAATATCAAGCTATCTCAGTATAGCAAAAAAGTACCTTTGTGATTTAATAATTCAGAATTTTGGGTTGTATGCTGGTGTTTAAATTCAAAATATAATCCTGATATAAGAAATACATTATGTGGTACTATGTTCTTAGATAAAAAAAAAACAGTGCAAGTATCGATCATTTCAGTGTAGATTTTGTGCAAAAGCTCAGAAACTCTTACCTTGGCAAAATAAGTAGAGGCTTAATAAACAACTCTAGTTTTTATTATCAACACATACCCCCACTTCCCCAACACCTTTATCTGGCAAAAACATTGCTTTTTTCTTCTATCATAATGTACATTTTAAATGTTGATTATATGAAATATTAACTTTCCTAACTACCATTTAATTTAGCCCTAAAAAGGAGATAAGATATAGTCCCATGAAAAAAAAAATATGAATGATGAAATGTGTTTGAATCTGTTTATCTAATTAAAAATTAAAAATTTGTAAAATTATGTACAAACATTTTGTAGATCACTAACTGTTATGTTTCTTGTGTTAATTGTGTAATATTGATAATAACAACATGATAATCAGTGTTTTAAATAAGTTATCATTATTATTTTTTTTATTGTTTTAAATGATTTCTCATCCTTCATATCATATCATCAAAATTAACTGTGAATGTCATAACTTTGATGAGTTTATAATATAAATAATATTTGGTTAAGACTTGGTTCATGAAAGTTATGAAATTTACAGTTTATTTAGCATTATGACATTCAATGAACTCTACATAGATTTTATATTTGACTAAATATAAATCATATTTATGTGCTTGTTTTTATTTTGAGAATGTGTTAACTACCACGAGGATTACAGTGTGTATGTGTGTATCAGGGTATCTTTAATTTGATTTCCTATCTGGTTAAAACCTCACAAAATTAAAAAAAAAAACAAAAACAAAAAAAAAAATTAAAAATTAATTAACTGAAGTTTTACCCTGTTTTATCTCCTCACGTTAAAGTTGAACACCGGTCATAAAAAGTAAGTATTTAAGTAACCAGTTTTGATCCTAAAATGGAATTTATTGATTTTAGACGGTATAAAATCACCAGGAAACTGCGTAATGTATAATATCCCACCTACAATTTACTATGTAATGAAAAATGTCATTTTGACTTTCTCTGTTCTCTCAGTTCTTGATTTAGACAGTAAAAAAAAAATTTGGCAGTAAAATTACAAAAACTTTAATTTGCTAAATTGAAATATAAGAAAGGTTTTCTTGATCTCCAAGATAGCACCCACCGAATTAGTGAAAAATATCTACCTCTTCTGTGAGATAAAAAACAGACAATACGGGAAAATACTAATTTTATTGTCTTCAGTAACCACAGTCTTTATAAATATAAAAACAGACAGTTTTCTTTATATTTTAACTTGGTCACTATAGCTTTTACAATTTTTACAACAATTAAAAATAAGTTATGTTTGGAAAAAGACTTTGCTGCACGTCATTGAAAGTCAGTTTTGATAAGACTAAACAGCTCCGATACCATACCATAGATGTTTAATTATTTGGATAGTTAATTTAAAAGACAATGTTATAGATAGAACTGCATGTGTCAGTTTTTTAAGTTGGTTACTATATAGTAAGTTTTACTATAAAATTAGGTACATGTATTTGTTATATATTATTGTTATGTCATTCAAAAAAAGAGGGTTACTACATACACTAAATTAATAGAACCACATGTCTAGACTCAACACCTTCCAAAGTTATTGTTTCATTTATATATGTTATTTTAAAAACATGTTTTTATAAAATAGTTTTGACAGGTTTTCATTTGTCAAGGGTTCAGCTATATGTACTAGAAACTTTCCAGAATACATGTACATCTTCTGGTAAATATGGGAACCATAGAAAAGGCAAAGCCAAATCCAGCCTGCAAAACTCGACATCTATTATCATAATCATAAATTATCACAATTTTCCTGATAAATTTTTGGAACAATCTTTGATATTTAAACTAAATGCATCTCTAAAATTGTTTTTCTTTTTTTTTTTCTTATTTTTGGCGAATCATTTTTGATATTGCTGTTGAAATATAAAAATATAAGTCTTGTATTAATCGAAATGCATGTACCTGGTTTATATAAGCCATTGTTTAAATGAGTTTTTAATATTTTCTCGTGCACTACCTGCAGTATATACATATACAAATCACCAAATATCTTCAAGGGAAGTAACTCCTGTGACAATTTCTGCTGATTGCATGTTCTTTATTTTTTTTTGTCTTGTTGTCATACAGTTTATTGACAAGTAAATTTTAGATGATTATAACCAGTAGCAACTATTTATGTGTTTTCCTGATCACAAGATGGATAGTACCAGGTTCCCAATAAAAATTCAAAAGACCTGTGATAGAACATACTTGTTAAGCATGTAAAATAAACATTTTTTACTTCCTTTTTTGTACTTATATATATAAGACAAAAACTTAATTCCCACTGATTTCACAGTAAATACAAAACTTCAGAGATATGATAATTGATACAAGGAGTATTATTATTAACAATGTCTTCCGTCATTGATTATCTCCCTTTTCAGCATTATGACGATCTGTAATGAATTATTTGTGCTTGTCACTGAAGCCTTGTTTGATGTTTGTTATAAAATCTTTTTGTGTGTGAGTTTGTTCCAGATATAGAGTTGATGTACTTGAAGATGGTATGGAATAGTGTGATTTTTGCATTCTATGTAGGGCATATTGTAAATTCTAGAATTGTGATGTCATAATGCTTAACCAAAGCTGTTTTATATAGTTCATATTTTCGTGTATTCCTTGTATTTTCATAAACTGTTGTCCAGAAAAGAGACAAATAAATTTAAGAGATATTAAACAAATGGCTTTTTTATTTTTGTAAATGAGTTTATTAATACAAATGTTCCAAAAAAATTCTAATGGACAAACACCAGATTTTTCAAAAATTCTTCAATGCTTACAATCTCCAATTTGTGTGGAGATTTTTATTTAGTCAATCACTGTGAAATCTTCAATGTTTATATGTTCATTCAATAGTGAATAGTGAGCAAGAGGGGTTGCGGTGGCCAAATTGATCAGTAGTGCACAGCAGTACAATGCAGATCAGAAACACTGACTTGTGTATTGTGCACATGCAGGTATGCATACTATGAAATAAACCCAAATGACCTTTTGACCAAGTGAGCTGTTTTCTTGGAAGAGTTCCTTTTGTACCCCCCACTCAAACATACACTAATATATACTAGATATATTATATATACTGGTAGTATATTTTAAGTAGGGGATTCATACCTGCTACCATTAAGTTTCTGGCTAATCAGAATGCTTGTACAAACAAACATGTTTGAAATGCAAATTATATAAAGTAAAATTAGACCTTAACTCAATTAAAAAGAAAACCCCCAATACCATAACCTACTCCAATCATTCAGTACCAGATACAAACTTTTACAAACTAATAGCATAGTTCAACCCTTTAGAATAACTTTAGAAGTTTTAATTTGATTAATGGTGAGTTAAGCTACAATCAAGATTTTTTCACTTACATTGAAGTGGTCAGTGGGAAATTCCAAAGAGAAAATTGCTGACCAGTGACAAGCAAACTGATAAACTATCTCACACTAAGATCTGCTCAAGTAGGATTTGAACCAAGGCAGTGAGATGAACTGTGATCCTTAGGCATTGGCTTTAGACCATTTAGACACTGATGCCCTGTAATTTTGGAAAAGTAGGGGATATAAAGTTACATAAACTCATTTTTAGCTCACCTGACCGAAAGGTCATGTGAGCTTATGGCATTGCACAGCGCGTGTATGTGCATGTGTGTGTGCATCGTTAATACCTAATTTCGACTTCTCCTCCACAACTGCTGGACAGATTTCAATGATACTTGGTCAGAAGCATATGTATACCAGTGCAATTCAGATTTGTTCATGGTGTTGCCATGGCTACCAAAACTAGGTCAAGGTGACCTAGGGGTCCAAAAATCTTCTTCTCAAAAACCGATGATGGAAGAAAAAATCTGATGTGACATTTTGGCTTTTCTAGGTTCTTAAGCCTATAGTTTGTTCATTTCGTGAAATTTGGTCAAAAAATGAGTTATGTGTTTTTGCATTTAATTTTAAAAGTTTCTTAAAATGGCTTCAAATCGTTATAACTTGACTATTTAATCAGATAATGACATGGGGTTTTCAGTTTTGACTTTTTCTTGAAATGATCTTTAAAATAGGGTCAAGGTAACAAATCAAGGTCATGACCTAATTTGATTTATGCAGTTTTAGGCTATTTTCTTGCAAATATTAAGAGATATATGAATTCAAAACATTGTAAAATGTTCAGCATGACAAAATCTAACAAGGTACTAGGTTTTGAAATTATATGATAATTCATGTAGGAGTTGTTGCCCCTGAAATGTTATTTTTGGCTTATAAATACTAAAATTGTACATTAGCTTGAAAACTATAAACTTTTTGTATAGGCAACATACACTTAGAATATTGTAAGTATTGATATGATGATCATTTTGATATATGGTTCAAGGTCAAGGTCATAGCTTCATAAGTGTTCTGAAATTGTGAATTATCTTGAAAACTATGAACTTTTTGTATAGGCATGTATATTAGAATATTGTAGGTATTGATATGATAATCAATTTAATATATATGGCTCAAAGTCATATGTTCAAAGGTCAAGGTCATAACTGCATAAGTATACTAAAATTGTGAATTATCTTGAAAACCATTAACTTTTTGTAAAAGCATGTATATTAGAATATTGTAGGTATTGATATCATGACCATTTTGATATAAGTTCAAGCTCATATGTTCAAAGGTCAAAATCATGGCTGCATAACCATATGGTTAATGATTTAGAAGTTATTCATTGTACTATATGAGGATGTTTGGAAAGTTTTTGTAATTAAGTTCTTTGCAAGTTTTTTTGACATATCCTCAGGTGAGCGTTAAGGCCCATGGGCCTCTTGTTTTAGTATCAAAGAAGATTGACTTGGACCTAATGAAACATTCTGTATGGTAAACAAACATGCACATCTCTACATTCTAATAAAGAGGTTCACATAATTTGTAGTCAACAACTACAGAGCCAGGAGAAGTGAATACAAAGCTAGGCAAACTCATAGAAGTTTAAATTTCAAAGGAATATACCAGTTATTCTAGAAAAATGCATTTTTCAGCAATGAAAAACACACATAAACATTTACACCTTCTCATGATTAGGTCTAATTTTTTTAAAGTCAGGCCCTTCAAAAACTTCGCAGGAATAGCACAGGCCAGATTAAAAAAGGAAAAAGGGTATGTCATTTCAAAAATGAAGATGTACTTTGTACTAGTTCCATGTCTTACAGACAGCCTAAAGTGTATGAAATTTCTTAGTAGGTTGAATTTTGTATATCCTTACACAAGTCAACATAAATACTTAATTTCTGAAGTAAATATTCAGATTATTCGACTTTGTACAAGCAAGCTTAAAAATGTCATTTCTGAAATAAGAACCGAGTTTGTATCATAAAATCTCAGGAGTTGTAGTCAAACATTGATAAATAAATATTAACAAATAAATTACAAATCTTCCATAAGTTTATTGTAAAATATAACAAATATTTAAAAAAGTGAAAAAGATAAAATTGCAGGTAATGTGCACATAGACAAGAATTCCACCAAAACCCTGATGTACTGTCTAGCTGATAAGTACCCTCATAGGTAGGTTTAAATTAGGTTACAGCTGATTTTAATATACAACTACCAGATTTTAACACATTGATATCAACAATAATGATATCTAAAATGTTAAACCTGTACTTTCTCTTGGCTTACTACAGTTGTCTGACAATGTGAGAATATAATAACTTTAGCAATAGGTCTAGAATTATAATCCTTCTCCCTGTTGTGCATGTATATGGGTATTATTTAAACTGTTTTACTTATAATTAAATTATAAATAAAAATGTTTCCAAATTCCCCCCCCCCCCCCCTGCCAAAAAAAAAAAAAAAATCATGTTTTTTTACACTAAAAACAAAAAAAAAAAAAAAAACACTGAAAGCATTGTAAGCAAATTATTAATATGATAAAAGATTTTAAAACAAGTGTTTGTACAATTTGCAAAAAAAATAAATAAAAAAAAAATAAAATAAAAATGACTTTTTGGTCTGAAACTAGAATCATGTACATGTATCGTGATTAAGTATAATAAAGGAGATAAACTTAATAGATTTATTTTTTAACATTCATTTAAATAAATGAAATATTATAAACCAATATTGAAACATAATTAAAATCACAATTTTAAGCAGCTGCACGTTGTAAATATTATAAAACAAAACATTTAATGAAAGTATCCTTTATAAACACAATAAAAACTCTGATACCAGAGTAGTGTCCCTTCTGCTAAAATAAAATGATTCTGATTATTTGTATATTTCCTCAGGTAAAGTAAGAAATTATTATAATACATGTACTGCTATTCATGTTCAATATAATTTTTTTAACACAAGTTAAATAATTCCAGTTTTGTCAAGCATCATACAAATTCATTTTGTTTAAACTCTTTTTTTTTGAGATAAATCACTCTCACACTCATTAAATCTTATTTTCATTATTCATACAAGTGTGAATAATGAAACCTATGTCAATCTGAATGATTTATAAAATTAAAACTATTAGAAGAAGAATTAACCAATAATTCAGTAAAACCTGTATATAAAGTATATCAATGGGGCTCCAGAAACAATAATATACATGTATATATACTGTATAAGTATTTATTTTGCCTCTGTATTAATATTAATATTGGCGCTTTTGGCATAAACTTAATTTTCCGCCAATATTAAAACACTTCAAAATTAACTTTAGCTTTACCTCTTTAAGCAATGAGAGTGCAAATATTAGTACACGCGAAATGTTTGAGACCCTCGGAAGCTCCAAATGTAATACAGGCCAATATAAATACTTAAACAGTATATATAATATATATATATATATATATATATATATATATATATATATATATTATTGGTTAAAAAAAATTAAAAGTACTTTATAACAATGACCTTAAAGATTGTCTACAGAGGTAGTGACTTTAGCAGGTTTTCTGTAAAGATTGCAAGCCAATTTTTTATAACAACTAAAAATTTCATAAACAATATGACAAGGTTCTACTTGTAGCTTTATAGTTTCATTTTCTGACATAAATTACAGTGTGAATCACACAGGCTGACATATATACAAAAAGTATGTTAAATAGGCAAGTCCTCTACTTGGTAGAGCTCTATGAACACATACTAATTATAGTAACAAGAATCTTTTGGCAAATGCAAGTACAAAAATATTCAATATACAAAAATTCATCCATAAATTATAAAGATCAAGAATATTTTTGATTTTATATTTGATTATGTGGAACACTAGAGAATGCCATTCTCAACCTTAGTCTCTAGGCCAAAATGGAAGCCCATGATACTTAAACCAGAGAAATGAGATGTTATGAGAAGTCATAAATAAGAAAAATGTAAAAATGTTATATGACAAAATATTAACTGAGTATTTGTCTGATAAAATGGCAATTAATGGCTATGGCTATACAAAAAAAACCTTTTTTATCACCATTAATATATAAGGGTAGGTGTGTAAGTAAGAGAGATCATTTAGGGAAAAAAATCAGATATAGAGCGGCTTAAACACTTTATAATATAAAGATAAATATATGGCACTAAAATCAACAAGAAGAATAGGACAGTATTTCAGATTGTTTATGTTTCTGATGTACTGTGTTGGCTCATTCAGTTAGATACAGGTAATAAAAAAAATACAGCTACATCTATGAAAATACCCAAAATTTCAATAAAACAAGTGAATATTAATCATTTACCAATTTATCAAATAAATTAAGTAAAATTAACAAATTTGTTTCCAAATGACAATAATCTGAATTACACATTGGCTTAAAAAACCATGGACTCTTTTTCTGAGCAATACACCCCCCCCCCCCAACCCCAGATTCATTAAAACAGATCTTTACAATGGTACTATATCAAGCAAATTAACCCACTTCTCCTTATCAAATGTAAGGACATAAACTGTTCTTATTTAAAAAATAATGAACGTCTATGTATGTTTTATAAATGATAAATTCATGACCAAGTGTATATGTGGCAGAATGAAAAAATCAGGTGGTCCCTGCATTATTTAACAAATCAACAATAACACATATGTAGATGTTAATAATTATAACATGACTGAAAACTCATTTAAATCAGTAATGCCTAAATTCTTTACTTAAAGTGTAAAGTTGTAAAAGCTTTGCTTGTGAGATGTAGATCAGCTGTTACTTCAATTAAGTCAATAACAAATGTTATGATGTCACAATACAAGGGTCTTTTGATGATTGTAAAAAAAGTAGTAAAATAATTAAATGGCAATGATGTCACTGAGAATGAAATGAACCAATGAAACAGCCATTTGTCACTAAAATCAAAATAAAACAGCCATATTTGCAAGAGATCTATAAAACAATTAAACAGCTATAATGTAACTAGCAGTGAAATGAAACAAATCATTAGCCAAGTTGTCATTGAGAGTAAAAGATAAAAAATGTAACATTCATATTGCAACAATTATCATACCATTGATAATTTCTCTTCTTTCATAGAAAAAATTACAAATGCAGTTATTATTAATATAATACATGTAATTAAGAAATGATCATAAAAGCTTTGTATAAATTTCTGTTAAAATACTTCAATATTAAATGGACACTTAAAAAAAAAAACAATATAATAATCCACAAAGGTAAAAGACATAGACTGAGGCAATGGTATTTTTGATTGTTTTTCTTAAATGAAAGAAAATCAAAACATATAACATACTGTATTAAGATATAAAATAATTTTTAGAGTTTTGTTTGTGATAAAACTTATCAAACATTTTTTCTGAAAGGAGAACATGTTGAACTTCTGGACATTTTTGTTATTGTAGTCTTCATACTTGGAAATAAAATTATATTCCCTTTTTTGTTGACAAAAATTAAAAAAACAAAACAAGAGGCCCATGGGCCTTAACGCTCACCTGAGTATATGTCCAGAACTGTTTGCAAAGCGCAAAAGACAATATATTAGGTACAGAAACTTAACAAGTTTTCTTAAGTTAAGAACTGCCACAAAACTTAATCAGAAATATATCCACTCTCATTTCATTTATAAGTAGCTTACATAATATGCATGAAGTAACTGTAATGCAATGAATAATTTCCAAATCATTAACAAATTTCAGTAAACTTATGCAACTATGTCCTTGAACTTTGAACATATATGACCTTGAACCATATATGATCGCCATGTCAATACCTAAAATATTCTAATATACATGCCTATACAAAAAGTTAAGTTTTCAAGATAATTAGAAATTTAAGTCTTCTTTTGCAGCTGTGATCTTAACCTTTGAACATATGATCTTGAACCATACATCAAAATGATTGTTGCTGCAATACCTTCAATATTCTAAATATATATGCCTATACAAAAAGTTAACAGTTTTCAAGATAATAAGCAATTTAAGTCTTCTTTTGCAGCTGTGACCTTGACTTTTGAACACGACCTTGAACTATATGTCAAAATGATCCTTGTCACAATACCTACTATATACTAATATACATGCCTATACAAAAATTTAAAAATTTTCAAGATAATTAGCAATTTTTGTCTTCTTTTGCAGATGTGACCTTGACCTTTGAACATATGACCTTGAACCATATATAAAAATGATCGTCATATCAATACCTACAATATTCTAATTTATGCCTATACAAAAAGATAATAGTTTAAAAGATAATTAGCAATTTATGTCTTCTTTTGCAGCTGTGACCTTGACCTTTGAACACATGACCTTGAACCATATATCAAAATGATCGTCATATCAATACCTACAATATTCTAATATATATGCCTATACAAAAAGTTAAGTTTTCAAGAAAATTAGAAATTTAAGTCTTCTTTTGCAGCTGTGACCTTGACCTTTAAACATATGACCTTGAACCACATATAAAAATGATCGTCATATCAATACACGTACCTACAATATTCTAATTTATATGCCTATACAAAAAGTTAATAGTTTTAAAGATAATTAGCGAGTTTTGTCTTCTTTTGCAGCTGTGACCTTGACCTGTGAACATATGACCTTGAACCATATATTAAAATGATCGTCATATCAATACCTACAATATTCTAATTTATGCCTATACAAAAAGATAACAGTTTTCAAGATAATTAGCAATTTAAGTCTTCTTTTGCAGCTGTGACCTTGACCTTTGATCATATGACCTTGAACCATATATCAAAATGATTGTCATGTCAATACCTACAATATTCCATTATACATGCCTATACAAAAAAATTATAGTTTTCAAGCTAATGCACAATTTTAGTATTTATATGCCAAAAATAACATTCAAGGGGCAACAACTCCTACATGGATTATCATATGGTTACGAAACTTGGTACCTTTTTAAATTTTGTCATGCTGAACATTTTAACAATGATTTCATATTACTCTTGATATTTGCAAGAAAATAGCCTAAAACTGCATAAATCACAAATTAGGTCATGACCTTGATTTGTGACCTTGACCTTAATTTAAAGGTCATTTCAAGATAAAGTCAAAACTGAAAACCTCATGTCATTATCAGTTCAAATACTCAAGTTATAACAATTTGAAGCCATTTTACGAAATTTTAAAAATTAAACGCAAAAACGTGTAAGCGATTTTTTGACCAAATTTCACGAAATGAACAAACTATAGGCTTAAGACCCTAGAGAAGCCAAATATCACATCAGACTTTTTCTCCCATCATTGGTTTTGGAGAAGAAGATTTTTAAAGATTTTTGGACCCCTATGTCACCTTGACCTAGTTTTGGTAGCCATGGCAACGCCATGAACAAATCTGAATTGCACCGGCCCATATATGCTTCTGACTAAGTATCATTTAGTAGTTTCAGAGGAGAAGTCGAAAATAAGTGTTAACGATGCACGCATAAATGCACGCACGCACGCACATACACACGCTGCCCTATGCCATAAGCTCACATGACCTTTGGGCAGGTGAGCTAAAAACATGCATAACATTAAAATTACAAAATACAAATGTATTTAATACAAATTATTGTATACAATTCTAGAAATAAGCACCTTTTCATTTACAATGAGAACAATTAGTAACAGATTATAAAATATCTGACTGTTATACTGATATCTGGGTAATGTTAAAGTATTTGTTCAATAAATTAAGCCATTCAAAAATATACAGAACAAGTTCACAAAAACAAACTATATCACAGTTCTGATTAAATATCACATCCAGTTTTATGAAACAGAATATAACTCAACAATTGACAACTATAGAACAATTGACAATTTCTGCAAGTCTGTCTGTAGCAAGTTTCTCTACTTCTCAGACTTTTGAAAGTCAGTCTATAGCCAGTTTTTAACCTCATAGAATTACACAGGTCTACCCCATAACGTGTCTCAATTTTTTTTATTTTTGTAAATCTGTCTGTAGAAAGTTTTTCAAACAACTTTATTTTTAAATCTTTCCAGTGAAGCTGTTCTTTACAGTGAAGCTGTTCTTTACTCTAAATCTTTCCAGTGAAGCTGTTCTAAGAGGCTACTACTTATATAAATAAACTGTTTATCAAAACTTACCAAGAACACCAACAGTAATATTATATATAATTTACCTCTCTCAAGGGAAGCCACCTTTTAATATAGTATTTTAATTTCAGATATTTGCAACATTAGATAAAGTGGAGAGTATTTTTTTCACTAAATGAAACCTTGAAAATTTAAAATTTTGAATTTTGAGAGAATTGCAAAATATGAGTTGTCTGGCATATTCAAGTAAACAAATGACAATTAAGAATTACTTAATTTTATTTAATTTTTAGATATTTTTTTTACAATTAATTAAAATTTTGTAAGGATTTTTACTGAAGCATGTTCATATTTCCACCAATTTATTCAAGATCATCAACAGCAAGTACAATGCAAACTTTTTATGATACACAAGGCCTTTACTATCAAATATTGAATAAATATTATAAAGTTCTTTAAACGTTTAATGTCACTGTAAATTTTCTGATTTTTATCTAATTGAGTTTCTACCACAACATATATCACGATTTTTACTAAAAGTAAATAGAACTGAAAGACAACCAACCATCACCAAATTTACTCAGACATTTAAGCCAACATTGTCAAAATAAGTGCAACTTGAAACAATTTCCTACACCATTTTATACATAAAATATACATCAATATTTTTAAGTGCAACCTGATTCTAAGGCTAAACCCTGTTTTTCAGTTTAATTACAAACTTTGTCAAAATCAGTTTACCATAATATATAAACAATTCAAAACAAATAATGATTTCAAATATATATATCAACATTACTCAAGAATAACCCCAGTTTTGCCCAGCTAATGTGCCATTTTTTAGCTAAACACTAAGTCTATCATAATTATGCTTGGTTATCAAGATAATAAAAAATATGTATTTGATTTGTTGTGTGCAAAAGAGGCCAGAAACAATTTAGATTTAACAAGAAAACAAATCACTAAAATGGATTATAAAATTATATTCACTAAAGAACTAAACAATGAGGGCATTATTTTGCCTCTAAAAGATGTAAAGAATACATAGTAAATCTATCATTATACAAGTTCACAACTTATGAATATTTTCATAATAATATGTCTGTAATGTATTAATTTTTCTTCAATTTTTCTGAATAACTGTCAAAATTAAGCCGTAATAGGGTCATAAATTGATCACATTTAATGTTGTATCTTACATATCATCTAAACTTAAGCATGAAAATCTGACCAGCCTTCACAGCCAAACAGTTTAAGCTTTTATTTAAACAAGAAATTAAAACTTGATATAAATCTGTTTTTTACATCTCAACTCAAGACAAAATATGATTTCTATCATCTCAACTTTCAAAAACCTCTAAAATTACGAAAATGACAAATTACAGCTTTTGGGAATGTACATGTATGTGTTTAACTCTTAATTCAGCAGATAACTCTATAAAATTACAAATTCTTTCTTAAAGTTTTTTTTCACAACAAACTGAGCTTATTTCTATTTTGCTATTGCAAAACATAAACTTGTATTAATAAATATATAGAAAATATTCATTCAGAAACTCTTAGAGTGGAATATTGAGAAAGTGTGGAATATATTACAACTTTGAGTGTAATCGAATACTAGGACTGTCACCATTTTTACTAAGTTTCACTGCTACTTCTACACTTTTACTTATTTGGTCCAGGGCATGGAAAGGCACAGATTTGTTGACAGGTAAATACACAATATGATCTATGAGATGCCTTGCTTCATGCGGGTAATATTTCAGGTATGATGGTGACATTGTGATATTCTTGTAGCCATTTTCTGGTTCGATGAGATTCAGTTGCGTAGCTCCCCTGTAGGCGTCTACTCCCATTGCATTTAATAACTTGACAACTGTATCTGGCATGTCCTAAAATAGAAATTATTTAAATCAACAATGTCCTTAAATAGAAATTATTTAAATTAGCAATCAAATTATCTAATAAATTGAGTGAAGATATGATTTTACACCCTAGGCAAAATTCTTTCACATATAATGAGGCAAATGGTAATTTGTTCCAATACTTGAACCTAGGTAGCGAGAGGCATAGTAATCTGTAACTTTACATTTAAAACCACTTGGTAAACAAGGCAGATAAAATGATCAGAATACCATTTGGCTGTAAATCCATACTGCCACATACATTAAAATGTTTAAAGTTGGAGATCCTGATAATGAAAGATAGAAGAAATAGATGTAAATCTATATGCCATCTACCCTCATGCAAAATGCTAAACAAGAGCTCTGATAACATCAGTGAGATCTGTTAAGAGAGAAAAAGTGAGGCTTAAAGGAATAACCTTATTTTACTGGTACTCAATACATGTACATGTACTTAATTTTTTCACTTACATGTTTCTTTGTTGAAATATATACATTAACAACTAGAAATATTGTTTATTTCAGAGTTAGAAATAACCATATTTATACAATAATCCATTCTTACAAATCACAAACTGTGATATTAACTGACTGTTGTAGGTTATCAATGAATGGATAAAGAAGTCAAGGTTGAATAATAACTATGTCACGTACCACTAAAATGGGAAACAGCCAATAATTATCCACTTCACACTGCGTTCCAACTAGAGTCACAGAGGATGGCAATCGTTGTCTAACATAATCACCCTTAATTTTAGCAGTATTAAAATCAGACTTGCTGAAACCTTTCAGTCGAGTTTCCATCGTCTGTAACAAGGCACTTGACGGCTGATGACGTATCCTCTTAATCATTTGGTCTGGAAATCCTCGTAACATTTTGATAACAATTTTCTTATGGTCTATATTAAACGTTCGTGTAAGGTACATCCCAGGTCTCATAATATTTGGACAGTCTAATAACAAATAGACAACACTGTACTTCAGTACCTTTTTCAAGTACTCATGCTGCTTTTGTGTTGGGTATGATGAATAATGCTGAAGCATGCGATCATACAGTGATTTATCTCTAATTTTGGCTATTGCCCCTCCATAGGCAGTGTAGTATTTGATGATTCCAAAACTAAATAAAGTTAAATCAGACCTAGGATTTCCAAAATTTTCAAATCCACAGAACCCTTCTGCACAGTCTTCTATGACATGAAGATTTCTTTGTTGTGCAATGTCAATAATTGGGTCTAGGTCAAACCACTTGCCATATAACTGGGCCACTAAGATGGCCACAGTTTTATCTGTTATCAAATGTTGCAGTAGCTCAGCCTTTGGCCTCAAGGAATCTATTTCAACATCAAGAGGAACAATCTAAATAAACAAGAAACAAAATAACTAACTTATGACAAGTAGTAATGATGTTGTACCTATTTTTTCATCTACATTAGACCTTTCTTGTTTAATCTCAAAATTAGAAAAAAAAAAAATTGGTTATGTTAGTCAAACATTTTATGCTTAGAATAATGCCATTTTCCAAAATTGTGATATCATGATTACCTAGGCAAGATGACTAGAAAGTGATTATAGGTACATTTCCAGAATATTTTTCCATTAAAATGTAAGACTATCTTTAATTCTATATATTTATAAGGTATGATCTTCTTTTGTTACTATACCATACTGACACCTGAATATGAGTGAAAACTCTTGACTGAGATATCAAACACTATTTCAACCACCAAAAATGTGACAAACTAGGGTATGAACTTAAATATTCATTAGTAAAAATGCCTAAATTATAATATGTAAGGCTAATTAACTGGTACTCACCTTATAACCATGGTGATGTATAATATATGCCATATCAGGGATATTAATAGCAGACATTATAATCTCTGATCCTTTGGGATATTTCTGTACTTGTAGAAATAGGTCAAGTGCTGTTCTGACTGACAAGCATGGTAAGACATAGTTAGGGTTAGCTGAATTTGTCCACATAGACCTCAAGTTTCTGATGACTTTATCTCTATGTCTGTGGTACTTGAGACACTCTGTACAAGCTCGTAACATATCCGTCCATCCTGTGTCTATAAATATACCAGATTAATATACACATAAAGATGCTGTAATATATTAGAGGATATGTAACAAAACATTTAAAAAATTATGTATTGAGTGTGAAATAAAGTTAATCCATGAGAACTTTTTTTAAAACTTTTAAAACAGTGTCACAAAGTAGACTGAAATTTTAAAAGGTCCAAATCTTTTTCAGTGTTATCAATGAGAATTCAAAATCAATACATGTCTGCCTGAAAAGATACAGCCCTGGGCTGAAGGGCTGGATTTTATTAAAACTATGTGTATGTGTTCAGAACTGTATGTTATCCCTGACAATCTGTGAATAAATAAGATGCATATTAATGGATTCCGGTATAAATTACATTTGAATTTGGATCAGTACGTAACAACAATTTTTAGTCCGACTCTATGACCAGTGTGCTAAAATAGATTTTACTAGATTTTGTGTCAGACAGAGGTACACACACACACACACACACATATATATATATATATACTTTCCTTTTTTTTGCAGATTTTCAAGTAACTATATGACTATCAATCTACCTAATTTGGGGTGAGAAATAGGTCTTATTGATTCCCAAAGTAAAAAAAAGTACATGTAAATAGTTCTGCTAATGTGTTTTTCATTGTTTTTCTAAAATGCCATAATAAACATTTTTACCAAATTGCATGGATCCTGAACCAAGCATTTACTGGTATATACATTGTGACATCCCAGTCTTATTATATATTTCTTATCAAACCACTAATGAAAACATATTTGGACTGCACTATTATAGTATGCCTCTGGTTCATCATTTTCAGAACTGCTTTCATAACTATTTCATGTATATATACTTACCTAGGTAGACACAAGAATATGGCAAAATTGAGCCACTTGTCATCATGTAAAATATCTCAAAATAATCAGTGTGGTATCATTACAGATCTGTTATCTACAAAGTTCATTGTGTCTTTCCAATTAAAAATAATTCTGAAAATAAAAATTATAGACCATACAAATTGATAGAAAAAATCCCAAACCTATGGTTGCATTCTTCTTTATACTCCATTCTCTGAAAAAAAATGGCCAAAAATCTTTTGGTCTTTGGAATTTTCTGAAAACCTATTTATAAAACAAACTTTTGTGAAATACAAAGGCTTAAAAAGCATAAGTGTCATACATACAATATAAAAAATTCAAATGATTAAAAATCAAAACAGATCAGTTAAACTTAAATTTTTTAAGTACTCAGTACTTGGAGTTTTATTTTTAAAAAGTTTACAGAAGATTGTCTTTCTAATATTAGTCAAGACCCACCTACGAAAATCACAAACCGTCTTTTGATATCCAGGTTAAACTTCAAGAATTAGTGATTTCCATTTCATGTTTAAGTTTTCACTTTTCTTTTTCCAAACTGAGCTGAATATCATAAACAGAAATCAATATCAGGTTGAGACAAGGTGGAGACATAATTTATTTATCATGTAATGAATGAATATCACAAGCTCTTTAGGTTAAATGATATTTATTTAAATATTCAACAGTAAATAATGTTTATATTATGTTGTAGTTCTGTTTGACTAAACATTAACCTTAACATGTTAACTGAAGCATCTCACATAACTTATAAACCTGAACAAGTCGCACCGAACTGTTAAAAACAGATTTGTTTGACTTTACTATTACTTAAATAATGAATTGTTCCTTTTGATCACGCAACCATTACCTTACAAGACATACTTAAAATATTATTTACTAAATAATTATATTTACGGTGCCAAGTATCCAGTAGCTACCGTGTAGTGTTTACAAGGCACAAATTACCGTAAATAGGTTTTCCAATTTAAAATATGGTGTACTCTTCATTCACCAACCCAAGTTGGAAATGTACACGATTAAATCTACTTCTACCTTGAACTGACGCTAATCCACAAGTGCCATAATCGTGTCATAATCCCTAACCGGAAGCTAATTAGTCACAAATGTTTCTAAAACGAAAAAGAGAAAACGGAACAGAAATTATTCCGGGATTACTTGTTTCATATGTAAATAGTAAACGTTTGCTTGAGGAAGAAGAAAAATACGCAGGCTTGTAAAAATAACAATTTAGAGTGTTTTTAAAAAAAGAAAAGAAAATATTTGGAGTACATGTATGTCTCTGGTAGTATAGTTATGCCTTTCACTGACAAAGTCACTATAAAATCCTTTTATATTCACGACCGCTGTTTTGAATAGTACATGTATATGTTTTTATTTGAGAAGACATATAAATAAGGAGATATAATTCTTATTCAGTTTAACAAATGGAAAAATTAGGTAAACACAGCTATTTCGGAAAAGTAGAATAGATCATCATTTATGGAATCTTATTACCATTTCAAATGAGAAAAAAAAATGAAGTACTTGATTTTTTTTAAATGAATATAAGGTATTCCTAATTTAAGTTAGTTTTTATTCTGAATGGTAAACTTCCAAACATGATGCATTACAATCTTTTATACTTTAAGCCGTGACAGGATTTGTAGGAATGTATGCGTTGTTTCTTATTTGCGGAGTTTTAATTTGATATCGGATTGCTTCTGGCTATTGTCCAATAATTGCGATTCAGATGCAAAACATACTGCTTTAAATCACGCTGTATGTCAGCGTTCGGTGAGACCAATCAGGACCACACAAAGTATCATTATCATACCTGTATGGTCACTGTGACATACAAACATAGCACTGGCCCTTAAATATCAATTAAAATTGATTTTCCTTCCTTCGTGTAAAATTCGTCTTAAAATTTCTGGTTTTACGTTCATTTTTTTCGAGGTAAAAAGTTTTCTGAGTGTTTCTGTGCAGTCTGTTCTGTATAGTTGTAGCGTGATATAAAAGCGATGTTGTCTTTTACTTATTTCGCTTGGTTTTGTTTTATCTGTCCATTGTTAATGTTAAATTGTGACTTATTTTTAAAAATATGAAACATGTAAATTTTAACACAATTTCTATTTTACAATTAGAATACACAGAATATGAAATTATGAAAAACATAATCGTGTTACAAAGTTGCTTATTTTATTGTTACGTTTAATTTTCTTTCTTCGTTCGTTTGTTGTTTCTTGTTCTTGGTTGCATTTTCTTTAGCTAGCTACATTTTCACAAACAGCTTACTTCCTTTTATTCACAACCTTTTTATATGCTGGTCTAAAGTAGGTTTGCCATATGAGGAAATTTTCTTTGTTTATATGCAAAAGGCAATAACTTTAAAACCTAAGGATTCTTGCCATTTTGGGTTCGACTCCGGTAACTTTAATGGATCCAGAGTAAACAGCGTGTATCGGCGACGTACTGGCAAGTGCACCCACAACTCTAGAGGCCGCAATTAATGTGAACTTAGTTCCCAGATCAGAAAGTAGCAAAAACCTGTCCTTCAATGTCCTTGAAGATTAAGAAACAATGTTGCATGGCAAATAGCTGAAAATGCTTATGCAATGTAAAACACAATTCAACAACCAAACCCAACCTTTGTATATATGTACCAACATACAGGAGTATGTACAAAAATAAAGTCAAGTCAAATAAGATATAAAGCAATAATTTAATTTTTATATCACAAAACAAGGATAAAGGTAAACAAGTATGAATATTGCTGCAGTATGACACATACTGTTGTCGATGACAAAAAATGATACATAATTAGAATACAAAAAAAAAAAAAAATAAAAAAAATAAATAAATAAAAAAAATAAAATAAAATAAAATAAAATAATAATAATAAAAAAATAAATAAATCAAATAAAACAAAATTCAATGAATAAAATGCAAAGCGTTATATTAGTACTAAATTAACTTAAAATTGTAGCGGAAGAGTTTTAACTATTGTCATTATTTTTTTGGAAAAATAATAAAATCGATAAGCCTTCCTTCAGTTACGGAAATTAATTACATTTAAATAAAAATGTTTTGATATCTAGAAAATAGAATTCAATTATTTGATACATTTGATATCTCCGGTAATACACGTATATAAAAATCGTTGGAAGGCTTTTTCATTTTAAAAGTTGGCGATGAATAGATCATTTTTAATATTTTATTAGTCTTAAGTTCACAAATGCGAACATTGTAACATTGTAATTTTTTTACGAAAAAGCCTTTGATTATATAAAAAAGTTGTAAATTTCAAAATAATTAAGAAAAAGGATTATGACATGTTTGGAAATGATTTTTTTTTCTTGTTGCATCTTTGTGTATGTGTATATCGTCCAATGGACATTGTCGTGTGTATGACAGCATAAAAATAATATGCCAGTTTTCAAAAAAATGTAATTATGAAAGAAAAATAACTTCAATGATTTTTTAAAATTCAGTTAACTTAGATCGCCCACTTTTTAAAAGAAAGGATGCAATATGAAATGAAAATCGGTTCGATTTCTGAAGCACGCAAATAATCTTAAAATTCTCTAACAAGTTAAATGAAAAATGCTTTAGATGCAAAATTAGAATTACGGACAAAATGAGGATTTCGATAATTTTAAAACTCTTAAATATAACGATAAAGTGTGTTTGATTGTAACATTAAAAACGAATATACGAATTATATGGTTTTAAAACAATGCATTGTATATTGCATTTTTCAGTATTGCGGTTTAACATACAAAATATATATATATCAATAGTAGACGAAAAGTTATTCTTATGTAGATGTTTTCCTGTGGTTTAAGTATTGTCCAATGATTTTCCACACAACACGTGAAGCAGAAGCAATGTAAGGCGATAAAATTAAGTGAGATTCACGTCGTTAATGTCGCATAAAACAAAACATCGTTGATAATGGTGAGCATATCTTCTAAAAACTTTATACAAAATATCTAAAAAATGAAGAAAAATCAAAATCACACGTATGAAAATAAATATTAATGTTATTTAATTTGCCTATTAATTGCTTGTTATGCTCTTTTTTTTTTTTTTTTGAAATGTTATAAAAACAATACATTCAAAAACAATACATGCTAACAGATGCTGTTTTTGAACGCATTAAATGTATTTAAAAAGCACAAGTCACACGAAAGTGCAAATGTTCTGAACCACCGACATAGCAATTTATTAAATTGTATTAAACAATGGTCAGAGCCAACAAAATACAATACAGCGTATCTGTCGAAATATTAAATTTGTAGTTAAACTAGAAATGAAGTGATATTAACAATGTTCAGAAAAGAACAAGAAATCATTGTTAAACAATAGTTTCAAGCATATAATAATGTAACTAACTGTTAGCTTTGTTTATAAAAATGTTATACAATATGCCTTCAATTGCTTAGTTTTGTTTTTCTTTGAGAAATTTGTTGTGATGAAAAACCAAAATCAACCAACCAACAGACCAACCATTTCCACACGGACGGTATCATTGGATAGGAAATGAGTATGGTGTATTACGCTCCAATTCAAGATTTTGTAACTCTTTCTATGTTAAACAGTTCTGGTATGGTGCAGAAGAAGGAGTCGGGGAAAACCACCAACCTCCAATAAGAGAACTTTCAAACTTTATCAAACTTGCCCGAGCGGTATAAACGTTTGTGGCTTATATCTAAATCGTTTATTAACAAAATCAACACTTACCTATTTCATTTTTCACAATCATGTACAAGTTTGCCATCAGCTAACATCCAAATTGCGTTGCATCCGCCGCAGTAGTTAGGTCTGAAATAAAAAATTATACCCAATAAAAATCTGATGCGATATATTTATATTTTCAAGGCATGTTTATCTTAATTCCTGCTTTTGATGATATTCGTTGGTTGTGGCATCATCTGAAATACTTTGGCTTAACTAGGCACACGTTTTACTTAACTACAGATGATGTACTAGTAATTCAATTTTAATTTTATTTCTTTAGTGCTCATCCAAAGTCGGGGATGTTATAACCACCAACCCAGGATCCATGTAAGTATTTACTATGTATTGTCTTGTATTGTCTGTCTTATTATTAACTTGTATTGTGATTCCTGTTCTTAGTTAGGGTCGATTAAGCTATCGTGTCCAATACATGTTTTTAGTTGCAAATTTCTTGTTCCTATTTTAAATGTAAACCGGGTAGTTGGCGGCAGTTTAACGTTTACATCTAGCCCTGCGACCAATTTTGCAGAGAGTTTAAATGTAAAGGAACTTACAGAGCAAATTTATTTAACAATTTTTATTCGCACGTTCCATGTTTTACGAATATTTATAAAAAATCAGTGAAATTAAAGTCACAAAATCCCAGTATTGGTTAAAACTAAATCAAAGACCATGCTTTTTAAAAATTTAATCACGGTTAAGAAATACATGCAGTATAATAATTGACCATGCTTGTTTCAGAAGGAAAGTAGAGTTGCTGAATTGACGGAGACAATGGAGGAAATTCAACTTCTTGAACAACGAAATATGGAGTTTGTAGTAGTTATGTGAATTGATATTAATTTTATAAATAATTGTTATGAGCAGATTTTGGTTCCTTTTAAAAAAGAAGTTATTTCATTAGACTCATTTCATTTGTAACTTTCTTTTCCATACTTTTATAAATTTTGATTTATGGATATGTCAAACTATTTTAAATAATAATAATAATAATAACCATAGGTTGTGTCTAATGATGTCTATGAAATAGACACTTGTGTTAATTAATGAAAATATCTTCCATGGCCATAGAACACATCCAAAATGCATAATAAAAAGAATTATTTACCATTCCAATATTATAGAAATGTATCAAAGATTATACTTACACGCAATATGCCATGTGGTTACTTTTACAAACTTTTCCATAACATGGATCTGAAAAACAGTTTGATTGCTGGCAGGGGTTTGCAAATCCTGGATCAATTGAATTAAGGAAAATAGAATCAGCTTGTCTTTTTGCGACTGGAGAACTTGAAACTGAAAAGGAGAAAAAGAAAAAAATAGATTTAGAAATATATATTCTATCATTTTACACTAAAATGTTATCTTAAACATTTTTATACATGTATAAATATAATTTTTAATTTTGAAATAGAATGAATTTTAATTAAAAAACAAAAATATAATTTGAATCAAATTTTAAAAAATAATAAAAATAATAAATGAGTAGATAAATAAATAAATTTCAACTAACCAAAAATTACGCAGCTGATAATCATAACTAGGAACATTGCCATTTTTGTGATGTCAAATATAAATATTCAAACTTGAAGACTTGAATTCGATTGGAGCTTAGTTCCGCTTATGAACAGTAGTTAGCAATACACAACAATTTATAGAAATCAAGCCGGTATTTGTTATGAAGGGGTAAGCTTAAAATTTATTTTTGGAACAGAAGAAAACACTCTTGACCACGATGTTTCTTAATCGTGTACTACAAGGTAATAAAAATCAATTTCATTCACTAGAATATAGGTCGGTTACATGTACTGATAACGAGTGCTTACAACAATTGTGACGTCATTTTGATCATAAGCTTATCATTACTGTCATGTCTAATTAAAAACATTGATGAAATGTGTCATTATCAGTTTCGGACTTCAGTCATATTTTCTTTCGCATGCATAAAATGTAAATTTCAAACGTACATGCTGAATAAATCGTGACCAAGGTCCTAAACATTTATTATGTAAATCGAAAAAAAAAAAAGTAAAAATTTTTTTTTTCTAATTTTTTTAACAGCAATTAGATATACTTTAGCGAATTAAGGCAACGAATCTATTCTACCTTATAATACTGGAAAAATGTTGTGCAAACTAAAAATATATTAAATGGTCTTGATAGCAAGTCCTATTTGAAATTTCAAAAAAATAATTTAATTAATAGATAATTGCAATAGTTTGAAATATTTATAAAAACCAATGAATAGACGCCATCTTTTTTCTATGCATATTTGGATAGTGATAAAAAAAGCAACTGAAAATTGAAAAGCTTAAAATAAGTACTTGTTACACACAGACAAGGTCACAAAACAACATTGGGACCTGGTTTAATAAACCAAAGTTTTCGTGACCTTGAAGAGGCATTGGAGTCAATGTTACATAGGTACTGGAGGGTTCCAAGCCATTAAGAGAATCATCAATTATCAGGAAAACGCCCTACCATTAAAGATCGACTTATATACTTGTCACTGATATGACCGAGTATAAAGTCCCCGCCCTTTGACGGATACCAGATATAACGACAGAAGAGAATCCTGTGATGTGGTTAAGAAATTTTTAGGAATAGAACCGTAGTACATTCAAACTGATATATGATCAGTTGACCCTTAACATACTGCATTATATAATGCTGACACAGAAATAATCATCGAAGATGAACATTTATTAAAAGTTGACAGGCATACAGTATTTGAACAACAGGCAAATTTG
This sequence comes from Tegillarca granosa, assembly GCA_029721355.1. NCBI lineage: Eukaryota > Metazoa > Mollusca > Bivalvia > Arcoida > Arcidae > Tegillarca > Tegillarca granosa. The sequence continues at coordinate 14,823,754 of CM056597.1, read as the reverse complement.
CAAACGTTTAAACTCAGTTGGTGTTGCGCAAAAGCATGTGCAATTGATTTCTCTTCTTTTAATGAACATGAAACGCTTGCACGAATTTCAAGTAATTTTCAGCCAGATTTTTTTCTGAAACGACCCCGATATAAATTCCATAAAAGTTATTTACCAAAGATTACATTTGGCGAAATTAACAACCAAGGAATCTTACAAAATTTTCATGTCTTTTAATTAATTATGTAAAATTTAGTTTCTTTAGGTCAAAATTTGATAAATTAAGACCAAGCGTGTGTTTACATATCCGTCAATTAAGTTCAAACTTTGACCTCTATATTTGTTGTATTATCATTGGGGATAACATTAATTCCCCACGAAGGGTAAAGGATTACCAAAAGCAAACGTTACGACATTTCGCCCTTTTCAAAATTTCCTTACATTTTGTGTGTTAATAATTGGTTGTCAATTTTGACTTAGATTACTTCTCATAATATTAATATAAATTGATATCCAAACATGACGATTAAATTTGAATTTGAAACAATCTTCAACATAACATCAAATGATTAAAGGTATGTGTAGATTTGTGTAATCTGTCCAGATATGTAGCCTTTGTTGATACTTTTGTTATTAATGAAAGTTTACATTATAAAACATGCCAGTTAAGATAACACAATTATGTTACAACCTTGGTTTGATTTTTAATCAAGGGCATCGGAATAGAGTTCATCTTTTTAGTGTTAAAACATGGCTTAAAATAAGTATAAAAAACTACAAGGCGCTAAATGTTACAGATTACTTTTTATCGCTAGAGACGTAATATTAAACCCGTAACTTCTCGATCGCGAATTCATATACTACGCGAATATTTCCAGAATCGCGAAAAATAAAATGCCAAATTTAAAACATGTCGGCAATCTAAATACTCATAAACAGACACCTGACTGTCCAAATTTTCAGAAAGGCGAAGTGTAAATACAAGCATTTCATTTATTTTTCCCTGATAGATATTTAAAGATATAAACTGATAAACAATAGACCATATAGTTTATAACAAAGCTTGTTCGTGATCAAAAGTAGTCTTTCTTTTCTCAGATTGGAGAAAGTTGCATGCTGTGTATAACATACAATAAAAGAAGATTTCTATCACAACTTACAACATAATGTAATTAAGCTTGACATTTTCTTTAAGAGATCGTCAACGGAACATTTCCAGTAGACACCTTTGATCTGAGACAGCGACTTACACACAGACAATGTTGTCACGACATTGATGGTTTGTTTTTAATTTCATATCACGATGTTAAGTGTTTCAAACAGCAGGATTAAGAAGCACGTGATTGTTTATAGTAACATGGTTTATTTGTTTATGATCATCCTAAGCATATCATAACAAACTTCCAAATAATAATCTGATAGCGTATATCGATAAATGTTTACAAAGAACGTCATTATTATTTTAAGCGAATGAAATTTTAAATTTAACTTCAACAGCTTTCGTCATTCGTTAATGTTCGGTAAACGAAAATATTGATCAAAATGTCATAATCTGCTCTACGCCGACGGTAATGCAATTGTGTTTTGTTTGTTCGTTTTTTTTTTTTTAAATTCAAAATTAATACCGATTAATCAATGATTCAATGAGTATATGAAATATAAATTGTGATAAATAAAATTAAACAATGATATAGAATTTAAACCAAACGCAAGTCAATCATAAAGAAGATTTATCTCTTGAAATGAAATATCAGATAATACAGAAAATATTATTTTATGCAATTGCAGTTGATCATTGGTGACAAAACATTGTTATTACTTCTGTCATATAAATTCATTCAATACATTAAAAAAACCGTATATGACAATATTGAATTTAAGATACAGGATTGATTCCTCGCTTGGCGCTCTGCACTAAAGAAGATCGACTAACGACTGGTTCACTGGTGTCAGGATAAATAACTTGTTAACCAGGTTAACTTTGCATTCAACTGCACTACCTTATTAAGAAAATAGTTTTATTAGTATCAGTATTATTTGTTTTCATGTTAAATTCAAAACAATAGACGACGTAAAAATTACCAAAGTATTATAAAAATCGCAATCTTATTGCATGTTTAGTTTGAAAAGAGAGATGTCTTAGAAGAACTTTATTAAACTACTTCATGCTACTGTAGGCTATATGTCATCTGATATTAAATATGACAACATCGAGAAGATTACATGCTTTAGATGATAAAGGTTTAAAGAAATGTCAATGGTTCGACGGGAGTTGCTTTTGAAGGACATTTTAAAAAAAATTAATAACAGAATGTCTTTCAGCATATTTTATTACATGCATACAGTTAAAATCTATTGAACAAGTTCTACATTGGTAAAAATCAAGCAAGCTTTAGGGATATTAAACGCTACGACGTAGAACAATTTTCTTTTATCACAGGTTAACCAGTTAACAAATAAACTTAAAAATGACATTTTACATTTCCAGTTTATCAACCTCCAAATGGTGTTAGCAATTTAACAATTTGTTCAGGTAAATATTTTACGTTTAATTTAAAACCTGAAACAACATATGAACAAACTGACCTCCTCTGATGGTAAAATAAACTGACGGTAAAATAAAACAAAAGTATTTTAGCTCATATTTGTACACATTCAACTAAAACAAGTAACGACAAACGACCAAAGACAAGAACACAAGATATTGTAAAGAAACTGCTGATTACACGTTGTGAACAGGACATTGGATATATAGCCGATATGATGACATGTGATGTGGTTAAAAGTTTCATACGTCCCCATACGGCTCTTAAACCCACACGTAAGTGGGAGGTCTTGGGATCGAACCCCCGACCGGGTCTGACCCATGACTTGAAAGTGGGCAGTGACTGTTCTTTCGCCAGGCACTCGGCATTACGAAATGAAAGTCACGGTTCTTTCGAATGGGAACTTAAAATAAACGAGGTCCTGTGTCATGGTAGGCTTGGCACGATAAAGAACCCTGTTGTATAATGCCATCAGCGCAACGCACAGGCAAAAATTCAGCACTTTCGCCTATAACGTCTCGATATAAGTGAAATACTAGTATTTTTGACCGGGACGTTAAACATCATTACTCAACTCAACTCTCTTAAACACATATTTTAGACAATCCTGATATTATTATATCAATGAGACAATTACCTGAAAATACAAACCATATATCCTAAAATAGTTGTAACATACTGCATTTAAGCAAATACTGTTTAGACGCGTTTATTTAAGACCTTGGTTTTCTTCTCGAATCTATTTCACACTATATATGTATGTTATTTTAACATTTACTTTCTCTTTATTGTGAATAAAATATTGTTTAAATTTTATACGTAAAATGGGTAAACGTAATAAACGTTTTACTAAGATGCAATTGTAATGGAATAATACATTAAACAGTGATTCATTTTAGAATTTTGATACATGATATGGGTAAGAAATTGGTAATAGTTTGCTTAATTTCATATCAGAATACCGCAAAGGGCATACACGTTCAAATGTAACGAAGAACCAAGCCAAATCGTTAGAATTATTAATTATTCGCTGCGGGGGGACTTTTGTTACCTTCCCTTTTTACTAAAAATCTAATTAAAGATATTAGGCATTTCCTTTCATGTAACTGGGAGTTTCTCTATTGATGAAAGTTCCAAAACAAGCGAGTCTTCGGGGATATTGAACGCAATGACCTAAAGAGACTTGACTTCTTTATTAAATGTCATCACGCAAATAAACAGCTGAATTTTTATGATAATAACTGTGTATTTAATTTATTTATTTATTTATTTTAATTTATATTTATAAATACCTTTTTTTTTTGGGGGGGGGGTTAATGAAGACCAAAAAACAAACACATTAAGGTTGTTTTTCGATTGTAATCAGAGGTAAAATGAAATTAAAGCAGTAATTTGTAGTTAGACGTGTGCTTGGCTAATGTTATCTAAATCACAAAACAACAAGAACAGAAGTCGATAAAAGTCTGTAAAAACCACTGATAGCTGACCATTGAAAATAAAGAAATAAAGTCCATCAATGAATTAATCAAAGTATCGATTTATGGATTAAGTTTTTGTATAGACGTTTATTTACATTATTTGTGCTTCGTAAGATATCTATGAGAATAGACAATAAAACATTTTCTTAGCACAGTGTAGAACAAATTAATCGCTTGATGTATACTTTTCTATATGTATATATTTGAATTGACTATGAAGTATGAAATGGCTTACAAAGATATCTTGGAGCACATTATCCTCCATGCACCCGGAGTTGTACTTTAAAGATTGCGTTGGTCTTGGGTAAGGTTTGAAATATAAACACATCTTAAGTATATCCAAGGTCATCGGCCAAAGAGGTCACTATATTATTGGTCATTTTGTAAACAAACAACAAACAGAAGGAAAAATTTGATTGTCAAGTTATCAACCCATATAAGACTGGTGTTTATAACATTTGGTATGTTTTTAATCAGCCCTTCATTTTAACAAAAATATAACGATAAAGTAGGCAAAATAAAGGACGAACCAAACATGGATTAAGGATGATTAGAGTAGAAGGTGATATGTATTTTATACACATCAGAATGAAATAAAAATACGGCTAAAAAGTTTCTCGTGAATGCTTGTTTTTATAGTAAAGTAATTTTAGTGTGCATTTTTTTCTTTTCTTTTTTTCTTTCTTTTCTTTTTTCTTTTTTTTTGGTTTTTTCTGTTTTTTTTTGTTTTGTTTTTAGCTTTTTACCATTTTCTTAAAATAATTTGTGTTCTGTTTGTTACGTTTGCCTGTAAAATGCGTAGCGTAGCGAAGCGGTGTTATACTAAATTTGTTGTCCAATCCTTATAATTACAAACGTTGTCTCTTTATTAAAATGTCTTTAAATAACAGTGGAAAACACCGAAAGTAGTTCGGCAAAAGTGCAAAATTATACGAAATAAATTGTCAAAAATGACGTCATACAGGATACATCGACCAATTAAAACACAATGAAATCGGACATCACGCGCAGTTTGTAATTATATGTGTTTTATACACGTCAGAATGAAATAAAAATGCGGCTAAAAGTTTGTCGTGAATCTTGTTTTTGTAGTACAGTATATATAAGTGTGCATTTCTTGAAAAATTAGGTATTTGGAGTGTCATCAAATACCGGCACGGATTCTCTAATATTGAAAAAAAATTATTTAGGAACTAGATGGTCCGTGAACTGATGTTTTTGGGATGATAAATTATTAGTGGCAAATTTACATCAACAGTGAATAGTTAATTCGAGCACCGAATTCAAACACATAGACTCATTGATTACATTTACTTCAGTAAGGTCATTTTGTCATCATCAAAACAATAGTTGGAAGTTCCTATGTCTTTTGAGTTTTCAATCGAATTTGAATATTTATTTTGGTACTTGTAAAATGTTACTGCTGAAAATTCAGTTAAGGACATTTTTAACAATTTTGTTAAAATCTCAGTCATGCTGTGATTACAAATGAACAATTTCCCAATATTGACACGGAATGTAATATTTATAATTTGCTTATTCAAAATTCATCAGAGAATTACAGTAGGGGAGGGGCATTACACTCTTTTAATAAAATGAATGTCTTTTTATAATTCAAGCAAAAATTAGTTTCTTAATCTTTCAAGCAATGGTGTTTAATTACTGAAGTAGTGAATAATTTAAGGATAAAGTTTGATAATAATGCAAAAATCTCGTAATCAACGTAACGTTAGAAGCAAAGTAAATCATGATGTCTTTAATGTAACGTTACAGCGATAAAGAATTCTACATTGTTTTTAATGATTTATATTAAGCGGAACAACTGTGTAACAAACTGCAGTTGATAATGGGGTTTAAACGGTCAAGTCTTAGTAATTTGCAGCGAATAACACGATTTACTGCAATTATTTATCATGTCATCAGAGATAAATACTTGTAATCATATATCTGTATTTTCAATATTCTGGTATTACCACCCACACCAACAGCTTAATCATTCTCTAATTGAAGATCTGAGACATTCATTAATCTGCGTTCCTGACATTAAAATATTCGATACCGAGATCCAAACTTCAAACTAATCGAATTTCAAACAAAAAGCATGTTTACTGGAATACTGTTCAAGGATATTGAGATTTTGAAAAAGCAACCATTTCTTTCTTAGCAGAGTGCTCGAAATGTCACTAATAGTAAAAAATTCATTATGAATTAGGTATTTATGTTGATTAATCTTGAAAAAGGAATTTTTTGTTAAAATTTTTTGTCTAGTAATTAGTTTTCTTCAAAATAAAGGAAAAAGCAAAGATTTGTGCAAATAATTTTTGTAGGAATTTCAAATCTAGTCAGGGCCTTGGTGGCAAAGTGTTCTAAACGTGCGATTACGGATCACAGTGCCTATTACCGCCTAGGTACGAATTCCGCTTGGGTATGTCCTAGTGTGAGAAGTTTTGTCAGTTTGCTTGCCGAAGTCGGCGGTCTTCTCTGGGTACTCCGGTTTCCCTTACCATTCCAGAACTTACCACCTAGTTATAAGCAAAAGAATCTGGACTGGATCATGGAACGTTAAACAGCATTACTTTATTCTCCACACTTTTAGTTTTGTTTGTGGTCCCATTAATACAAGTGGCTAACACGCTCAAGTCGATACGTTTTTTTCGTAAGGGGGAAAAGGTCAGATGTTTTCTTGGACACCACGGCACTGTATTATAAACTGCTGGTAAGACATATATTTAGTACGTATACACAATCGCAGGCTGTGTGACATACAGGTAGTAAATAAATGCGTGAAACTGTAGTTGTCAATCTGTTAAAAGTAATCATGACTACGTATTGAAACCTTCAACGTTATTTAAACTTAATACAATAAGTTACTAATTCTTTTTGCAGTGTACAGATTTTTATTAATCTATTCGTTGTAAATTAACATGTGCTTTATATCGTTGATTCTTACCGAGTTATTTTAGAAACCACCAAATGTCAAATCTCAATCAAGTTATTTGTCTGAATTAGATGGAGTGGAGGGGAGCAATGGTATTTTACGACCCGGTCAAGATTTCTTCACTTATATCGAGGTGGTCAGTTCTGTTATGGTGGAGGAAATGGGAGATCCCGGAGAAAACCACCGATCGCCGACAAGCAAACGTTCTTATGCAAGGACCTGTCCAAACGGGATTCGAACCTAGGCAATAAGAGGCACCGTGATCAGTCAGCGCGCTTCAGGTCAGTCGACCACCAAGCCGCTTTTTTTTTTTTAAAATTCATTTTTTAACAAAAGGAATAGTCAAATATAATACTCACTGGTGAATGCATGTCTCTATTCAAATCAAGCTCGGTGGTAAAGCGGTCTAAAGTGTGTGCTTACAGATCACAGTGTCTTTCATCGCTTAGGTTTAAACCCCACTCGAGCCGCTCCTTGTGTGAGAAAGTTTGTCAGGGTTTTTCCTCCATGATTCCTAAACTGATGTTAGTGGAAGCAACTTGACGTGAGCGTAAAACAACATTAATCCAATCCAATTTTATCATACTAACGTGACAATAAAATTTTAAAGTGAAGAATTTATACCTGAAGACATCTACAGCAAAATGACTTTAAACAGCGGCTTTTGTGCAGATTCTGATACGTCTAACTGTTTTGACACCCACAGGAAAACATTATATGAAGGAGAAATGTTATTTATGATCTTTAAAGTTATTGACAGTGTGCAAATGAAAATGCGTTCATGTGATACTTTTGAATTTTTTATAAAATAATACATTGAACAGTATTGCATAGCAATAATTGTCATGCGATGTTTTTGAATGCTTAATTTCATAAAAATTCAAAAGTGCCACATGACAATTTCACTGTAATTGAAAAAAAATTCCCTAGTAATTGCACCCACAATGTACATGTATAAGCAGAACCGATACGGTATTATCATTAATTGTAATGTGTAGTGTTTTTTATGACCGTTCTAAGTACTTGTTTTTCTGATGCAATTAAATCTGCTATTTTGTCACGTAATTATTTTATTTCATAAAACATGGTTTTTTAAAATTCAGAACCAAAATTTTATTTACAAATTTTGAGTCTCTATGAAGATTATCTTGACAAATTGATATAATTTTGAAAATTCTACAGTTAAGAAAGCCTAGACAAAAAGAATTTGCAACTAATTTTAATAATTTTTTTTTCGAAAACTCGACGTATTTCTAAATTTGAGATAAAAGCAGTTTAGATAGAAGACCAAAAGCAAAAAAGCTTACTGATTAAGCCAGTATGACATCTTTTATTAAATCATTAAAATGCGGAAGTTTAATCTCCGTTACTAATAGATACTGAAAAAAACAACAACAACAGACCTTTGCACGGACAGTTGTTTTCTTTAGTTTTAAACAGTGTTATAATTAGTTTTAAAATAGAAACAATGCTTCTTAAGAAATTACATAATATGAAGTACAAGAGGGTTTACACTTGTAAAAGAACATTTGATTAAATAATTCATATAAGACAAAATTGGTGTTGAAAGAAAGTTCATATATTGGCAATATACGATGTAAATGTGTGTGAGCATTAAAAAGCAAGTAACAGATAACTGTTAATTAATGTAAGATAACTTTCATGTTATCTAAATATATCTTAACAATGAATTTTTGTTCGATAATAATCTATTGCGTAAGAGAAATATAAAATTGCAACGCCCTAATAGTTATTCACTATATTTAGAATCATCACGCAGAAATTTAAAACCCCACCTGTTTTACTCTTTGATATACATTTGGTCTGGTATTATAAATGCAGGAACCAGAATAAAGATGCAAATACGACAAAGGAAAATATAGAACACAATTGAAGAAATACGATCTTAAAATGTGAAATGCCACATTTTCTTGGCGAAATAAATGTTCAACAACGATGCAAATGAAAAGAAAACGAGAAAACTTTCCAAAGGCTCTAAAACGAACTTCTCAGAAATATGAAAAACATTAGGTTTATTCAAACGTGATAAATATTGATTTAACAATTATTTTTCTAGCAAAAAATAAAAATATGTCACATACACAACGTCGCTTTGACTTTTCGGCTAGAAACAGAATAACTGAATTGGTTCTTAATCCAAAAGCTTGAGTAGAGGAAAAGAAAAAATGTCTAACATGTTGTAAAGGTGATCTTTTATTCAAGAAATCGCCGTTTGTTCTTAAATTAGAAATTGGCCATAAATTACATTCAAATTCAAATTGCAAGCAGAAATAGGAGCTCAATAAAAACTCTTCAGAATTATAAACTTAACCGATTTTACAGAAAAAGATTTTCGGGTATTTGTCGATAATATTCGGTGTTTGGTTTTGTTTGTTAAAGCTGCATTAAGTTTTTCAATTTTCTGATTTTTTTTTGGTTTTCTAAAAATATATATAGTTTTTTAAAATAGATAAGTTCTAATCACGATCCGTGAGATTCATTTTATAAAATTTCATTCCTTTAAGTTGTAATTAAACGAAATCCTCTAACCGGTTGGTCAATGTTTATCGATGATTCAATTATGAGCCGGGACATGCGCACGGATGTACGGAAACTCCAATAAATCGAAAGTGAAACCTGACAATTTGTATTAATTGTCCGCCATTAATATCCAGATGTATTCGCAATAATGTTATGTATTCCTTACAAAATCACAAAAATTCAATGAAGTTCTATGTTTAATTTATCGTATTTCACCGGTTTGTAAGTTGTGTTTAAATGACCCGGTTTTTTATGACTAAAGCATGTTCTAATATTAGATCCCACATGCTACATCTCGTTGGGAAATTATTGTTGTTTCTGTACGGCTTTTATCGTTGAACCAAATGTAACATTGTTGATTAGGAACATCATTGATTAGATCAGCACCGTTTTAATTTTTTCCTAGGCAAACTTATGCAGCTTTAAGTGAATAATTAAACCTCATTGTCGAATTTGACTCGATTTAAAAAAAAAAAACGAATTGAATCTTCCATAATATCATCTAATTGTTACTAGATATTTTGAATTGTGTTATGGTAATGGACTTTACATATTGGTTATTTATGCATGTATATGCATGGGTATCGGTTTATATCTGATTTGATGGATTTTTGTGACCAATAATAAATAGCTTTTAAAGTACTTTTCTTGATAATGTAATATATTAATATATATCATCAACATTTATTTCTACAGTTATAAGCGGCATACGGCGCAAATTAAGAAACGTAATTGACTTCACAGATAATTTTAATAATAAACTAGAGGCCTTTTTTAAAATCACAGCTTGAGCCCCCAATATCACATGTAGCCAATTATACCACATAGAATGACACTTATTTCTTAGATTTGGTCACAATTAAGTCATAATGAATAATAATTTTCTGTAGGTCATTAACTTTTTCAAAGATTTCGTACAAAGAAGAAAGTTCAAATTGCAGCATGATATATATAAAATATTAATTTCAGCAATGAATAAAATAATGATTGACAAAATCCTACTATGCGTACAATTAGTAGTTCCAGTTAAGCATTAAATTATATTGAGAACCATTAATACATTTAATTGTTAAATGTCATCGTGTTTAACTATTGGGAATATGATAATCCAATGTCCTGAAAATTGCCAAAGTTCTAACAGTTTAATAATAAATAACCGTCTTGCCCGGTTAATAAACCTGTTTAAAATGTAACAAAATTATAAGTGCAAGGTTCAAAAGTATGTTAAATAGACACACATTGACTTGTTATGATTTTGAAGTATGTTATTCTCCCGAGTTTTCTTTGATCAGACATTGTTCTATATAATGAGGAATGAATAACATTGATCCTGGGTGGTCAATATGTTAGTCATATTTTTATGATCTTTTTGTAGAATATGTGTATTTACAAGAATTTGACCAGATATTTGTATTAAAATAAAAATAAATGTCTAGAAAACCAGAACGTGACAAAATACAGAAACATAAAGCGTAAAATGGAAATTTTTAATCTGAAATCGTCTTTAGTGAATGTCAGTAGCAATTGTATTTTTGTATTTGTCAAAGTATAATATATATATATATATATATATATATATATATATATATATATATATATATATATATATATATATATATATATATATATATGTCATATCCATAAACAAACTAACGAAAAGCTTAAAGACTAATAGACTCGCGTTTTAAGCATCCTTATATAATCAGTAACATTTAAACCAAAAGTATCTGTAAACTTGTCAACAACATTTAGGATCTATTATGCAAATGTATGTGTTGTCTTTTTTCGAAGTTTAGAGTTGTATATCATTTACCTAAAATGAGTTTATCCATTTTTGTGGCACTAGGTCATCGCATCATGATTTATTTTTTTTTGTTCCTAGGACATACATATAAAATGTTATGTTTTTGTTCTCTTCCCAAGTGCCTATATAAGTACCCGACTGTTATCTGGAAACACAAACTTATCAAACACGAAAGCAAGAAAATTTACATTCTTTCTGATGTAATTCGACATCCTTTTATAACTCCTTCTTGCTAAGTACGGTTCGTGACTGGAATACAATACCGATTGAAATTCGGAATAACGAATCAATATATATTTTCTAAAAAATATCTTGACAAATGCAATGATGTGCCCAAATACTTCCAAAGCGGTTCACGACTAGGCCAAATTTACCATGCAAGAATAAGAATGGAATGCAGTGCCCTTAATGCACATTTTTTTAAACAAAATTATTATTGACAACCCTTATGTAGATGTTGCCTTATTGAAACTCCCGAACATTTCTTTTTACAATGCCCAATTTACAACAAATCATTTTCCTACCCTTTATTATATCTACAAATTTATTACTATACGGTGATGCTGTAAACCTCAGTGTTGATGATAATATTCATATTTCTTGTGTTGTTCAAAATTACATATTGTCATCTAAAAGATTTGGACAATAACCCTCTCTCTCTCTCTCTCTCTCTCTCTCTCTCTCTCTCTCTCTCTCTCTCTCTCTCATTTGCTATATTATTTAGTTCTTAACAATATAATACAAAATGTATATATAACATCAACTTGTTCATCTGATTGTAACTTGCATTATTTAATTAAAATTGTGGAGACGAGTTGATATAAGACCTATGTCTTGTTCTCTAATCCATTTCACACTATATATATGTATGCTATTGTAACATTGATATTTTGATTTTCTTCTTTTTTTGTGAATAAAATATTGTTTAAACTAATAAGTACCTATACACGCAATTTTAAAATTTAATCAGTTAAAACCATTTATTAAAAAATATTTAGTCAGTTTACCGCAAAAATTCAGCAAATATAGTCAAAGTTTTATTAAATTTTGTTTTTAAAATCCAGACAATTTAAAACCTAACGTTATTTTATTTTTTTTTTAGAACACTACACTTTAATTATTATGTCTATCTCCAAATATACACGATAGTTTCAGTTATTGATTAGGTGACTTGGTTTTTCAATCTTTCAAGAGAACTGTCATTCAAAGCAGTTTTTAATTACATCCAACCCTTATTTTCTTTCATAAAATATATGACTACCGTCTTAAAACCGAATCTCACTTTCGTTTGTAGTTTGGTTGTACTGATGCGTTATCTAAAACGGTTTTTAGTCTTGCCGGGTTATCGGTTAGGTTGTAATAACATCTTCAATAAGAGATTTGATTGTCTTGGGCGTTCTACCGAATCTCAGCGATGGTAATTGCAATTTACCTTATCAAAACTTTTATAAACATGAACTATCAATTAAACATGATGTTTTTTTTTCTAGTAGGACAATAGTGATTTTACACTGATGCAACAGCTTAATAGAAAAAAAAGTTTTCTTTTTAATTATTAATTGATTAAATTTCGAATTTCATCAAACAATTTTCATAAAAAGTTTTTAACAAAAAAAGTTCCAAGTTTCTTAAAGAAGGCATATATTTATAAAATAGTTCCATGGACCTTAAAACTCATCCACATCATTTGCAAAATACAATAGACGATAACGGTAATTTAAGAAACTATTCAAGTTTCCCCAGTTTGGACCCAACTGTCACAATACTTAATCAGAAATATCTAGTCACCGTTCATTTATAAATATCTAAAATGCATGTCTAAATAAAGTACAATGAATAATTTTGTAAGTAGTTACCCATTGTCAGTATACTTATGCAGCCTTGACCTTGACCTTTAAACCTATAACGTTCAATCATTTACAAAAAAAAAAAATTGTCATACATGTATCAATACATACAATATACATGACTATATTAAAAGTTTTTAAGATAATAAACAATTTTGCATTTTTTTAGGCACTTAAAACCTTGACCTTTGAACCTATTACCTTAAACTATATATCAAAATGACCGTCATATCAATATCTATAATATTTAAATATACTATATAGAGAATATTAATAATTTTTAAGATAATTAAAATTTTTAGTATTTCTAAGAAGCTGGGAGTGGTCGTGACCTTCAAACCTATGACCTTGAATCATATATCAAAATTATCTTTATATCAATCCATACAATAATCTAATATACATGCATATACAAAAAGTTTATAGTGTTTTAGATAATTAACACTTTAAAGCATGACCTACAACAATATATCAAAATTTTCGACATATGAATTCTTACAATATTCTGATTTATATGCCTATACAAAAATTATAGTTTTCAAAATGAATAACAATTCAAAATAATTAACTACCGTTTGTACAAATCTGAAACTAAATGGAAGAACTGAGGTATATTTTTTTAACATTTTAGGTGAAGATTATTTAAGTATTTACCTATTTTCCTTTTATGGCGCCCCAAGAGGACATAACTCTTTCATTTGTGCAAAAGGCCTCCATACAGGCATGATGATCTCGAAGTTTCATCAAATTTGTACCATTGGTTTTGGAGGAGAAAATTAAAATGATAAACGTTTAGGCACGACGGACGACGCACGACACGCGACTCAGATGAAGATGGATCGCAATAGCTCAAATGAGTTTCAGCTCAAGTGAGCTAAAAATAATTATTGATATAAAAAGATTAAGGATTTGATATATGATATATTTCTATATATCACTTTATATATTTGAAAGTTAATAAAAAAGGACAAAACATTTTATTTTACATATTAAAGCTGCATTCTGTTTTATGAATATTTGTTTTTGATTTTCTAAAAAAATATATTTTTTAAAAAGATAGCTTCTAATCACGATCCATGAGATTTATTTTCTAAAATTTTATTCCTATCAACTGTAAATAAACGGAATTCTCTAACGGGCTGGTCACTTGTTTAACGATGATTATTATAAGCTTTGAACATGCGCACTGATTTACAGAGACTCGAATGAATCAAAAAGGCAAAACTGAAAAATTGCATTAATTGTTCGTCTTTAATATCCAAATGATGTTATTTATCCCTCACAAAGTCAGAAATGACAAATTTAATGAAATTTTGGGTTTAATTTATCGCTTTTCACCATTTTGTGAGTTGTGTTTAAATGACCAGATTTTTTTATGACGTAACCACGTTCTAAAATTTGATCCTACAGGCAACATATCGCTGGGATATTACTGATATTTCTGTATTTATTCGAGCTTTTATCGTTGAACCAAATGTAACATTGTTTGTTAGAAACATTATTAATTAGATCAGCACCGTTTTATTTTTTTCCTAGGAAAACTCAATGCAGCTTTTAGTTGTGTACTCTGGTCTCAATGGCTTTGGTTTGCACGGTAAATAGCGATAAAAAATGATACTGTTTGATTATTTCAATCAGGCAAAAAGTAATTTCCTCAGTTAACCTATTTATATTAACTTAAATGTCAATATTTAACGCTTTGTAAGATAGGTTAAATTTGGTTCATTTTAAATGAAAATATATACTTTGCCCTATTTATTCAGACTTATTTGTTTTCTAATCATGTGGTTATATGTTCATTTTCAGCATTTTCAACATCAATATGAGAGAAGAAATTCTAAATACACGTTTTGTAACTACAACTCGTCCATTTTATGTTTATATAATAAGTTTGTAAATGTACTATTATAATACACCAATGTTGACTTGAGTATCGTCCAAATTCTGGAAAATTGTTTTTTTTATGTGTGCTTGTCTTGTGTAGCTGTATTATTATATACCTGTACTGTGCCGCTTTGTTGGTTGCATTTGCTGTTGCCGAATTTAATTGCTTTTTTCAATTCTAAAATAGACTTGGACAAAAGTAATTAGGACATTAAAACAATATTAATAATTTACAGGTTAAGATATCGCTTTAATGCAGTAAAGAAAAAACATACAGGTATATGCAAGCTTATTCGAAATACCTAATTACCGTCTGAAGACTCAGATTATTATCATAAAATTTTACAAACAACCATTTTTCTGATTGGCACAAGAAATATGTCTTATTTTCTGTGTAAATACCTAAAAATAGTGGACTGCAACAAAATAATTTTCGAATTATTGTATAGACAAAAACAATATAGACAATCCTTGAGACATAACAAAAGAAACAACACAAATTATATCATCGATGAAAGAAACATTGTTTTATCTTCGGTTACATAATATAATTACGTTCTGTTTACATTGTCTGGGCTATTAACATCTTTTCTTGACAATTGTCTTTTAAAAAGTTACGTCTCCTACTAGTATGTTCCTAAATAAGATTACAAAGCAACATGGACAATCACTCTACTAAATAAGACACTTAAATTGTTTTTATCGAAATTACAATTGACAGTTTTCTTATTACTATAGTCCAAATTTTGAATGGTACAAAATGACATTGTTTAACATACAATTCTTTACTTTGACAACTATTCCTGTCAGTTTCTTCATTTAAAGGTTTTTTATTAGTGTTGATCACAACATCTACATTAAAACGTTTATGTTATAAAAAAAGAACAGAAAAATATATTTACAATTTTCTTAGGTTCTTATAGATCCATTACATTTTTCGGCCGTTTTATAAGGCAAGGGCATAAAATAAACGACTTGCAATGTGTTGTTTGACATTATGCTGATGATTTATAAATGATAACTTAGTCGAATTTAAAAAATGCCATTCAAAGATATATATATATATATATATATATATATATATATATATATATATATATATATATATATATATATATATTAAAAATAGTTAATTGTGAGACCTTACCGCAAAAGATGTAGACAATAAAACAAACTCTTCATAAAAAGTAAAATAAAACTCAATTAAATTAGTTTTTAGAAGAAATTCTACCTAGATATTAACAGAGTTAATCCTAAAAATATGAGTATCTCCTAACAGCTTGTAAGAGCTTTAGATTGTAATTTCATCACCGTTATAATTAAATACAATCTGAATATCAGAGTAATAAATCACGATTTTTCAAAACATTGTGAAAGAGAATTAGCTTCTGTATAAATGATTGAGTGCAGGGGAAATATGTGGGATCTATTAAGATCAGTCATTGGTTAAATAATTTCCCTGGCTTCCTTCCATTTATTTTTATCGGAAATACTAGTACTTTGTAAAGTGACGAAATTAGGCTAACATTATTGATTCTGCAATATTGCAAGCCTAGTCTTATAAAGGCCCTTAAAGAGTTTAATTGCACTCATCGCAGTATTTTTGATTATAACATATATATATATATATATATAATTATTATTATTATTATAAAGTCGCTGTATCACACTTTTCCTGAATATATTTTATACGACGTATAGTTCCTTTAGACAGAACGTGGTTACCCTTCTGGAGCACCCAGTCTCACCTCCCTGGTGAAAGTTAACGAGTTTTACTGAACAAGCCAGTATTAAAAGGTTTTACTTTGTTTCTGGATCTTGATTAAGACAGGAATTGGTATATTTGTGTTTGATTGTATATAATGATCTATTTAAAACACTTAAAATTAAACAGAACAAAATATACATAACATAAATAATGAAGGGATAAAAATATTCAAACGGAAATTGTAAAAATAAAAAATATTGCTAATCTCAAATCAATGCACACAGCAAATTTCAAAATGGAATCTATTTTTGAATATTTAGGTAATCGGACTTATTACAATTTTTTCTATAAATACTAGCATATCTTTTTTGTATTATGCATTTGCATGTACTGCATGTTTCCCCATTACTCCTCTTATATCAAAATATAGATTTATTGCGTGTTTTTTATTTCTATTAAATGTACTTTATTAATGAGTAATAATTGATTTTGACAAAAAGAAGGAAATTGTTATTGTTATATGTTCTATATGTTTTACCTGTACAGTTATGTTTGTTAGATTTGTACAAAAGACACTATTTAGTTATCTAGAAAAGACCTTTGAAAGAAAAATATTCTGCTATCTTTCGATAATATTGATGTCACATGATGTAATAAAATCTCTCAACTTCTCCGGCCGCTAGTGTTACTGATGAGGAATGACTTTCCGAAATGTGTCCATATGGTACATCAAAATTAAACAGGTATTTAGTAAAATATATACAAAGAAGAAAGTTTATATGGTTAAATAATTAAATTTGACCTCAATAAGTGTCTTTAATAATTAAAAAATATTCAGACTGGACGGATTTGGTGTGTGTTACTAACAAAGAATATGATACAAGAATTTCACGGAATTAAATGTCTTTCTTTTCACAAAACAGTGGATAGCTGAGCTATAATTTTTATTCTACATAACAAGAAAACTTAAATCACATCTTATAGAAGAAAGTATTCATGTTTGTTTGAGGAAAAAAAATTCTCAATTTTTTATCCAAAATCTTGGATCTGCCCAAAAACTAAAAAAAATAAACTCTTATACAAGGTAAATAACCCAGAAACTAATAAAGCTTTATTTGGATTCCAAACTAATGTTGGTTTAGAACAAAATGCATTTTCTTAAAATTTGTATTTTTTCATTCAAAATCTAACACTTATCCCAAAATTGAAATTAATGGTCAACAGGCATTGTATTTAATCTAGAAACTAATCAAATAACATTTGAAATGTAATTCATCAAGATTTAGATGTACTTTCAAAATTTTCTCAAAATGTGTCCCTTTTCTGTAGGAGCATTTTCTCAAAATTCCCTTTTTCTGTTTATACCCCAAAAAGAGTTGAAACGTCAGCTTAATATACTCATGTAATCATAATAAAACTAAATAATTGATTGCAAATTTCATTGAAATAACTAATATTTTGACCTAAACATAAACTTTCACATTTTCTCAAAAATCCCTTTTTTCTGTAAAAAAGCAAGTTTTTACCCCAAAAAATAGTTGAAACATACAGCTAATATACTCATGAAATCATAATTAAACTGCATGATGAAACTGTGCTGCAAATTTCAATGCAATAAAATAAACATTCAAATTTTGACACGCCGCCGCGGGCGACACCGGAAAAGTAACACCTAAGTCTCGCCTTATGGTGATACCAGGCTCGACAATAATGTTTAATGCAGTCCTAACTAACGGCCTCACTTTTTGCACGGAAACATAGTATTTAAAAAAAAATCAAAAGATATTATCGATGATTTTATTGACAAAGGCGAGGATCAGTTACACTTCATTATTTATTTGCAATCAACGGTAATTTAGTTTATAAAAGTAAGGTAATAATTTATTAAAAGTACATATGTAAGTCTTTGTTTTATATCGTTGCGTTACTTTTAAAGGTATTTTTAAAGGAAATCAAAAAAAGTATCCAATAACATATTGGCAGTATTAAAACAGTAAAACCTAATTGCATGTATTTAAAAAATGGACCTACAGCATTGTGTATATTGTAAAACTTTAATTGAGGCTTCTTCTATTGCATTCAGTCACATATGGATAATAAATCATTACTTTGACATAATACAGTCCATTCTGAATAAGCAATTGTGCTACCTTATTGATCTAGTTACATGAAGATGTATATATGTTATAATAAGAAACAATGTATAGATTTTGAAACCAAATTCATTTTGTTAATCAAGGCGTAAAATTACTCTTCAGATAACAAAATAAAAACCTGACTTCAAACGAAAATTTCATTGCATTCGATAAAAACAAAATAAGCCAAAATACTCGATATAAAATATGAGATAAACTAATAATATTGGTAAAATTATCAGTCTTTGTTTTGGTTACATTGTGATATTACAATATGATAGATATCATATAAAATTTCTCTGCTTCGATCACTTTATACATAGGTATTACTTTTTACCAACGGCAAATCAGTAAACTAGATTTCTTAGAAATATTAAAGTTCTGATAACATACAGAAGAAAATATATGTACAACAATTGCGATGATATTCACTTATTATATGAAGTTGTAGTAGTGGAGAACAAAAGTCATTCCTATCATTAAAATTTCCTATCACTATTAAGCTGTTAAACCCTTTCTCTGTCAGTTACAAATCGTGTCTTATTCATCAATGTTCGGTTTACCTCGTTATATAGAATAAATAATTAGTTTGTTTTAAAATTGTTAAAGATAATGTAAAAAGGTACATTTTTATTTAAAATGTACAAATCGTGCTCGGTTCTATGTCATGTAAAATGATTTACTAAAGACACCGGTATTGTTTAATGCAATTTACTTTTTCTACCCTTCACATGTTTAGATGGCAAACATTTTAAAACAACCAACACAAACAACAAAACGTATTTCGTCATTTTTTACGTTTATGTACGAGAAATTTTAGAAGCGAGGTATTAAGGATATGCAGACGTCTGTAAAATATCCACTTGCAATTCGATTTAAAGTGTTCATTGAAAAGTAGTTGCAATGCACAACAAATAATAAAATAGTTTTGTGTATAACAGACAAAATAGTTTTTTGTGATATGAAATAAATACATGAATATTCTTTAGTTTTTACCGTCATCAACTTACTAAAGATTACTGATATATATATATATATATATATATATATATATATATATATATATATATATATATATCAGTACTCTTTAGTAAGTTGATGACGGTAAAAATAAAAGAATATTCATATATATATGTTTGTTTTATTGTTGTAAGAAGTCTTCAATATTTATGAATTCTAAGTAAGGTCAAACATGGTTTCAAATTTCAAACATGAATCAAAAGATATGTCTTAATCTACATAAAACCTTCATTTAACTATTCAACAGATTGCATAATAACATATTTTTCTTTTAATACAACTGTCTATCCTTTAACCATTTTTAAAAAAGTGAAGATGAATAAATATATACAATATAAAGGACATTCAACAACAGTTTGATAGTCAAATAAGCCTGATACAAAATAAGATATAAATACTTTCAAAAATTACAGGATAGTGAATTTTAATTTAAAATTAAAGGGAAAAAAAAAAAAAAAAAAAAAAAAAAAACTGCAAATGGAAACCATGTTGGTCGTAATATTTACGTTCACAGCAACGAAATTGAACAAAGGAAACTAACAAGCTTACCACATTAAACCGACCATTGTTTGACTCTCGATTTTGAACGAAAATATTTTTTAGAAAGATATCTAGAAGCCACATTCTAAAAATCCCGTTTAGTACCTAGAAATGCATACTTAAATGTTATTATAAAAAATAGAATCCATTTGACCAAACAGCGTACTAATAAACGTTTTATCGATAAACAGTTTTATTTCTATGTTAGAGTAAATGCTTTTGATCATGTAATTCTCAATTGGACTTTATATTGCACACTGATTCTACATTTTGAAGAGGATAGTCAAGGACATCCCTTTCTTTGAATAAAACCGACTTGCACACATAATTGACAGAGTTAGGTCAACCACCTTTTACAGAACGTTTACCTTAATCGGTATCAGTTGATTTGCAACAAGAGAAACAGCTAAAGCCCAAAAGTTGTATGAATCTCTTTCATCGCATAAAACATATTTATTATACCTTATGTTTATTATGATTTTTTTCTAGAATCTTTACGAGTTGCTGTTATGATTTTGCCGGTTTGATTTGCATGAAATATTTGTTTGAATTTAACATATAATTATGTTAGAATTTCACTGAATAAAAAACTTTGGTGTCGCTATGATCAGAAGAGTTCATTGACATTTTTCTGATAACTTTAAAGTTTACATGACGATATGATAATTTTCCAGCGTATTTTAATTTACATTTTTTTAGAAGCGGTATTTTCTGTGCCCACTTTAATAAATTTAGTTTAACACTGGGTCACAATACATTATTAAAATGTATTTTAGTTGATATTTACTTGGCCCATAATGATTTCATACCGTGCTTCGTAAGAAGTTCTTAAGAAGTTAGATAGTTCAAGTTTAGAATGATTTGTATTGACAATTGTTAATACGATTGATTTCGAATTTTGACCTTGTCTTATTATTGGACATATAATTACTTATAGTGTCATTAATGTTGGCATTGATTTCCCAATTTATTGACAAATAACTGCCTTGCCCGGGTGAAAAACCTCTTTACGATTTAATTGCAATATAAAAAGGGCAAGGTTCTAAAGCGTGTTTAGCGTACAGGAATAAAAAAACAGAACATGATTTCAGAATACGTTACAGAAACTGTGATATGTAAACAATGTAATAATAAATTTATATTAAGCCTTGATTAAAAAGTACATGGTAAACATGACATGAAATTATATTAATTAATTGTAGTAAAAATAATTTTGATGTGTACATATTTGTCTTATATGCTTATTAATCATATACTTGTATTGTATCGTGCTCTTGGTTGCATTGCATTGGCCGTTGCAAAGTTTATGTTTTAAGTTTTTTGTTCTATTATTTTTGTTAGATATTTACTACCCCTGAGCGGTTACCGCTGCTAGTGATCAACTTAGCTCAGAAGTCAGTAATTTTGCTGATAGAAATGTACTATGTAGAAACATTTTTAGTCATCGTAATTTTCAAAACAATTTCTAGATTTGTTCCCTCATGCAAAGCATACAAAGCATTCCTTAGCTGGATTTGGATTAATTCAATTTTGGAAATGTTTTGCTTATGTTTTTCTATCTATGTACTTTTTCGACCCCCTTGTGTCATTACGGAACTGTATTAAGAAATGTTTTTCCTAAATGTTGCACATAAGGCACATAAATATCAAAAAAGTATTTTTTTTAGAAAGTTATTTACGTCAAAAAGAGAGACTCGAAATGAACCAATTTTCTCGAAGAGAATTAAGAAACATACATAACACTTATTAGGTATCAGTTTGACATTTGTAGGAACACCTTAATTGTATATACCGTTTAAATAGGCTTTTTTATATTCAGGCGAATTAGAGATCTCTGTCCTAACTTAAGATGTTTCAATAAAACAAATATACAAAAAGTCTAAATTATATTTGAATTGAATTCTCAAAACCTCTTGCGACACCTGCATATTTTTAACAACCTAATCAGTTTTTGTGATTTGGCAAGAGGTTTTTGGATTTATTTTATTATTCCTTCTAGTCTAAAAATTTTAAGCACTTAATTCGCCAAATATCTCGCCAACAATGACCTGTTAACTTCATATGTCATGAATCAGTTTTTGTGATTTGGCAAGAGGTTTTTGGATTCATTTTATTGTTCCTTCTAGTCTAAAATTTTAAGCACTTAATTCAATGACAAAAATCCTTTATTTACCAGAAATATGTCTCATTTGATTTTTATTAGGTGGTCAAAATGACGACCAAACTGCTTTTAAGTTTTATTCAGTTTTTCAACAAAACTGTAACACATTTAATTAAAAATGTCTCGCCAACAATGACCTGTTTACTTATATATCATGAATCACGGTATTCAAATTGAAGATTCCAATATTGATTAAAAGTCGTGTTATAATTATTGTTATATTCTCAGGAGGAATGCCTTATAAAACTATACTTGGAACATACAAAGAGTGTCTATTTAATGTTATCTATTAATAAGTTCAGGAAGATATTGCTTTTCTTTGTTTTCAAAATCATTTCTACATATTTATAAAGAAAAGATACATACGGACCAAAGTATAATTAATTTTGCCCTTTCAGTATTTTAATAATCCATCCACTGTGAAAATTAAAAATATAGAACCAATAAAACTGATTTTCATAACAGATTTTAAACAAGTTAGTATAACTAACTGTATAGAATAAAAAAAAGATTCTATCAAAAATATAACCAGAACGCGTCTAATTAAATGTCGATTAGGACCTTTATTATAAAATTTGATTTGAGATGTCCATCTAGTGAGCCTAGCTTAGTTATTAAAAAGGACACAAAGTGCTCTAAAACACAAGTACATTGTGCTCCTAGCACTGCAGGTTAAGCTTTATAACGAAGCATAAATTAAAATGTTTTCATTTATTAATTGTTTTCTGAACGTCACTACATGATAATCTGCTGGCAAGAAATAAATCAGTTAAGAAATATAGGTATAAGACTAAGTTGTATACATGCTAGATAAAACTCATAAACTATAAGAATCTAGGGGTAAGATGAAGATTGAAATTACAGGTTTATTTCTTTAAGGTTGGTTAATTTTAAACAATTGTTATGAGTGAAAATAAAACTTTTAAATCACTATCAAGACAAAAGTCAAGGTTTTCGTTATATTTTCGTTATACAACCCAAACACGTATAAATCACTTAAATGTACTTGATGAATTTGAAAACGAACGCATCATCGTTGATAGACATTTGACAGAATTACCAATAAAAATAAAATATACAACAAGATTTTAGTGTTTTCATGACATAAGAATCGTAGAATTTCACTCTTCAGGGCATACTTAACACTAAACATAGTTATGTTTTGTTTTACTTATAACTTTAGAGTTGGTACGCAACGATGTGTATGGTTACTTGATGATGTTTTTTGCCACTGTGTGGTTACATTTGATCATGTTATTTTCTAATTCGCAGGGAGGACATCAGTAGTTTACAACTAGTGCAATATTCAAGCATTTAAACAAAGGCCTGTAATGGATTGAACAACACATTGCAGACCGTAAAATCATATCAAGTGTAAGAATATAGAGCAAATGAGGACAATAGTATAGGTAACTAAAGACTGTCTGTAATTTCTAATTTAAGCATTACTGTATGCAATGGAATTACCACAGTTATTTCAAAAAGGGCATTGACATTATATTCATCTTAATCTTCACATTAGATTGCATAATATACTTTTGTTTAGTTTACAATTGACAGGGAAATCTTTACTGGTTTTCTAAATTATTCCATTCACAATCTGGTAATCTCAATCCAAAATTAGATTACAAAGCGTACTTGATAAATGCTAACCACTAGACGAGACGCCTTCATTTTTTTTGCAAATTACAATTTACGTTTGTCTTAATGCCAGTGTCAGACTAAGAAAAAATGACACAAGATTGGCATGTTTTGCGATTATATTCTAAAGTATATCGACTTCCTCAATCTTTTTAAACCCTTGATTCTTAAATATATCCCCAATAAGGTTTTAATTCTTATATGATTCAAATTCAGGAATAAAACGCTATTAAGAGTGAAAACACCAAAATGTTTTATTTTATTATAATATTGTTTCAATAATTTTGCCTATCTTAAAGGGAAGAAATATCGTTACTTATAAGACATCGAAGAAAACTGTAATAAAAGTAATATCCGGCTTGTGTCTGTAAAAAATTGAACGCATGTCCATGAAAACCCAAACACCTAATATGCAATGATCGTTAACAGAACCAATGTTAAACCTAATTTTTTGGCATTATTGTCAGCTGAAAAACTTGACAAAGTGACATAGCACAACACCCATGTAACATAGTCTTATTATTGTCAGTGTGCAAGATTATTATATGTGAACAAAACAAGGTGCTTTTAAGATTGAAGATTGTATAGGTTCCTGCAAACATTGGGTGTTTGAATCCATGTAGCAACGATACAATTCTGTAAATAAATCATTTCGCAAGGCAATAAACATGATTAAGGATGTTTTGTGATCAATGTCTTATCAACATCTTTATTATTTTTGGCTTTAGAATTTCTTCATCATCATAACTGAAGTATCGGTAATTTCTTCAAAACAGAAAAGAAAATACTTTAACCTCATTTTTTCATAACAATTATTTATCTAGATCTCTTAATTGATAAAGATCAGGGTTCAGGCAAAACTGAACAGTTTAAAATAAACTAAAATACATTTACAGAGAACAATGATAGCCAAAATATTTGCATGATACAATAATTTTGCTATTAAGATAACAAATGTCAATTTCTGTTGCTTTTTGTAGCTTGTTTTTACATTTAACATTTCTATTGGTTCAATGGTTCCAGTAGTTATGGGCTTATTTAGTCATGTAAGCGCTTTTTTGTATCATGGCCACTTTCAATCTAACTTAATCAGAGGTCTCAATACTTGTTTGATTTGTTTTTCTACACTGGTTTTCAAACTTTTTTCTTTTAATTGTGTTGATTTCATCAAGTATTATATTGTACTACAGATTTTTGTATTTAAAGCGCTATTTGTAACCTTTAGTAAAGCAAAGAAAAGATGAAGGTATAAGTTTTGCAAAAAAAAAAAAAAAAAAAAAAAAAAAAAAAAAAATGGAAGTAATTCCCCAGTTATGTGCTTTTTAAAAAAAACCGTTGTAACTATAAAAAAGATGAAGCATAAAACTGGGTTTAATAACAAAAGCTTTTTTCGTCAATTGTTATTAAAAACGAAAATTGATGTAATAGTTTTAATCATGAAGAACTTCAAATCATTTATATCTCTTAACTTTGTATACATTTCAAAAATTATCCACAAATAAGGTGTTAAATGGCGAGTATAAAACGTACATAACCAATTGAATTTATTGAGGTTTTTCAAATACGTGGTAAGTATTCAATATAATCTGCCAAATGATTGTATAAATTTGCAGTTTTTTCTATTTTTAAAAAAAAAAAAAATTATTTCCTTTTACACATACATGTATGCTTTTTTATTTAAAATGAAACACTACAAAAGAATGGAAATTATGCCACATAGCATATTACAAATTTAAATCATCAACTGTTGTTTTTACAAGCAGAAAAAAATGCAACAAGAAAAATTATTTGCTATTTTTGTTATTGTTATAGTACAGTTAAACTGACTTACTAAAATCTATTTTTTTTCAGAGAGGAAGCTTTTTAACACTCTTATCATCAGATATAAATATTAAATGCTTAAGGATAATGCGTTCTGTCTGTTAATTATAACGTCAAATGTAAGTTTTTTTAAAGACATCTGAATACAAAAACATAACAGAGTTGATGACGACTTAACTTGAAAGGATATTGCATTTCGGGTCATCAAACAATAGTAAAAAAAAAACCATTATTGAAAGATTAAAATAACAAAACTACTATTTTAACTTATCTCAGTGTTATTTTCAAGGTACATAAAATCGTCTTGAATATCATATAGGATTGTTCAATAAAATCTAAACAGAATGCGTTGTCCGGAAATATCTTGTTATCAACTAATTTGATTTTTAGTCAGTCGCATAATAAAATATGTGACAATGTAATAAAAATATAATAAATGGGAAAAACAACAAATCTCCATTTGTGGATGAATACAACATCACATTTTTTTTTCAAATTACCATATATAATTGCCAAATTTATATCACGGTTTATCTGGAAAAGTCATAGAGAAAATTATACAATTATGTATGGCTTAAACTAAGTATAATTATATTTTCCGATAAAAGGACACAAAATTAATATGTTTATAAGAATCACACACTGGCATACAAATTATATTTTGTGTATGCATAGTTAAATAAAAACAGTATTTATTTCTAACAAATTCCATGTTCCATGTTTCATAACACTCTATACTTGCATAAATATTTTACAATTTGCTTTGAAGATGATACTAAACATGCGTTTTATTTCAATTAATTCGAACATGCTCATTTTAAAGGGGTATCTAAATACATGTTTAAAAATAGCCTTAAATTTTCAATAAACTTGTTGAATAAAGAAAGAGAATAGCAGATGACGAAATGCATTTAATAGCAAATATATGTCTGTTTGGAATAAAGTAAAGAGCTGACATTAGTGTTTAAGGAGTTTTTTGTCTCCAGATGATGTAAACGATATATTGTTTTTGATGTTATACATTAAGTGTATTTACATTATTATGGATTATTTTTACCCCACACCAAAACATTTTAAATGTTCATGCTCTTTGACGGATATCTTTTATGTATTAATAACATTTTGTGACACCAAGCGCGAGGCTGCTAGTCGTTGCCAATATCAATTTGAATTAATATATATATAAATTGTTGTATACCCACTGTCAAAAATTGCATTGATGAGGAATAAATTTCCGAAATGTGCAAATCTGGCACATCAAAATTTAACTGGTATTTGTGTTATATATTTACTACCCCTGAGCGGGTACCGCTGCTGGTGGAGTAAAACTCCCCTAGGGTATCCATAACTCAGTAGGCAGTACTTTGTGCTGTCAAAAAATGTACCATTTAGCCAAATTTGCAGTCGTTTAAAATTTTGAAATTTATTGAAACTAAGGTTTGTTCCCTCATGCAAAGCATTCCTTAGCTGGATTTGGTTTAACATAATTTTGGAACTTTAGATTCAATAATTTTCAACTGTTTGGCTTATGCTTTTTTTCTATCAAACATTTCGGTCTTAGTGTCACTGATGAGGAATGGATTTCCGAAATGTGCACATCTGGCACATCAAAATTTAACTTGTATTTGTGTTATATATATATACATACATATATATATATATATATATATATATATATATATATATATATATATATATATATATATATATATAATGCAATTTTTGAGAGTGGGTATACAACAATTTCCTACAATATTACCAACAACTAGCAGTCTTCGTATACTTGGCAAAATAAATACACCGTATACAGGAAAAGGAATGTTGCAGCGTACAAAAAAAATTTGGCAATAGAAAATTTAAGTCATCTTGTTTGTAATCAAGATTTAACGTAGCCTGTTGTGGGTATCATAATTAAGGTATAAGTCCTATTTTAAAGCAGCATATCTTGCCTTAATTTCAAGCTCATTTGAATGACATTCACATATTCGCCAAATTTGGGTTATTTAAGAAATTAAACGTCATCTATATACTTCTATGTGAAGTGTAATAATTTGTCGACCATCCTCTTCAAATTTTAACGTGATTCTCTGGAAATGCAGCTTTGTAAAGAAACAACGCAGCAAGTAACAATGCACAGTTTGTGCCAATTAGTAAACCGTCATTTTTTGGAAAATTATATAACTGAACGCAATAAATGTTGTTTACCAAAAACTCTTACATTTTTTAGATGATTTCTAAGTATATTATTGTTTGCAGTCGGTATTGTGTTTGACAAAATATCGTAAGTCCCTGTTAAGCACTAGATATTAACATCTTGGCTTACAGTTATTGTAAAACAAAGATCAGGTGAATGGTTTGCTTTAGATGTTTTTTCATTTTAGAATGAGTGATAGTTGTGTAAAATGTACAAACTTATTTTTTAAAATACTTTTTACAGAATATTTATATGTTGTTTCACAAAAACCCAAGCAGGAAGTAATGGTGTACAGTAAGTGTCAATTGGTATACCATGCTTTTGTTGGAAAATTATTACTTAACACATTAAATGTTGTCTGCGACATTTAGTTTTGAATATCTTCACTATATTTTTGTTTTCAGTTCGTATGGTGTTTAAAAAATCCCCATTGAGCACTAGATATTTATATCTATGTATATAAAAGCTGCATTAGATGATGACATCAATAGCTTTAAAACACAATATTTACGTACATTAATGAAGTACATTATTGATTTTTAGAAGATGTTCTTGCTTACTTAGAACTTAGCTGTAACATCATCATTATACATGAATTTTACTGTTAATAAATCAATTAATTATGCACATAAATAGGGTTAATTTCGCATAATTGTCATATTTATTTTTTAAAAAAGTCGAGAACTCAAAATTAAGCCTACACTTTGTCACATAACATCAGAAAAGAAACATTTGAAAGACATATTGAAATATAAGAAGATAGAAGTAACAGTCAGTGAAGATAATGGTCTTGTTATAACGCTCTTAAGGAGAAAATACACATATGAATATTTAATGGAGTCCCACACATGTGCTTTAAAGACCTTGAAAAAATGAATAAATTTTTAATTGTTTTAAGATGACAAAATAAATATCTTTTCTCACTTTTATGATAACAATGGTGATAACATTGTAAAAAGTTGTTGTACTTAAAAAAAAGCAAACACCATTCCGGACGTTTCACTTATGGTAATCTTATACTAAGAACAAAATGTTCAGTATATCAGTTTAAATATACTATTAATCTATTAAACGTCTCGGAAAATCGTATTTAAATATTCCTATGTGAGTTCAAAACAGTTGTCTCATTCATCAATGTTCAGCAATTTTGTAAGATAAATGCACCTAATACTAGGGTTTTACCCTGAAGTATTAAAAAATTAAATCTGAAAGAAAACGCTTATCGAGAAGGTTTGTTTTTAAGGGCATTATCTATAATCTTGATTAGGAAAATATTGGATTTACATGCGTAGTTTATTTTTAAAGACACATAACACATCAGGCGACCTCTCCAAAATATTAATATCATTCGATGCATGCAAATCTATGCATGTGTCATTGTAAGTTATTTGTAAAATCATTTCTTTTAATTATTTCAGTAATAGAATCAGAGCTAATTTCCTTTTTTTTTATTAAGTCATTTGAAACATCCTTGTTAAACATTTCTGTTAATAATTAATATACAACACAAATAAAGTACATCAATTATTTTTTTTAAATGTTTTCATACTATAAAATATATTTAACAAAAGAACCTGTTTAATTGTGTTAATTTTTCAAAAGCTTAAAGTGATGATCATCGCGCAATTGTGCGTTATTGAGTTTCCCGGAATAACTAGGGCAGTGATAGTGATAGTAATATTAATTACACAAACATTCTTGTGTTTGACAAATAAAGTCGAATTGATTAAATTTTTAAATAAATTTTTGTTGAAATAGAATCTTAACTTCGGAAATAGCTTTTAGTGGGACAATAAATGGTATTGAATAAAAAGGCAAACATTTCCATATTTTTAAAGGACATAAATATCAAACGCAAATACTTGCTAAATTTTTATGTGCCATGTGGGTACATTTTGAAAGTTATTTCTTATTAGTGACACTAGGGGGCCGACAAAGTTGACAGAACAAAGCCAAACAGTTGACAATTAATCAATCCAAAATTTCAAAATTTTGTGAATTTAAATCCAACTCAAAAATGTTTTGCATAAGGGAATAAACCTTAGTTATAAACATGTTTTAAATATTACGAGGGATAAAAATTTTGCTATATGGCACAGTAGATATTAAAAGGCATAGCCACATACACACACACACACACACACATATATATATAAATATAAATATATATATATATATATATATATATATATATATTATAGCAAAACTTCTTTTCTTCTATGAGTCTTCCATTCACCTTGGCTTCCTAAAAAGTTAAAAGTTTATTTTGCTGTCTGTATTTTTAACTTTTTTATCAGTTTTTTTAACACTGTGTCAGTAATAAATGTCGAAAAAGGCTAATATAGATAAAAGGTCCTGTTCAAAAGATTATTACAGTTTTATGTAAAGGAGTGAGTGTAGGTCAAAACAGTTAAGCAGCCCAGACATCATTACCAACAAAGTGGGTAATTAAGTGGTACCAATAAAGGTTTTGCAATATTTGTTAGATGCAGTGTAGTAGAAATAAAAAATGTAGGAGACAGTTTAATAGGTGAAATAAAAACAATTTGAGTGTCGAACTGAAATGTCAGTAAGACAGTTTATTGTCACGATGCCTGATGTCTCATATCGAAAAAAAGATAAAGCCTAGCAATAGTTAAAGATTTAGGCGTTAGAGAAAAAAATTCTATAGATTTAAAATGATAGAGTTTATTGTCACGATGCCTGATGTCTCATATCGAAAAAAAGATAAAGCCTAGCAATAGTTAAAGATTTAGGCATTAGAGAAAAAAATTCTATAGATTTAAAATGATAGAATTATAGAATTTATCGCAACTGATAGTACCTGATAGTAAAATCTCAACCCGAGGCCTAATATAAGTGATCTAGAATTCACAAAGAATTAATTTATTATTAAAAGTTATTGTTAAGGTACCTAATTTGAAAATGTTTTATTCCGAATACCCTATGCTCTCTACTAACTTTAAAGAAAAATTAATGTTTTTAAAAAACATCTGAAAAACATGTCATTTATTGAGTGGTTCCAATTTAGTTCGTTATTGGGTGAAGTAAAATAAGTTTATTGTTTTTTAAAAGTTCGAATTAATTGAGCACTTCTGTAAAAATGTTGAGCTACATTGCATTTATAGTTTGTAATGCATTTAGTTTTTTTACGAAATATAAACATTGCTACTTATGATACAAATAATTAAATTTAAAATCTTTTCTTTATGAACATAATATATACCAATTGCCACCAACATATTTTTTCTTGAGCAATGCAATAATTGAAAACGTTTATAGATCTTAAATGTAAAAAATGTACAACGAACAATCAATTAATTTTGAAGTTCAACAGGTTTTTATGATAGATAATTATTGTTTGTAACCATATTCTATTTGGATTTTGTAATATTATTTTCTTTTACTGGTACGTCAAAATTAGACCTTGTTACAATTATCTACTTTAGTTTTTAAAAGTAACAAAATGAAATAAAATCAAACATGTACTTAAATCGATCGACGTTTTGTATTAAAAGAGTCCATTCGTAAGTGTTACATGGGCACACAATTATATAAAATGTTTAGTATATTAATATTTATATTTTCGATGTGCATTACAAGATTGGATGCAAACAACTCCTTGAAAAATGTAATTTTTTATTCTATTTTTTATTTTTTTATTTTTATTTTTTTGTTTTGTTTTAGATGAAGAAACATATATAACAAAAAGCAGAACTAAGAGAAATAAGTTGAAAAACATATAATTTAGGAGACGCTATTTTAGCACCAAAACATAATTATTTCCTTTTTTAGAATTTAATTTCTGAATGTTAAGTAATTCGCGAAAGAACAGTCACTACCTTTTTCAATTCTTGGTCAATCTCGACCACACATACGAAGCAAGTACCGACAACTGAGCTATCATAGTAGTGTATATACGATATAAATCTACCGACAGAATTAAACCTTGTGCAATTTGCATTACATAAGTGATAAATTTGAGTTTGTATTTTTTATAATAAAATATAATTTTTTCTAACATGTACAAACATTTCACAGAGAAATATATCATTTTATCAAATCAGAACATTTTTTATGATTTTCTGGCAAAGGTATTTAAATGATTTGAAAAGCCCATATCTTATTAAAAAAACAATTTTGAAAAATTAATAAAGATTTTGATCTGTGTCTAAAGCATTATCTTCATACTTTATTTGTATTTAAACATATATTTAAACAACGCCTTTAAAATTATTTCCTTCAAAATAGCGATTCTTTTAATAAATACAATAGTTTCAAGTAGTAGGTAAACAGGGAACTTTTACGTATACTGTGACGTATTATAACTGTACTATGTGCTTCTTTTAATTAAAAGAGAAAAAGGTAGGGGTATCCAATTAAACACAGAACATTTGAAACTTACATTACTCTTTCTCGCTATATTGAATTAAGAAGATTATACTTGTGGCAAAATATGACCTAATTGCACCTTAAATTTGAGTGGCATACTCATCAGTTCAACGAGTTTTCCATTTGTTATGCTGGTGGATTAAAACTCCCCGAGGGTATCCATAACTCAGTAGGCAGTACTTTGTGCTGTCAGAAAATATACCATTTAGTAAAATTTTCAGCCGTCTTAATTTTTTAAATTTATTTAAAACTAAGGTCTGTTCCCTCATGGAAAGCATTCCTTACCTAGATTTGGATTCATATAACTTTGGAACTTTTGATTAATTTTTTTCAACTGTTTGGCTTATGTTTTCATGTATCAAACTTTTCGGCCCCTAGTGTCACTGATGAGGAATGATTTTCCGAAATGTGCACATATGGCACATCAAAATTTAGCAGGTATTTGTTATATATTTATGTTGAAGTGGGTACAAGTAAAACACACCCCTAGCATTGTAATTAAGCAGTATAAACAACCAAAAAAATATAGTTAATAGTTTTCTTAACAGTACCGTACAATAAATTCTATACAAGACAATAACTTTTTAAAGAAAACATGCTATGCAATAAAAAGCTATTTATGACAACAGATTGCTAGATATTGGCCGCCGGTAAACATATGAAAAATGCTGAATAAAGGTCTCTTAAGCATTCTCTTACATGACCTCCGAAAATATAGACAAAAAATTCTTTTGAGAAGTTTTTTTTTTAAATTCAATTTAAAAGTTTCCTTGTCTAGTGTCATTTTAACCAACCAAAAAATAGAACTTTGACATTTATAATGAAAAGCGCTATAACTGGCAAGAAGAAATGGGTCGTTAAAAACAGGAAGATTTTAAAAATGAAATCTTGCAAGCAATCTTCTTGGAATCACGCAACGATTTTATTTAAATCTTTAACTGTAACAACAATCAGTAATTCCGTTTTCTTTGT
Source organism: Tegillarca granosa (assembly GCA_029721355.1). Lineage (NCBI taxonomy): Eukaryota > Metazoa > Mollusca > Bivalvia > Arcoida > Arcidae > Tegillarca > Tegillarca granosa. The sequence continues at coordinate 14,790,153 of CM056597.1, read as the reverse complement.
TTGTCAATTTCAAATAATCGATATAGTAACGAGCGCCTTTTCTTTTGAATACATAACTTTAAAATAATTTAAGACAGTTTCATTTGAAAATATTACATCTGAAACATTTGCCATTTTTATATCTAAAGCCCAGAAATTTTCGAAAAAATCTCCATTGAATCAGTTTTTTCTTCAGCGTATGTTTGTTTTTTCTTTCAAAAACAAAATCTACTGGCTATATCTTGAGTTCTCTGACATAATGATCATACCAGTCAAGAGGTTATATTATTAAGTAGACAATTTTTAATAAACAATTACATGTTTGTTGATAGATATTTTGTTTGTTTACATTTTGCTTTAAACAATCTAGGACATTGAGAAGATGGCCCCACGGTCATATGACGGGAAACCAAAAAGTAGTTCCAGCGCTTATTTGCACGCGCGGACCATAAAGTAAAGAAATATGATCCATGAGTATCTTCAGTGGAACATTTCTATATGAGATGACTTGGCAGAAAATTAAATATTATACATACATACGCTCTTTTAAGCAGAAGGCTGTGACAGCAATTAGTGACACGTTTTTAGTAGACGCTTTTAAACATCTGACAAACAGTGCGCGGCGCTTTTGGTATAAAAAAGCTTGTAATGCAGAAAGTGCAATTTTATGAGTCTGGCTGCTATTCGAAAATAGTGTAAATAATAAAAATTGTCTTCTCGATTTCTTTTTGTTGCTTAATAATTTATCATGGTTTTTGTTTCCTTTTAAAATGTATCAATTATAAACTCAGGGAAACAAACAATACACAAACATAACCGTCCATGTCTAAATCACAATCCCAAAAAGGGAAAAATTTCGGAAACTGACCAATTTAATTATACACGTGAACTTCCATCAAAGAAATAAGGCCGGGTGCTTTGGAAGGGTAAGCACCTCCTCTCCCGTCTTACTAGCTACACCCGTCATGTGCAAAGTCAAATTTGAGAATGAAAGGGAGATGGAACAATGTGAAGTTACATTTATCCAGTTTTACATTGGAACAAACGACACTACTTTCCGCTATATGGTAGAAAAAATTAAAAATTTTCTGTCACAGAAAAATTGTTTTGCTGTCCTTCGATAAAGAATTTTAAACCAACATATCAAACCTTATTAAGAAATGTGTGGTTTGGAATTATGAATTATAATCTTAATTTAAACTTATTAAACTAATCAAACTTCATTTTTTGCGAAAATGAGCAAACTTAAACTTTTCAAATGGTATTTTGACAATTAGAAATTATTGCAATAAAAAAAATTTTTAAAAAAATTATAGCATAAAAGAAAATGGAAATCTGGAACCGAAAAATGATACCGAATATAATTATATCGGGGAAAAAACTAGAGAAACAGACAAACTTTATTAAATAATCTTTATTTAGGACTGACAAGTCTAGATAATTTAAATCATTGACGGAAATAGAAAAATTGCATTTTATTTCATGAATAAAAGAGGTATTGTATGCGTCGTAATTTTTAATTTGGATAACGTAATATAATTCCCATCTATTTCAATTTTCAGGACAGTTCTATATACTTGTCTTAAACAGTGTAATTCAACATTCTTGAAAAAGATCACAATAAAACTAGATTAAACAATTATTAATCCTTTTTTCTGATCTAGACACTTTCATTTTTTTATTTATCTTTTTTCTTTTTTTTAATATGCTAGATAAAAAATCTTTATGTTTACTATTTAACCACTATTATGTTACGCAACTCCTAGCAGGATAAACCGTTTTTTTGTTCGTAGATTAAATTGATTAGAATAATGGCATTTTTAACAGTTCAACATTCACACTTGATTTGCACATAAGAATGTGCGTTTCATTAAGTCTTTTAACTAAAAATATTAACTTTATTTTATTCCAAAACGATATCACTGATCTGGTAGAAATAGGAAAATTAAAAAAATGCTGTAGTTGTTATTTTAAAGAGAAAACTTTAAACTTTCAAAGGGTATATTGAAAATAAAAGAACTTCCCAATCAAAAGGCCACTGGATATGCAAACGGAAAGTACTTGAAAATAGAAAAAGATTAGCAATAACGATTATAAAACGAGACCTGCGTTCGAAATCGCACCTTGAATTGTTACAGAAAACTTATTGAAAAGTTTCTCTGTAGCAATTAAATGGAATGTTCCCATAAGTATACCAATATACAGACTTTCCCAAGAATATATCAAAACACAATTAAACACAAAAGCAAATGGAAATCTGGAAACGGTACCAAATATAATTATATTGCATGTATACGAAAAGAAAACTCGAGAAACAGACAAACTTTATTACATAATCTTTCTTTAAGATTGACAAGTCAAAATCATTGACGAAAAAGGAAAACCACAATTTATCTTATGAATAAAGGAGGTATTGTAGCAGTCGCCATAATCTTTCAAATAGATAACGCAATATAATTTCAATCGATCTGAATTTACAGGGCAGTTTTTTACACTTGTCTTAAACAGCGTTATTCACAATTTTCATGATCAAAAGCACAATAAAACTAGATTGAGGTCCCTATTGTTAATCGTGACAGTTTCAGTTTTTTATTTCTTTTAGATATGCTTTATGAAAACCTGAATGATTTCTATTTAAAAACTATTGTGTTATGCTACTTCAACAGGGTAAATTTTATAAGGTCAATGACATTTTTATGAGAACAAAGTTAACATTTACACTTGATTAGCACATCAGGATGTACGTTTCATTAAGGCTCTTAACCACAATACATTAAAATTGTTTTTTTCTTTAATGATATTACTGATATTGTAGAATAAGGGACGTCTAGTCAATTTCTATGGAATGCATCTAGATGTATTGACGATCCGACATCCGACAATTCCTCAACAATATTTATGGTCTTGAAAAAATAAGGGCGTCTTATAAATTTCTATAGATTTCACTTAGGGGTATTAAAATACTTATAGTGCACGAAAGATGGTATCCATAACTCAGTAGGCAGAACTTTGTGCTGTCAGAAAATGTACCATTTAGCAAAATGTTCATTTTATTTGTGTTATATATTTACTACCCCTGAGCGGGTACCGCTGCTGGTGGAGTACAACTCCCCGAGGGTATCCATAACATAGTAGGCAGCCGTTTAAAATTTGAAATTTATTTAAAACTAAGGTTTGTTCCCTCATGCAAAGCCTTAGCTGGATTTGGATTTATATAATTTTGGAACTTTAGATTCATTATTTTCAACTGTTTGGCTTATGTTTTTTGTCAAACTTTTCGGTCTTAGTGTCACGAATGAAGAATGAATTTCAAAAATGTGCACATCTGGCACATCAAAATTTAACTGGTATTTGTGTTATATATTTACATCAACAACAAATCAAATAACAACAAACAAATTACTTGTGGTTGTTTTCCCTAAACAGATTTCAGAACCTAGTTAACTATTTGAATCACTTTATGTGTTAAGACAATGGTTTTAAATTCTTTAATAAAAGAGACTTTATTTAAATGTATAATCTTTAAGCAGTACTAAAACATTAGATAGTTTTTTGGATTAAATATTAAAAAAATTCAAAATATTCAAAATCATTTTTGATCTGTGTATTTTCTACTTGTCATGTTACTAATGAATGCTACATGAAAGTTTTTAATAAGACACTTTAAAAACTAGCCGCTTACGACCAAGTTAAATCTGCTGCCACGTTGTCTATGTTTTAAGCCACGGGACCTATGATCTAACAGAGAACTTTGTCCAGTATCCATTTATAAGATTTTCCTGAAATCGTTGCGATGTGACATTTTAATAACCTTCCGGACATTCCTAGCGGTATAATGACAAAGGTCAATCCCTGCAAAGAGATAAGTATAAGCTAACGAGTTCTAATGTATATTAGCTTTAATATCATCATTGTAATAATTGATGTCAATAGTAATCTGATTACCCAGGTAATGAATCAGGATTTACGATTCTAACAGCAAGACAGTATCTTAATGAATGAATGTGTTCAGGATAATACGTTCAACATCAGTTAAAGTAGATTTTATGATCAACTTCTGGTTTTAGAATTTACCTTAAAATTCCATCAGAAAATATAACTTTCGTAATAGATTGAACAAAATTGTATGTAATGACCCGATTTAAGCATTATTAAAAATTTCAAAAACATAATCAAGGCGTTAAGGCAAAAATATACATTATAAAAATAATTGAATTTATAACATTGCTTGCCCACGGAAAAACATGGTAACTTCTAAATCTAATATTTTGTTTTCCAGAAAATTTTGGGTTTACAAATGTTTGTTATCCTGGCCAGAAATTATTGTTCCTTAATTTTATCACTGGGCACCGTATGATCATTAAATCGAATGTCCGGTTTAAGCGATAGTAGTTTTAAAGTCCACATATTTATATTTTTTTGTCCTCTCTTGCCTTGTTTGTTTATTTGTTTTTCCCCTATAATTTTTGCAAATATTTATTTTGTAGTTATTTTAGTGATTTGAAAAGTACTGTTGTTAAATCGTGTCTAAAAATGGAGTGTTTTGTCATTCAGGCGAGTAGCATGTTGTCTATATGACGTTTTAATGGAAAACTTGTGTCCAAACATTTTGAATTGACATGTTAATTGTAACTATAAAGTCATTCAAGCGATTGTATAAAAATGTAGATTTTATATTGATATAAAAAAATAAAAACTGAAGGACATTTTTTTCTATTTTTACTGTAGCAAACAATTTGTGTTTATCTCTTTTATACGCCTGGAAAAATCCATTTTGACACCATCAAAGCAAAACGACATTACACTTTGATCAGCCAAATGTGAGCCAAATTAGTCAAACTGACGTGATTAAGCTGATCAAATAGGTAAATCGCCTTTATTTTAAATTGAAAAAAATCATCACACGGTGATTAATTTAATGACACCTAACATTATTGCGATCTCTGAATATATATTTATAAATTTATTTAGATGCTTTTTAATCGTATAATATCGCACATTAACATAAAGTAAAATGAACGAACGAAAAAAAATTTAATTAGAGATTAAATACATTTTATTTATTTTTATTTAAAAAAACCATACCATTTGATTAATTTTTTTTTGTGCAAGAAAAAGAAAAATAATCATAGAAAAATACGATTTTATCTTATTAAATGACAGGTTACTATATATGTTTCTATGAAAACTAGAATGGAATGTCGATTTTGTAAAATTTTGCATCAAAATATTCATTTTTGTTGATAGCCTAGCCACGTCTGTTTGAAAGGCAACACAAAAGCCTATTCGGCTGTTAAAACAACATTATCAAAAGTAATTACACTTAGTTTATATCCTCATACAGATTTTTAGTAGACGGTGTGCCCTTAGATATCGTAGAATAAACCCTACTTGTTTTACCAATTATTTTATTTGGAAGGGAGAACAACCTCCAAAATGTATTTTTTGTCAAGATCAACAATCTATCCAGCACATTTTGCTGGATTTTGTTGACTTTGCTTCTACAAGGGATACTTCTTATTCAGCATCATCGACGAAAGATCTTTTAAGTAATGTCCATGGACATTAAATCATGCAATCATAAAAAGACATCGCAACACATAACACAAACATTACTGTACCATTATTATTACAAACAGCTTCAAAAGAAAAAAAAATGAAACCGCGAATGTCCTGTCCGAATTACATGGTAAAAATATCAACATGCGTCTGATGAATTGTTGATACTGGTACTGAATTTTGTAGAATAATTTTGACCAATTTTAAGACAGGAACAAAGAGAAGTATTGGGGAAAAATTCTTAATGCATGTATCAAAAAGCTCTGGCTGGAACATAAAAAGAGGGCATTCACACTAAGATTTTTACACACGTGTGTTTATTACCACAAAAGTACATAAAAACTTATTAAGATAACAATCGACTATCTACCGCTTTATAAAAACTTTAATCGATATTATTATTATTTGCAGTATGAACAACGTTCAACCGTTTTACATTCCTGAAAAATTAATATATCCTCTTATCAGTAACACAAACATCCTTCAAACAGATACCTGAGGTCAAAATTATAGTTTCATTAATAATTGTTTAGATATTATCTAAACCTTTCAAGCTGACGTTGCTTTTTAATCCGCACTGTTGGATAAAGACGTTAGCAATTTGTCAGCATGAGGTAATATTTTCAACCATAAAACATCTCTAACACCAAATGCATCAAAGATAATCAACAAAACACCGGTTATAAAAAATGGTCGTGTCTGAGAACTAAAACATGTCAGCAACATATTTTAAATTTGCGAGTAAAGGCGAGAAAAAATTACCTTACCAGGGTATTTGAGCTTTATTTTGTGTCACTCGTTAAAACGTTCAATTAGCAAAAGGCAATGATATAAAATTTTGACAACAAAATAAAATGGAAGACATACTGTTACAAGAATCCTAACTTTTTATCTAAAAAAATTCTATTGTAGCTATTAAACTAAAAATTCTCATCTGCTTTGTTTTTTAAATGAAATATTGCAAAGACTTCAAGTTTCCATAATTTCCATCTGAATGACTTGCATCTATGTTTTAATATTTGATAATCGTGTACTCTCGATTGAGTATAATGACACAAACGACGTAGCGATAATCAAATCAATATTTTACTTAACAAAATTACTCTCATATTGCAATAAAAATGAAAGCATTTTGAAATAATTCCAAAAAGACATTCTTCTTTTGGTTGAGTTTAAGAAATGTCTTATTTTCAGAAGATATTCAATGTTTTATTTTAGTAAATAAATACAAATTAAGAAATAATAAAAGTTAATAGCACTTAATTAAGATGACATCGCTCATTGTTTGAAACAGAATATACTTCAAACACGCCACATCCTTGAGATCACTTAGGTAATTCGTAAGATCTTAAGTAATGTATGTATTTTCAGAGCTTTTGATCATAAGCTCAGTGGTTGACATGCTATTTGTAGAGATTTATTATCCTACATATGGTTGTGGATAATATAGTGTAAAATAATTTTACACCGTTTTGTAATTTAGTGTTTTAATTGGTAACTTACGAGTTAGAATTTTTGCGAGTACATTTATAGTTAAAGTTAGGTAAAGTACAGCTGATTGAAGAATATTTACTCATTAATTGGTTATTTAATTAGATAAGGATTAAACACTACAGAAGTATCATAAATTCTCCGCTGATTTTTTTTACGAACATGATTCTGCTATCGTGTGCATTTAAATTTTTCTGTTCGTAAATAAGCCAAAGCTACAGGAAACGAATAAAATTAAAGTCTGTATCCCAAAACAAATCCATATTAAAATATTTTATTGTCGCCAACATTTGCTCATAACCGCAAATTACAAAACAGTTTGTCTAGACTTAATATTTTTAATAAACATTGTACGAATAAAATTGCTATTAATGCTTTCAAATTTATCAATATTTATTATTTACATTTATTCAAAATGTCCTTTTCTAGCACAGATAAACATTAATTCTACAACAACGCTTAAAATGAAACAATAATCATATTTTAGATGTAAAATGAAACATTATTGCCGTATCCGTGGATTCATAAAGTAGTAAGGATGAGAGTTTTCCATTTTTAAATATATCAAAATTTTGTTTGATTGATTTTATTGTGTAAGCACATTGTATTTAATATATAACACAAATACCAGTTGAATTTAGATGTGACAGATATACACATTTCGGAAATTCATTCCTCATCAGTGACACTTAGACCGAAAAGTTTGATGATGAAAAACATGAGCCAATCAGTTGAAAATTAATGAATCTAAAGTTCCAAAATTTTATAATTCCAAATTATATATCGTATTTTCTAACTCCTGTAAAAAAAGACTTCGTAAAATCATTTATCTAATTGTATAAGATTTTAAAACGCAGTTGCTTATATTAGTTTTTTTAGTCTTTTGTTTTTATGTAATTCAGCCTTTTGTAATCTACCAAGCAATAACATTTGTCAACAGCTCGAATCTTATAATAAACACTGCAACATGTCGTGACAATATTTTATCTTTGTAAGGTCAGGGTCAAATGATAAGTTGGGTTATAATAAGCATTAACGTTGTTTCAGGTTTCTGCATAGAGTCGAATAATTAAACACGGTAGCTGTTACTGATTTGTTAAAAGCAAGTAAAACCAGATAATTTATGTCAAGAAGGTTTCAATACATTGATAAAAAACTTATATTCAGTTGCTATGATGTTGCTTAATAAAAAGAAGCGACATATGTAAAAATAATTTTATTTATTTGATAAATTTTTATATTGTAAATATGCAAAATATGTCAATATTTAACACATGTCGAGATATTGCATTGCAATTTTATTATGTGCAATCGTAAAGGTAAAGTCAAACATACAAATCCTTGTAAAATAACCATTTACACTTATCTGTCTTCAAACATGCGTGTGTAAAAAATACCATACTGCTTTAATGGTTTATCTGAAGCAATGATATCGATTATTAAATTATTACAGTGTCATAAAAATAAAACATATAGGTTATTTTTTAAGGATTTTACATTGATAAAGAAAAAAAAATAAAATTAAAGATTTCAGAGATAAACAACTTTTCTCTCCTCTTTGTTATAAGTATTACGAATAAACTTAATTCTATCACCTAAAATGACAATTTTTTTTCTTAAGTATTAAAGAGCTGAAACATTTTCTACGTTGACTTCGTTATTTAACGTTGTGTACAAGGACATCTGATTTGAAGGTCACGTTTACATTTTCTTTTTCATGACAATGATAAATGTGTTGAATAAATTTTTAACAACAATTGTTTTTTGTGCTCATTAAATGAAAAATTAAAACAAGAACCCGAGAAAATTATGTCCTTTATATTAAATGAAAATTACAATATTTATGAAACAAAAACTCTTTGTAACATTTACAGAAAAATAACAAATGGAAAGTTATTATCCTACGCCTTTCAATTATCTTGTTATTCTTGGTATAATCAGTCAGTGTTTTGCAAATCACCAATTAAAACATCTTCTAGATCTCTGTTTTGCTTTTAACGCGAAAATGCATTTTAATCAACTTCTAAGCAACGATTTTTTTAAATCAAGAAAGACTGGCCATATAAGTTAAAACGTTGTACACAAAAATATTTTATTCAGTCATTTTGATAGTAAGAATTAAAAAAAGGAATTGTAAAAGTAAGGGGTAGGGGAGATAATTTTCTCTATATCGTGAAATCTAGAATCCAGGCATGGACTGTTATTTCTTTTTTAGAATATCAAACAAGCTTACGTTGTGTAGTTTTTTTTAAAAATAGAAACCCATCCATGGGTCTTTTTTTAATATTTAATTTAACATTTTAAGAAATACGTTTTCACATTTTCAGAAAGTCGGGAAATCTTTTGCCTAATGTGCCAGGAACTACCTTAAGAAATACAAGACTGCTTTTTTCACTGCATAAATGCAATTTTTAATCGACAAGACTATGATAAGAACAGAAAAAATTTTGAACTATATTTTTACGGACGTAATAAATTTTTTGACAAGAGAATATTTTAAAAAATATAATTTGTCTTCGAATGTTATTAAAAGAAATCTGTCAGAAATTCTCATTAATGTTTCCCGTCGTAGATATATTGCAATCGTAAATGCGATTAATAGATAAAATAACATGATTTCCTATAAAAGATATAATGCTAGAATTTATTACCTGAATATTAACCTAGTTCTTCACTAGGTCAGTTTGGATGTCAATTTATATAACAAGAAATATAAAATGATAGATATTAAATTTTACGTCAGCAGACTTAAAAATAAAGCATTTATTGATTACATTGTGGCAGATTTAATAACACGATGTGCAACTACAACTCAGGGATATATAATAAAATTGATGTATATACGTTACATGACTGAAAATCTAGACCCGAAAAGTCAACAAATAGGATATAATATTCACAGTTATAAAATGATAATGAAAGTAATAGTGAAGTAATAAAACTATTTATTGTAAGAAGAGCCAGAAAGTAAAATAAAAAAGCACTTAAATAAAATTTGTTTTATAAAACATTTATCATTTATAATATTTTTTTCCTAATACTTTGTATAAAATATATTTGAAAAAGTGTTGTTTTTGATCCGAAGTTACTTATAATATATATACCTGTTAAATACCTGTTAAACTTTGCTCTGCCAGATGTCATTCCCTCATCATTGAGACTAGGGCCGAAAAATTTGATAGATAAAAACACAAGCCAAGCAGTCGAAAATTAGTGAATCTAAAGTTTCCAAAATTATATGAATCCAAATCCAGCTCAGGAATGCTTTGCATGACTGAACATATCTTACTTTTTCAATAAATTTCAAAAATTAAGATGGAACAATAGAGGTGTATGAGTTATGATCGGAATAGACGTAAAAGAAAAATCAATATTGAACACTTACTACAAAATATTCGGTTTTAAATGTAATTAGTAGCCTTGTGTTGTTGATTATAGTTACTATATGTCGACCCGAAACCATTATTTCACAACTAATCGTCAATTTTTATACAATAAAGGTTGTATATTGTATATTCTTCAAACATTTCAGTAGAATATGAGTTTAATATTTGTTAAGAAACTAAACAGAATTCAAAATATTTTATCGACGGTTCAAACTAATTCATTTTAAAAAATCGATTAGAGAGTGCTATGTGATATGTGTTGCAAAGAATGCATCATTTTTGAAGTAAGAAAGTCACATGACCTGCATTATTAAAATTAAGATAGACATAATATATATATGAAATGAGAAATAATATATTGAACTTAGGTTTTCACATTTCAATCATAATCACATCCCCCTCCCTCCCCCCAAATAAAAAGAACAAATAACCATGCAATTGGCAAATTGAGTAAACTACGTGAACGCTCATAAGGAAGTGGAGAAGTAGGGAAAATACTCCCTGTTAAACACTATTACTATGATCAACTCAACTCAATTTTTTGACAAAGTTGTGATGATTTTTTTCGTAAATGTTTTTGAGGGGCCTCATAATCGTAGACTTGCAATACCCCTGAATTAATTTTTTATAAGCAGCTTCGCTCCGTTGTATACTGTAAACCGTAAAAATTTAGCGGCAGTTTTATATTAGCGCAATTGGCGGAAGAATTTAACTGCTAAAATAAAAATGCCTGCTAAAATTTACAACACTTACAAACAATTTCTTATGGTCCCCCGAAACCGGTCTGTGACAATGTTTAACTATAAGTATTGTTGAATATTATACCTCTGCCTGTCAAATAATCATATTAATAATTAAAAAATGTTTTTTTTAATCACATTTAATGAATGAGAAGCTGTATTGATCTATACATACATAAAAATGAACAATTTTATCAATCAGTCCTAAAGAGTCTATTTCCGTTTCAGCTGAGAGAGAATGATATGCGCACGCACATTAAATGAAAATGAAATAAAATCCGAATTTTAATCACGTTAACTTCTAAATATCAGTTAATCCACAATAAACCGTTTGAAAAAGCACTAAAATTCCACGGGAACTCTCGACTCTAAACAAACCGCTACATTTTAATAAATATGTCTGTTAAACAGAGTGTTGTGTGGCTTGACTGGCTTTATTAATATTACTCATCACCTCTTCATAGGGGATTACGTATGTATATAAACTAGTTCCATACAGGAAGCTTAATTAAGTTTTATTATAAAGTCGGGTACAGTCGTAAATTTTTGGGTCCGAAACAAGGTTTCTGGTGCTAAAATAAAACTGCGCTTATACAACTGGCATTTTGCGATCGCTTAAATTTCTATGCGCTAATATAAAGCTGTTTACAGTCTAAAAACTGTTGTGAAAACTAGTTATACCGCACAAGCTATATTCCCTGTAAAAGCAATATTCCATAAGCAGGAATAAAATGTAAATTGATGCATTGAAAGTAAAAAATTTTGTTCATGTTATGCATACAACTTCATATGTAGCCTTCTGTAGTTGTCATAATTGATTACAAGTTCAAAAATGAAGCAGAACTTGAAGAATCGATCTTTTTAAAATATCACTAGGACGGACGAGATTCAGATATTATCAAATTTCGAATTATTAAGAAAAAGAACGTCATTTATATATCTGTATGTGGAGTTGAATGATTTGGCGACAATATCTTTCCAGAATTAACAAGGTTCTGCATCATTTCTTTTTTCTATGAATAAATACTAATGCTAATTTTAATGTGCTTAAAATTACATTGCTAAACACAAATAATATGTTGTCTATCATAAACTCTAACATTTTCTTCAGTATATTTTTGTTTGCAGTCTGTATGGTGTTAAACAAAATATTAGAATCCCTGTTGAGCTCTAGATATTTATATCTTAACTTAAATTCAATTAAACAAAAGCGACAAGTAAGTGACTTGCTTCATATGTTTTGTAATTTAGAATGAAACGAGGGATAGTGGTGTAAAGTGTAGGAAATCAAACGTCTTTATACTTTTTACAGGAGAAAAAATTACTAGAAACAAGATATTCAAGAAATTATTTATCTTAGTGTCACTGATGAGGAATGAATTTCCGAAATGTGCACATTTGGCACATCAAAATTTAACTGGTATTTGTATTATATATTTACATAACTTAGAAATCCATATTTGGTTGACGCCAGATGTGTTGTATACATATACTCTATTTGAATATCACAGAAGGCCATCTGTGACGATTGTCAATATTTACGTAAGAATTATTGATGATTTTATAGTATATTTAAGAGAAACTACTGTATATCTCCTTGTAAAGTGAAAAATTAAGGTATTAAATACAAGAAAGGAAAATTAAGTTCTTACGGTTTTTACGGACACTGTAGAGATTCCCTTTTTGAAAGGGATTTACTATGTAGTAAAATATATTACCGATATATTATCCATATTAGACTTTTAAAATAGAATCTCTTACACATGAGAATTATTTTATTAGAAAGTAGGAAAATCACACGTTTGTTAAGTATGTCTATAACGATTGCAGATATCGCAGGTCCTTGAGTTTTGAAGAAGGTTAATACCAATGGTCCCTTTATGTTTGGCTTTTCTTGTTTTAATAAAGATTTATTTTATTAAACTATGTTGTAAATCTTATTAAAGGTAAAAATTAGCGACTTAAACGAAACCAGATGTACAGTTTAATGCTTGGACAAAAGACCCTGATAGAGTCCAGTTATACCATTGTGTAATGGTTTCTGATATCCCATTCGCAAAACCTTGTTTTGTTCTTGTTTTCAGGATAATTTTTAAAATGATTATTCTATTATTAGTATTTCTTACGATAAAATCAGTAATTGATTCCTTTTTATTTGTGGATGTGATTATGAAATGCGAATAAGGTGGTCCAAGGTTTATTTATAAATGAACCTGCATTTCAGAGCATAAGTATATCCTACTCAAGAGACTTTTGGCTCTTACAAAATTATCAAACGACATAAGAATTGGAAAAAAGGATTTTTTATAATTAAAAAAAAAATAATAATAGTATTGCCAACTAAAAAAAACGGAATTTCATATAAAACATTTAATTTTTTATCACAACCAATCCATCAAAGAAGATACGGTATAAATGTCACCAAAAAAATATTGTAGACCAGATAACAATTTTCTTCTCTATACTTTCTACAACATTTATATCAACTCCAATGTATTCTACTGAGGTTTGATATGTGATAAATGGGTACATTGTAGGTACATTAGACAAGTCAGTTTTCAGAATTAGCACCTTGATTGAGTTAACATTATTGATTGTCTCAACTGATTAGGTTGAGATTAAGGAAACTATATAAAAATAAAAAGCCAATAATGACCCGAAGTTTTATTGTTAGGTCCTGACTACTCCTCTACTTATTATGAAATTAGATACAAAATAAAAGACAATACCTATGTGTTAAGACGATGAATTTACCTTCCTGTTCAAGAACGTTTTAAAATTGTATCAAAAGGCCCGTTGGTCTTAAATTGCTTACCTTCAGATTTGTCAAAGTCAGTTTTTATAACATCAACCAGCTATTAAAGGTCGGTAAAGCTTTACTGTTCTACGTATGAAGTTTCAAGGTTCATGGCAAATTCGATTTATTACAAGATATTTTAACAGGTTTTACTTTGTGGGATTACTGGGACATTTAATGTGGGTCAAGGTCAACATAGGTTATTTATTGTTTATTTATAGTTTACTTAATATGATGCTTTACATGTATAAGTACAAAGCATTTAATCAATTTATTTTATCGCAAATAGAGGTTTAAATACTCTAGTTTATTTTTAACAAAAATGCGGATTGAGGTTATCTGGCTTTGATAAGTTAGAAGTATTTATACATGTATATATAAAATATCAAGTTCCCGAACCTTTTTAATGCCAATGATGGGTTAAGATGTTTTACAACGTAAGGGCATACTGACCTTAACTGTGAGTAAAGCAAAATTTATGTGTTAATATGTTGATTCAATATTTATTTGTGACATTATGTTGTTTAAAGGTTTTATTGCATTAGATAACTGTAAACTTTAATATTGGTCGATCTAAACAAGCTTTACAAAATTTGTAGACCTTTATATGCCATGATGATATAAATAAAGTTTCACGTTCCATGGTCTTTAAGTTAGTAGCAAGTTAATGTTTCCAGATTTTACTTTCAGCAAACCTAAGATTCTTTTCCTCAGTCGCTTTATACAAAGTATCATTTTCTTATTATTTCGGTTCATGGAAAAACATGTTTTAAAGTTTCACCATGAAAGGTAACAATGACCTTAAATTTTTGTTAATGTCAAAAAGCTTTGCTAACTTGGTTAAGCTAATGCTCAGATACTATAGATTAAGTTTCAATTTTCTCGACATTTCGAATACCTTCGAATAGCTGCAAAAACGCTATTACGGCGCTAAAACAATATCTCACTCACAGTAGAAATTTCTGTTCAGGACAAGAAGTTAAAAGCATTTAGTATTTAGGGTCATTTTGACCTCAAATGAGGGTTAAGAACAACCAGCAAGAATTCTGTCGAGTTACATTGCCACTGGTTCACTGGTCATGAAAAAGAAGTTGGTTTAATAGAGAGTTTACGGACGATGAAAAAAGATTTGAGAGCTCTAAACGGTTTTCCTTGGATTTTGAACATTTGCCAAAAATTAGTTTTTTTACTTTTGAATGATACATTTGAAAATCCCATTCTGACAGAAGGATTTTTCAATGTAACATACAAACTTTATTCTAACATCATAAGTTTATTTTTTTTCATTTTCAATCGCGAATCCAGTTAAGACACAGTGTACATTGCACAGTGATGTTAACCATGATTTAGAGACATGTCTTCAATATCAAAACTTTAAACCTACGGACTGATTCTAATCAAACCAAGGGTCAGTGTTCGCTTGATTGAGATTTAAAGTACTGTACTGACATGTGCTGTTTTTCAATTTCGTGTAAAGAAATGCATTTTATCACCAGGAATGCTTATCTCTCTAGGGCGATGCAAACACAACAATAGAAAAGCATATTTAATTTAACTGAAAATCATGGATTTAGATTTAAATAGGATGACATTTAAATAATTTGATTTCCGATTGAGTTCATTTTATTATACATGACGTACTTTAAAACATTAATGTAATTTCAAGAGTATCTTATTGTTTATCGTACCATCAGCAATAGACAAACATTGTAGACTTACATTGTATACTTTAATTTGTTAGAAAATCCATCACAAATGATTAAAATTTTAACTGTAATATATAAAAGAAATCTCTAATTCGGGTTTGTATTGTAATGCTTTAGAATTGCTGAATACAACTGCTGAAAGATGATAGATTATAAAATACTGTGCAATTGATAGTCGAGTGCTATGTCATCTACCAAATTTTAAATGTATTTCATGATAATTCTTAATATCATATGACAGCTACATGCTTCAAAAAGAAGATTAAAATCATTTGAGAAATTAATGTACCTATTATAGACTTGTTTCAGGATTGTGTATGTTCATTGTTGATTTTGGTGCCATACTGAAATCGAATTTATGTTGAATTTCATAACCAATGAAATATCACATATCTTTTAAGATAAGTGCCGGCACCAAGGGAAGTAACTCTATTCAACAGGACAAAACAACCGATCTGTAATAATAAATGTATAAAAAATCAGAAAACTTTCCCGTGAAGTCTACTGTCGATATACCATTCTTTAAATATTTTTTTTATTGTTTTGAATTATTATTGAGTGTTATTTTTTTTATTTTAATCATTTAGGATCGTGAAAAATATTCTGAATTTTTCGTTTAGTTTGGACAAAAACTGGTATACCTAATGCTTAATTTAGGGGCCTCATACACAGGAATAGATAATTACACGAGTCTATGTGTCTTCCATAAAATACCCATGCATTTTAGACATAATCTTTAATAGGTTATATCGCTTTTGTGCAAAAATAAAGAAAAAATGGTCATATGGTTTACCTCTGATCCACAGGCACTTGTTTCTTTCTATTATTCGGGCAAATAGTTGGCCTATACTCTATACTATAACACAAGGTAGCTAACTTGGAAACGCACTGCGATCGCCTCGGACCGGGTCAATTTTTTTCAAATTTATAAAAGTTATCAAGTTACCATACATACATCATTAGTTGCAGACATACTTTATCACAATTTTGTTTTCATAGAATCCGTCTGTCAATTAGAATTACAACATCTTTCTTGAAATATCACCGTGCTCTTCAAGTTAGATCAAATTCAATATATCTACTTTCGGTTTTCCGCGGTGAATTCAGTCTTAATTTATAAAGTGACGATGTAAAATCTTTTAGTTTGTAATTTGTATTGTGTATTTTTTTAATAAAAAAGATAATATTGAATTTAATTAAAAGTTAATTAAAGAAAATAATAAATTGAACGTGTTGTTGTGTTGTTGTTTATAAATTTATTCCATTGGAGAGTGCACCATATTTTATGCAAAGTAAAGTCTAGGAACGTTCCGAATGGCTAATAAAATCGGAAGACAGTGAAAGTTTTTTGGATGGAAATTTTAAAAATTAGAAAAATAGAATGGATGACAAAAATGAAAAAATATCCAATCCCTTTTTGGTAATATTGATTATTCCAAAAGTTAATTCAGTTACACATGTAGCGTTATATATATTGTCCAATACTAACATATAATATTCTAGCGTTGAAGATGGGGGGGGGGGGTTGTTACACTATCATATTTTAAGACTATCTTTCATGAGTATTTGTGTCTGTCAAAATGACGATATTATAACTACACACAGAAAAAAAAGCATGCAATATTAGTAGATATAACAGAGGTCGAACCTATGATCTCCGAGTTTATTATCTGACCATTCGATCAATTAAAATTATGTCAAAGAATATTGAGAGAGAGAGAGAGAGAGAGAGAGAGAGAGAGAGAGTCAATTACACAGCACCAGACGGTCGTTTCGGGATACAATGAATTCCTGATATATCTTATTCAATCAATTAATAATCGATTCTGTAAACTAACGACTGATAATTGTTAACTGTATTTGATCATATTAAAAGGAACATTCCTGGGACTATTTTTATTCCCCCGGGTCGATAGATCGTGCGGCACAATGTTTTTGTTGTGTGTGTGGCAACATTAACATTGTGAATAACTTTTGAACTATTAGAGATAGAGACTTCAAATTTGGTATACGTACTCTAACCATCAAACACTTCCCGCGGATAACACCTTCTCATTGTCACCGACCTTAATGGATAAAATTATCAAAATATTATGATAGTCTACTGCTGTTGGGATTTGTGTTTCACAAACAGATCTTATTTATTATTATTGCTTCAAAAACTTAGGTAGAATAGATTTTCAACCTACAAATGATACTTCGCTCAATCATATACCAAGTCTGATACTACCTGGTTGGTTTATGCTGTGCCAAGATGACAAAGCAGTCACATTCTGTTATTTCTATATTATAAAATTTAATGGAAAAAATCCAAAAGTGGAGTTGACTTTTTATGCTGACAATAAAATGTCAGTTTCAATGGGCGGACTCTCAATAGATCTTGAAAATTCGTTCATTCCAAACAAAGTTCCACATAATCACCATTCCATAGCCGCTATATTTCGTTGTTTTAATATTGTTGAACCATGCAAGGGATATGGGATTGTTGAAAATAAAGAGCATAC
The DNA here is from genome assembly GCA_029721355.1 of Tegillarca granosa. Classification (NCBI taxonomy): domain Eukaryota; kingdom Metazoa; phylum Mollusca; class Bivalvia; order Arcoida; family Arcidae; genus Tegillarca; species Tegillarca granosa. Next base: position 14,771,991 of record CM056597.1, on the reverse strand, counting down.
TTTGGTTGAAAGTAAGATGTGCACAAAATGCCTTTGTGTTGTAGGTGACACTACAAAATCTCTACTTAAACATACTGATTGTGCGAGGTATAAGCCATTAAAGAGTTACAAGTCTTTACCAATTTGTAAAAAATGTGAAAAATTTGTTGTTTCAATGACATATTCTCCGAAAACCCAAGAAAAAGAAAATATTAGTCCTGTGAAACCTTTCCAAGAAGAAATAATGAAACCGTTGAGAATCCTTGCTCCAAATTTACATGATAATGAACTATTGCTGATTGAATCGCAAATTAATGCATCAAACGCATCTGGCAAAAAAGTCATGCGATGGAACAAACAAATTATATCCATGTCCCTTAGTTGATATAATAGAAACCCGGATGTGTATCGTGACTTAACTCTCAGAAAATGGCTGCAATTACCATCAGAAAGTTCGATTAAAAAAAACAAGTATTCTGTTCAACAGAGACCGGGAATTGTCAGAGACATGGTGGTTTGGATGCGAAATGAAGCCGAGCGGCAGATGGTCCCAAAAGAAGGATACTATGGTGGTTTTATCCTGGATGAAATGTCGATCCATCCTGTTTTACAAATTGTGCATACCAGTTCAGACTCGACGCTGTATGGGCTGTCGAACTCTGAACATGATATTGGCCAAATGCACGCACTCACTTCTGGTCGTGTAGAAAACAAATTGGCAAATAATGTACAACAGTATGTATTCAGTGGTTTGACAGGATTCGATGGCCTTTTGCAAATTTTCCGAACACACAGGCATTGGCTGCTGAAATATTTGTGACAACATGGATAGCTATTGAGGAACTTTGTAAATGGGGGTTTACTCCATTGTACGTCTGTATGGATGGCTCTGCAAATAATAGATTTTTTTTCTTAAAATGCATTTTCCCGATTCAAATCCAATTGCTGGTCTTATGATTGCAAACCACTTCAAAAATCCCACAAAAATTTCCTTTTAAATAGATCCGTGTCACCTTCTAAGCAGTGGTTTTTTATCTAGTCATCAGAGACTCCTTACTGTAAATGGTAAATTTATGATTTGGAAAATTTGGATTGATGCTTTCAAATGAGAATAGTCTAAAATAGTTTTAAAATACACAATCAACTGACAGATGACAACATTTTCCCATCTAATGCTCAAAAATTGAAAAATAATCTGTCATTCGAAACACTTGATTCTAACATGCTACATCATATGAAAAAATAGTCTGAGACTTATAATGGAGCTGGGGGGGACAGAGATGACAGGAGTTTTGAAGTTTTTGAAAGCTACAAGTTTTCTTGTCAGCTTTTTAACGATTCAAGGCCAATTAAAGATCTTTCGGATCCAAGGATCCAGACTTTACAGAAGTCTATGATTGGTTCAAAGGCATATATATATGCGTATTTTCCGTACATTCAGATTCTTGCATCACGCATTTTTACATAAATATACATGAATGCCAACTAATCCAAATACATGTACTACAATACATTGTGATTGGTTTAAAATATCAGTTTTCTAAAGTCAGCAGCGCAACGAACAGGTAAAAGTTTCTGCACATTTACCAATAGCTGTTGACTTCTCGATATAAGTGAAATATTCTTGACTGAGAAGGTAAACTCCATTTATCAATAATAACCATAATTAATACACATTTTAAGATGTTCCCTTGTAATTTACTGTGCAGTGAGGGTTCTTTATCGTGCACGCCTATCGTGACATGGGGCCTCGATTTTTAAGGTCTCATACGAAAGACCCTTGACTTTCATTTTAATGGTTGGTGAAATAACAGTCACTATACATTTTCTTACATTTGTCTTTGGTCAAACCCAGTCGGGGATCGAAACCGCGACCTCCCACTTACGGAGCGAACACTCTACCAACTGAGCTACCAAAGTATGAATGTGTATAAAGCTCAAATATTTATGGATCGTGCAATTTATGGTAAAAGTAGGTCATGTAAGTCTCGTTTAATTTTTAATTTTTACCCGGATATCACTGTGTATCCCGTAGAATGGTATTAGAAAACATCGCATGACCAATAACATCTATATTTAGGGGAACGTTGTCCTCTTTAATATGTTTATTGCATATGCTTATATTTTGCTTTTTGGAAACGTGTTTGCTTTCTATTGAAGCTTGGGAGAATCAGTATGCTGGTGAAAGTGAAGCAAACAAGCGATACAAAGCTTTAATGACTATGGAAACCAGAAGATTTAGATTTTATGTTCAGAGGGTTCATGTCTTCGTTGGAAATATTTATATGCGAAATCAAAATTGAAATAGTTCCTAGTAGAATAAATAGCGACATAATTGAAAACGTTTTCTGCTAACAAAGGTCATTGTACCATGGCGCAACCACTAACCCTACTTATAACCAGTACAGAACAGCTATTAACAGCACAGTTCCTGGACAAGCCACAACATCCTAAAAAATGTATTACTGGAGGAAGAAGTTGCCAAGCCATTTGCCTTTGGTCCACCATGCCAAAAAACTCAAATGTGATGTGTTCTATCATCTGTTAAATACAATATATTCCTGAACGGGTACTTACTAAAAATCAAATTCACACGTCTTTCGTTTGACGGGAAGGGGGGAGGGGGTTTCGAACCTACGGCATCTTGCTCAACGCTATTATTTTTATCTTTGTTGTTATTGTGTATAGTTGTTGCTGATGTTCCATTTTGAATTATGATCACTTTATAAAATAGAGCATGAATAAAATTCAGCCAATGACACGGTTATGGGTACATAGAGGATTCTTGGAGAGTTATGAGAATAGTAGTAGAACCAGCAGCCCAGCATCTTTAATGACAAAGATAACAAAAATCAGTATCAATTTATCCCTAAACCAATATTTGTTATTCAATCTGCGCAAAGAGGACAAAACCATTCATCTTGTTGTAATACTTCCTACTCTGAATCTGAAATATTTTGACATTTTCTATCAAACCAAATATGGCAGATATCACATGCGATCCAAGCATCTCCGTCCTGGTACACGGTCTAACAAAGTGGACAAATAGTGTAATCTTGATTTTCAGTCTTATTCTTGTTTTTTTTGGGGGGGGATTAAGAGGCTTGTGTCTTTTTTCTTTTTCTTAGTTAAGCGTGTGCAAATACAGAGATGTGAGTAGATGAAGGGGTGGGTTGAGCCTTGTCTGAAGAGGAACCTGGAGTTTCTTTAATATTGTCCGATACAGTGGAGACACTTGGTTTTGCTATTTCGATCTGGTTAGTTTTTGTATGCGATTTAATGTCTACTGTCTTTCTCAAACGTTCTGTTTTTTTACGATGAACAGAGTGCATGAAATCTTTTCTAAACTCGTTATCCCCTATCCTACAATATCTCTTTACAACATCCTCAAAATGTTCCCTTAGACAATATCTCCGCCGTGACCTGTGTGAATCTGAATAGCGTGTCGGAATATGCGAATGTTCGAAATAGACATCTAAATTCATTAAACAGAAAAGAATCATTTAGAATTACGTTATGACAATGTGATAAAAAATTTGAACCAATATGAAGTCCATTATCGTTTTTGTATTAAGATACGCTTTTTCTCTAAATTTAATGTAAATTCGAATGTAGAGTCTGTGATATTTGTTAGACCTTTGTGAAACATTTTGTTTTCTGTTTGTTTCATCGAGTAAATACTTATATTTTGGACCCTGTTGTAAAACATGCGAGTTAACTGTTAATGAGTCCAAAAGCTTTGCTTTTACAAATGATTTTGTAACCTTATCTGTTTTACTTTTAATGTATAAATTGTTCTTTGTGCATTTCATTTCGTGGTACCTAGATCATCTACCAAATATGTACCTAATTTTTCCATGGGATGATTCTGATATTTCAGGATATTTATTTGTGTCAGAACCTTCATGTTTATCATACAAGCACTGACTGCGCTTTTTTATAACCTGTGATTTAACAAAACCAAACACTTTACCGCACATTTTGAAAATACTACTGGTGGGACTATTATCTAAACACAGACTGGCAACGGGACTTGAATATTCATCTGACACGAAATACTTGTATAAATCGGGATAGAAATGCGCCAACTCTTTAAGCTCAAATGATTTTCTTTCAAATTCACCTACTTTAGTTGTGAAAATATCACAGATCTTCCTAACCAATTGATTTGCAAAATTTTCAACCATATCAGTGTTACTTGATTTCAATGAGAGAAAAAGTGATTTAATTTCCTCGTCATGTTTTGATGTTATGTTGTCAAATATTTCTGATATTTCATCAAAATTGAATTTTTTTGTGGTTCCGGATAGGTGTTCTGTCTCAATAACTTATGTGTCATTACTTAACAAGAAATCTATTTCTTACATTCCAGTCTTTGAAAAATCGGACAGTTCCTCCTCATGGTGATGTTCGGTTGATATCAAGGATGGGTTATGTACATGTGTAACATTTGCTTTCTCGTGTATATGGTTACAACATTCAAGCTGGTCATCAAATGTATTGTTTTTAGCACACTGGTACTCGTAGAGGGAAAAAAGTTCACCGCAATAGTATCTTGTGTTATGCGTGTTACATGTCCTCTTAACCAATTTACAAGTTTTTTAACAGCATTACAGGACATTCCAGTTTCAAGTGTAGTGATTTTGGGACTAGAATATTTTCAAGTTTACTAACTTTGCCAGTATCGATGGCATGAAAAACATAATCCTCTCCGGGCAGGTCCATACGTTTGCATGCATTATATATCAGACAATCAAAGTTTCTAGTTGAAAGTTTGATGGGGTCAATACCTGGCGGAAGACTGTGGTGGAGTCGTTTAATTAGGTTGCAAGTTTCAACAGTTAGTTCACCTTTGGATACATCATTCACTGCTTCAACAAAATCCAACTGCTGTTGTCGCAACACTTCAGATAAAACAAATTTATGTGAAAAAATTTGCTGAAATTTTAATGATTTAAAACAATAATCCCCGTCATCACCCTTCATTTCGTCTGGTACTGGAGCAAGCTGGAAAAAGTCTCCTATGGCTATCACATGCATACCACCAAATACCTTGAATTTATTTCATATGAATTCTAATTGCTCAAAAAGTTTCCTCGATAGCATGGAGATTTCATCAATGATATGACATTTTGTTAGTAATATATTTTCTTTGTATATCTGGAAATGTTTATTTTCCATGAGTTTATTTAATAAAGTTTCATTTGAATAACGTCCATCTGCTATACCAGACCATGAATGAACAGTTTTTCCGTTCATTTTCAGTGCAGCATTCCAGTCGTAGCGGTCATTTGAGAAACAATCCCGTGATTTTTCAATGTTTTACCGAGAAAACTCTTTCCACTTCGGCCTAAAATGACCATTTAGTGACCTTTTAAGGCCATTTCGAAGACATGTTTTTGTTTTGTGATTAGTTCCATTTTACACCAAACTTGAATCAATAAACTAAATAATGAATTCTAAAACCATGCTCTTTCTTAATCTTTGTTTATTTCAATAAAAAAGAGTTCTCATCATAAGGGAGATTATTAAAAATGATTGATGTCAATCAATAATATATCGATAGTTGCAATATAATACAATTGTTACATAATGGTTCATCTATACATAGACTGAATCTACAAATGAACCAAGTCAAGAATTCACCGCGGAAAAACCGGAAGTAGATATATTGAATTTGATCTAACTTGAAAAGCACGGTTATATTTCAAGAAAGATGTTGTAATTCTAATTGACAGACGGATTCTAAGAAACAAAATTGTTTCAGTTGTTTAGATAAAGTATGTCTGCAACTAACGATGTATGGTTACTTGATAACTTTTATAAATTTGGAAAAAATTGGCCCGGGCCGAAGCGACCGCAGTGCGTTTCCAAGTTACCTATCGTGTGTTATAGTATAGGGTATAGGCCAACTTTTTGCCCCAATAATAGAAAGAAACAAGTGCATGTACTCTGATCCCACAGAGCAGAAACTGGATGCACACCGTGACGATTCTCTGGTTTAACAGACTTAGGATAGCGACAACTATCGATGATGATATGTGTATAAGCATACATAATAATTTTGTGAAATGTCCAAAATATCAAATAGATCGATTTCATTCATAACAAATATTGTAGTGAATTGAAATACTGGTCTTTCAGGAAGATTGTTGTGTGTCTGAAAATAGGATTTCAAAAGCGGAAAACGGTTGAGACAAAGTCTGGAAATCGTAATTCGTTCTTAAAGGAGTAAAAGTATTTGGTTTTTGGAATAAACAAAACTAATCTTTGTAAAGCTTTACAAACTTAAATACTCAAAAAGTTCTTTAAACGTCATTTTATTGGTTTGAATTTTTAATAACAATTTAAAAAATAAAGGTTAGGGGAGATAATCCTTCCCATATCTCGAAAACAAAAACCCAAGCATATGTTTTTTTTTGCATTTCATTTTGGAGAATATGTTTCAAGCTTCATTTGTGCAGTTTTTGAAAGAAATTTAATTCATAGATTTTATGAAATATGGATTTTTGTGATTAACTGTCGATGAAAATGAAGACACATTGTTATAAAAACTTAAGCTTTTATTATCTAAATGCTATGTATATTACTGCATTGTACGTCTTTTATTGAAATATTGATTAAAATTATAAAAATGAAATTTGTTTTTATTACATTTAAACATTATTAAATTAATAAGAAACATGAAATTAACCGGCTTGGATATTTAGAAATGAGAAATGATTGTTGGAAAGTGGGGTAGGTTGAATGTACTCTACTGAAACAAAACGAAAATCAAAACATTTTTTATGCCTCTAGAACTACCTTAAAATCAAAAAAAAGAAGATGCCTTGCCCCCTTTAGATTTATTATCAATAAATTTTGATTCTGAAAAAAAACTAACAATGGCGTTTTCAGAAACGCTCCATCTTTAATTTTGTCGGCGTTAGATTAATTTATTACTACAGGGTAAAGAAAAAACACATTGAAATGCATTTTCGTAATTTTTATACAATCCAGGGCCAGTGGGTCATCGAATATTCTCAAAGTTAAAATAGCATTTGAATGCATTGCATTCAGACATGGATATCACATTCCAAAATGCAACAAAACATTATTTGAATGGTATTTTTATTACAATTGAATGATATTAAGTAATGCGATTCTTATAGATTTCTGTTAAATGTAATGAAGGCATTTTAATATTTTAATTGTTACATTGCCGGTCACATAAGCAATTGAATTTGAAGCAGGTTTTGAATTGTTTAACAAAACGCACCAAAATACCACAACGTTGTGTCATGACTGTAACAGCTGATGTTTGGATTTAAAATTTGTTTGAGCTACGGTTCCTCATTGTTACTTGTTTATTTTACGGTGATGTTGAAAACTTAATCAAGTTTTTGATAACGACTGAAAATTGTAGATTTTAGGGACTTACTAGTATCTTGCAAATATCTTTGTCATTCTAAGCTGTCTGTTATAGTCGCTCAAACACTTAAATGTGAAATTTTACACCCTGAAACAATGCCATCGGTCTTTATTCGACAATTATTCATAATGAGGGACTTCTCATACGTTGTGACAAATGAACTTGACCTATTTAGAGAATAGATATGTTGTTTTGTCAAAAAATAGAAATTTAATGTCACGCTTTTAGGATTATGTTGGTTCTTTTCTGCGTGTTGACTTTCTTAATTGCCTTTTCAAATTACGTCTAGTATGTATCTAAGACTTTTAATACAGAGACTGTAATTAAAAGGTTTCTCTTTTGTTCAGCCAAAAAGATTCTATGAAAACAACAGTTGATTACAAAGAATGGATAACAACACTGTATGAGTATTAATTTTGGCTGTGTATTAATATTGACGCTTTTGGTGTTGAATAAATTTTCGCCAATATTAATACACCCCAACATTAATTTTATTTCATTTATCTAAGCGGAAACAATGAGAGCGCCAATATTAATACATGCTAAATGTTTGAGACCCTTTGGAGCGACAAATATAATACATTCTAAAATAAATACGAATACAGTATTTTACTATAAAATTTAGAAAGAAATCTATTATTTTTATTGATTTATTCCGTCAAGTTACAATTTCAATTTATCTTTCTGCTTACGGAAGCATAACAGGATTTTATTAAATAAAATGTGATTCTACATTAAAATTAATTTATCTTCTATTAAAGCTTCTGAAAGAGAAAGTATAACCAAATAAAAAAGTGAATTTAGATATACCATACACGTTTAATTTTACTGTTTCTGTGAGAAAATGATGATATGTTCACAAAAAATTAACAGGACAAACCGTTGTCATAAACATTGGATAATAATTTAAAAGAATATCTCCAAGGAAATACTGAAAATAACACAGTTACAATATCGAATAATTTAGAAAAAATCAATTTTTTAATAAAATTTTCGAAAAAGCAAGATTAAGTCAATTCAAGTTAAAATAGTGAATAGACCTTAGTTAAACATCTGGTATCGGTGGATGGATAGATTTCACCACTGTTAAGAATAAATAGCTATGTATTTCTAAATTTCAGTACATTATGCAATTCTGAAAATTTAAATACAATAACAATAAAATGAATTAGATTCAGAGTTGAGTTTATTTTACCTTGGGGACTTGAATCATTGAATATTGTTGCAACACGATACATAATATTTCTCTTAAATGCATTGTCATTGATGAACTGTAATTTGTGAAGTAATACAAGTCCATTATAGAAAATAGAAGTACATTGCGATATAATTTAGCAAACAATTATTATTATTATTATTATTACAATCATTAATTGTAAAGTTTTGTCATAATTCTCGAATGTAGGCAAGAAATAGTTCCGGGTACTATAGAACCGTCCATTCTTATTTTGTTCATTCTTTTATATTAAATTATGGAACAATCTTCTCAATTTGTCAGGGTTACAAAACAATTGAACATGATCATTTAAAAACAACAGGGGTCACTTTTGAAAAAAAAGTCGTAAATGCAAGATCATTTAGCAATGACGATAGACAAATGAAAATTCTATAGAGAAACTTCTTTTAAAAATACTCAGTACGAACTTTTATCATAATGTGTGTGTGTGTGTGTGTGTGTGTGTGTGTGTGTGTGTGTGTGTGATTTAAATGTTCAAGTTAGAAGCGTGTCTGGATCAGTGCAATTAAAAATTGTTCATTGCGTTGCCATGGCTACCAAAACTATACCATGGTGATCTAGGTGTGCAAAAATCTTTAAAAATTTTCTTCTCCGAAATTGATGATGGAAGAAAAAAATCTGATGCTATATTTGGCTTCTCTAGGGTCTTAAGCATGCAGTTTGTTAATTTGATGAAATTTGGTCGAAAAAATGGATTACGCGTTTTTGCGTTAATTTTTTTAAATTTTAAAATTATTTTAAAAATCCTATTTCTTGATTATTTGCAAAGACAATGACACGGAGTCTTCAGTTTTGATGTCATCTTGAAATATCCTTCAAAATGAGGTCAAGGTCAAGACCTATTTTTTAACCTTTGAGTTTTTACTTCCGAATGAGCTGTTTTGGGACATTTTATGCTTATTAAGTTTTAAAATTGATGAGCATTGCAAGATTTTATGATTTATTGAATTTTACAGAAATCAGAAAATAACTTTTGAAGTTATTGCCCAAGAATATGGTGATTTTTTTGCAAATTTTGTTGTTTTTGACATTTTTGTTTTTTTTTTTCAAACCGTAATAGGTAGATAATAACAATAGATTGCAAATATGTTCAGCATGACCAGATTTCACACGGTAGCGAGTTTTTTGTTTAAATATTAATCCTATTAGGAGTTGTTGTCCCTGAAATATTAATTTTTCGTTAATTTTGCTATATTGATCGTTTTCTTAAAGACTGTCATAGATAGCTTAAAACAATACATTGCAACAATGCTCAGCACGACTGGATCCAAAAAATTAGCAAGAATCGTATCTATATAATTTTGTTGTGTTTGGCCATTTTCTTGAAAACTATTATAAATAAAGGATAACAATAAATAGCAAAAATTATCGACATGATAAAATCTAACAATTGTAATTGTAATTATTTGAATTTGACATTCTTTGACGATTATCATGAATACTAATTTAGTTCAAGCAATAACTTTTGCCACAAAATATTAATGTTTTTAAAACTTTAATGTTAATAGCTTTTTTTTGTAACAGAATTTTAAATTTTTTGGAATTTTTGTGTATACAATCTTCAAAATACAAACAGTCATTTTCATTTTGAAATTAATAAGTTGGACATACTTTATCACGTGAGCGTATCAGGCCCATTCGACCTCTTTTTATAATTTAAGTTTCTCACATTTAATTTTTTTTCCATTTTTAACTAATATATAATACTGCTGCATCTTTCACTTTTTCCAGCCGGGAAAAACAATAATGTGGCTTTAAATAAAACTTCACTAGCTCACTTAAAGCTGCATTAAGTTTTCCAAAGAAAAAATTAAAACGGTGTTAATCTAATAACTGATGTTCCTAATGAACAATGTTACATTTGGTTCAACGATAAAAGCTCGAATAAACACAGAAATTACAGTATTTACCCAGCGAGATGCAGCATTTCGGATCTAATATTAGAACATGGTTACGTCATCAAAACCCGGGGTCATTTAAACACAACTTTCAAAATGTTGAAATACGATAAATTAAACACAGAACTTCATTGAATTTGTCATTTGTGACTTAGTAAGGGATAAATAACACCAGTTCAAATACATCTGGATATTAATTAAGGACAATTAATGCAATCTGTCATGTTTCACTTTCGATTCTAGGCTTTTCCCTACATCCGTGCGCATGCTCCAAGCTCATAATTATCATCGTAGAACACTGACCAACCGGTCAGAGGATTCCGTTTATTTACAGCTAAAAGAAATGAAATTTTAGAAAATGAATGTCACGGATCGTGGTTAGAAGATATTAACTTTTAAAAGAATATATTTTTAGAAAATCAAAAAAATTTCAGAAAATTGGTAAACTTAATGCAGCTTTAAGTAGTACTTTAGTCTCGATAATTACGATACAAAGGTACTTTAACAATGATGATTTAGCATTTTCGTCAGTGTTTAGTCATATTACTCATATTTTATCGTATGAAAAAAATTATTAGATTGAAAATTATAAAAAAATATATAACAATAAATAAACACTAAAATCACAAAAATAACCCCGAAATATACACACAATAGAAAAAAGCACATATTAATATCACTAAATATTGCAGTGAAATCGACTCTTCTAGTTTGAAATGATGATTAAACAAGTATTTACAAAAACTAAAAATGTTGTAAATGTCGATAACAATGCTGGATTTCGTGTTTCGGTCAACATCAAAGTAAAAAAAAATATTCCAACTAGCCAGTTTTACCCTTAAACCTACGTTTAACTTACGGCTGTCTTTGGGCGAGATGTTCTCTGTTAAGAACATTATTCTTGTGTCGGAATTTCGCCATAACAACAAGGTGGTGCACCGAAAACATCGTTCGCGTAACAAAATCTCCCACTATCTATCAAGCAGAAGCGTGAAGAACAAAGCCGCTCGCAAAGTGATAAAGTCAAATTAACATGAAAATCCATTGGGGATATTGATTATTTTGACTGTGAGGGTTTCGATGATGTCTTTGTATAAAAGTCCGTATTCGACTGGTCGTTTTTCCATTTAGCAAGATGCTCTTCCATTAAACGATATCTTCCTACCTTTATTTTTGACCAATCAGATCACAGAATATAGTTTTGTTATTGTCATTCGACTTGTAAAGTGCTCAACACACTTTCCACTTCTAAATACACTGCTGTTTACGAAGGTCGAGTTGAAGACAACTTACCAGTCGAATAACAAACGTAAAGTTGATGTCTTTAGTCTGATTGGTTAAAAATAAAGGTGGGAAAATATCGTTTAATGGAAGAGTCTCTTGCTAAACGGAAAACGACCAGTCGAATACGGCTAATGTTACAAACCACTTGTATAGTCAAAACTTTGTATTCGCGCTGGAAATTATAATCTAGGTTTATTGTATATGCATAAATATCAGAGTTTGAGGATCCATTTGTCCGTCTGGCCCGGATCTGTCGTTTAAATAATGAGGTTCTCCAGAAATTACTATTAAAACTCTGGATCTTTGTCCTGATTTCATAAAATACATAGGGCTGGCAGAATATAATCTCAATGTAATTTTCATTAAATGGTATAGAATTGGATGATGTTTGTCTCTACGTTGTTTCTTATAAAAATGTCCCAAGTGATTTGCGATTTTACACAACAGTGTTTTGTGCTTTTACACAGAATATCTTTCTCTAAATTTTTCAGTTAGCAAATATATCTCGCCAAAAGACAACCTACACAAAGAAATTCACAAACGAGCGATTAACATAAAAGAGACCAAAAAAAAAAAAAAAAATCTTTCTCTAATTTCTTCTGTTAGCAAATAAATATATCTCGCCAAAAGACAACCTACACGAAGAAAATCACAACCGAGCGATTAACATAAAAGAGACTAAACAAAAAAAAAAAAAAAAAAAAAAAAAAAAAAAAAAAAAAAAACCAATATGAGCCTACTGATTCATCTGTTATTTTTGGACTAATCTGTATTCCTAGTTACCTAATAAATAAGGCATTGACATTCAAAGCCGAAATTGTTAGTTCAAGTCCGGTCAGATATATTCTTTTTTAAGCTTAATGTCTGAGATGATTATCAGTCTGCTTCATATAATATTTCATTCAAGTGATGTTTGATGCTTCCATATGTCGATTTGTGTGTCTTAAAAAGATGTTCGACTGTTTTTATGCCCAAGGATCCATATTTTTTTTTTTAAATTAATTTCCATTATAATCTGTTTTGCTTAGGTTGCGTTTGAAACGCTGACTAATCACGATCTAATTAAGACAGAGATAAGATAGATTTTCACAAGTCATCAATCCAATTTAAAAAAAAAAAACATCGCTAAATTCTATTTTTAGTATGAAATATTGACAATGCAATTTGTTTTTTAAATTGCTTTAAATTTTTTTTAAATAGATTTAAATTTGCTTTGTAACTTTTAAAAAAAATTAAATTTCCATCTGGAGTTATAAACTTACAAAATCATTAGGAACCATTGTCATTTTTCTATTTTTTTTTTTTTTTCGTTTTTTCCCCCGTGACCTATTTACCAGTGTTGTTGGTATATGTGTATTCAAAAATCTTTAAACCTCAACTTTTTCGAAATGATATTTTTTTGGTGGCATTGTACAATGGATTTTTTGTTTTCTATTTAACAATAAAAAATAAATAATAAAAAAAGTATTTTTTTTATATAAACATCAATAGCTTTTTTTTTTGGGGGGGGGTGGGTTAAGGGGAGAATAATTTATTTTTAGAGAAAGTTTTAAATATTATCTTGTCTAGAAAAGAACCAAGAGTTGCAAGTTGTTTTAATAATGTTTTGTAATGTTTTTATCTGACAGTTTTAAGACAGATTATATTATTAACTAGAGTTAAATTTGCTGTAATATTATGACTGGTTATTCGTTCATGTCAGTTAAAACGGTCAATTATAAGACATTTGCAAATGAGATCATTCGTGTCAAACGTGACATTTTCTGAAAGTTCGTGATGATAAAATTTTTACTTAATGAATGAGCTGATTTTGTTAAATCATTAAGTGCACACGGTCTTTTACAATACATCGATATCAGTACCAGAAGCGAACATTTCATTAAATTTGCTTTTAATTTCGCTAATAACCCTAAATGAACCTTTCAAGACATTTTTCTTTGATCTTATGTGCAACATGTTAGTAATGTAAAGCCTGGTTCGTCGATATTCTCCGATTCCAGCTTAATTGTAACAACACTTCGTATATGTGTTTATATATAATTGCAGGTGCAGCAAGAATGCCGCTTCTAACAAGAGGAGAAAGTTATTCTATTAGTTGATTTCGTAGTCTAGCTTCTTAATAACCACCAAACAAAATGATAAGGTAGAAGGTCTTAATTAACCGTTATAGAAACATTGTGTTTTTGTAGAAATGTTTTTGCATTTTTTACGCAACATCATCATTAGGCTGACAAATCACAATATATTTACAAAGTTTAATTTTAGAGTCAAAGAATAGATTTGGTCTTTTATAGTATCGACGGTCTCTATAACAGCTTCTGTTGTCTTTCATCTTTATGTTCATTTCTAATATAACTCTTATATTACACTAAGACAAAGAACTGGTGGTAGATCGAGGTTATTCATTACACAGTACGTTTTAAAACAAAACAATTATATCACGCTTTGAAAATAAAATAGACAAAATAGATAATAGATCTTACACAATATAAATATCCCTCGTTACATGATATATAGTGCAAATAATTTGAGAATTTTTCGAATTGGCATGTGTTACTTTGAATGTATTATTTCATAAAAATTCAAATTAAGACAGAATTAAGCGTTTTTCACCGATTACCCTTCAACATTCCAATCTTTGCGAATTCTATTTTCTATGAATGTTAAAATTCTTATTATGTCGTGCCAGACAGAAAATTGCTAAATCGTTGACACCGGTTTGCGATAGATGCAAAGTAACGTGAAATAAGATGTACTGAAAATTATATGTACAAGATAATATCACTTTTTATGCTTTAAATATTCACAGTTAAATAAAATTAATCGTTAACAGCATGAGAAACAAAAAGGTGAGTAATGCAATTAAACAATGTTCAAGAACCCGTTAAAACATTTTTTATTTATCACTGTCCATATAATTCAATTATGTCTTCGTGTATTAAAATCTCAATATCTTTAAGTATCGTACTTCAACTGTGTTAGTGTACCAAGTACAATCAATTCACCAATGGTTATTACCGCTCTTAATTATAACATTTTATAAAGAAAACCCATCGTTTAAAAATCCGTTAATTTGCTAGCAATTAAAATAAATGCGTTAAGGCATTTTATTTTGTTTATAACACAATGAAATCATCGCTGTAATGTTTGCTAATAAAATGAGACTGTTTCGATTGACTTACTCAATAAAATGATTTTTTTTCTGTGAGATTTTGGCCCTTTTTATCTTTTTTTCACTTGCAGTCATCTTTAAACACTTGTTTCCATGGTAACATGTATCATGAAAAATGGCTTATTCTTTGACAATTGCGCTGACTTGAATGACTTCAATTGATGGAAAGCATTCTACATTTAAGGTTCTTCATTATTAGAAAAATAAGAAGGATTTTGTTGGCTTTAATTTATGTTGACATAGTCTTAATCGCTTAAAAACAGTCATATCTTAAACGATCTTGTATCTTGCTAACTGATCGGTGATTTTTAGCAATTTAGTCATTTTCATTTTATCAAGTCAACACAATCATTAACTATCATTAACTATTATTAATTGTGATAGATTGTTCTGTTATAAAGGAAATTCTCGATGGTACTCAATAGAACATGTTTTTAAAAGATTCTTCAATGAAACTTCGATCCAGTGTAACTTGGTTAGGATGAGCGATGATCTGATTGGTCAATAAAAACGTTGTCGCATGCAATTATAGAGATAACAAATCACGTGACTAAGCTACACACGATAAATCATCTATGATAAAAATGGTACAAAGCAAAATTTTACTCTGTAACATATGTTGACATTATAGATGTAAAATTGTACATATGTTAAATTGCATATATTTGGATGTTTCATTGCCATTCTCTCTCTCTCTCTCGCGCCGATAGATTATTTAAAACAAATAAATACTACGAACTAATACACCTTTACATGAGGGACATCGATATTTATTATTTTCAGGTTTATCATATATCCTGATCTCTTTATTTGCAAATGAACGGGATTTGTCTTCAAAAGAAAGAAACAAAAAAAGAAATGGAATCGATCGTCATGAATACCTTAAGGGAAAATTCGTTTGATTCAGATGGATTTCATTATTATCTATGAAATCAGTTTCACATCATCTTGAATATTAATGATAATACTATATGAGACAGGTGAAAGGGATATATGACAGAATTTATCAATTATGAAAATATTGTATATATTTATGTATGGATTATTGCACTCTATGGTGGATCACAATCCACATAATCTAGATTGAAACAATTCTTTAAAAAACAAGAAAAGGGGATGTGATAAACTGGCTATTGTTGTAAATGAGCAGATCATCAACTGCGTGAATGTAGTCGAATAAATTGAGACTTAATCGGCGTGTGTAGTGATATTCTACTGTTATAATTATGGATCGATCGTCGAGGAATTTCGCACGACTGGCGAAGAAAGAGATCTATAGAAGCAGAGACTTTGACTAACAAACTATAATCTCAAAACGGCTAGCGACAGATTTAAAAACGGATTTGTACCTTTGAAGACCGTGAAGGGAATAAGTGCTAATATTGTTTGTGAATATACATTGTTCAACTTGAATTTATGATACCTTTTATTAAATTATATACGTAAATACATTGTAAAGAATGGTATAAATATGTGTTGGCGAAATGAATATAACAGGGAAAATAATGGAAAGTACTTCAATGGTGTTTATGTTATGGATTTAACTAATGTGTTTCTTTGTTTTTAAATAACAATGTGACGAAGTGAAGTAAAACAAGACATCACTTTCATCATGACGTCATACCAGAAAAATGGGCAAAAGTTAAACATTCGAATTCATTTAAAAATGAAAATGGAATTAGTGTATTGAAATAATTTTTGACAAAAAGAAAAGTCGTTTATTTCAAATGTACTGGAATTTACAATGACGAACAGAAAGGGGTTTCTTACGCAACAAAATACATTCTTAGATACCATAGCAACAAAATTTGACGGGACTCGTAAGTATATACATGTAACTTTTAGCTTCTGATCTTATTATTTGTTTTACAGCATCATTTCATGTATAATATCTGGGTACTTTTTAAGACTCATTTTTTTCAGATTGAATACTTTCATGCAATTTGTAACATTTTTTTACTTCTCCGAATAACATTTGCCATTGAATAATTTCCCATAAAGTTTCGGGTAGTAATCTCAGGCAAACAAAACCAGACCAAAGTCGAACATTATTTCGTAAAAAATAAATAAATAAATAAATAAATAAATAAATAAATAAATAAATAAATAAATAAATAAATAAATAAGTTAAAGTGTATGTTGAAGAGGTATTGTTTTAACAATGCAATGGCCTGTTTTCCTTTTCTGGTAACACTGGTATTTTTAACTTATTTCATGTATATTCTATAAACGTCACATTATGTCAAATATTTTGCATGTTTTCTGTTTTAATAAGGACATGATATTAACCGTACCTTCTGCATTATTTGAATTAGTCATTCAAATAGAACAGTTTTTAATACGTAAATTTTAAGAACTTTTTATAGGTATCCGTATTCTAATACTGAAGTTCGTTAATTATGCTGAACACAACCTTAAAGTTTGGTTGTAATTTATAAACCAAATAACAAGACATTAAAAACTACTTTTTTATTTTCTAAAAGACCAAATTATAAGGTTATCTTAAACTCTACTTGAATATGCAAGTTATAATTATACAAATGTTTTGAGTCATTTTTGTCAATTTTGAAATCACTCGACAAGGAGAAGAATGGTCACTTATAAATATACTTACTTTATATTATTTAAAACCAATGGCAGACTTTTTTTTCGAACAAATCTACCAAAATTTTAATTGTAACCTTCATATCTTGAAATGCACTAAAATCAAGTAAAAAGCAATGCTGAAGTCATTTGAATTCAATAACTCTAAGCTTTGAAGTTATACAGAACATTATATTTGATATTTGTGATTATTTATGGTAATTTCGATTATAATCTGTGCAGCTTTTAAATTCGCTAAAAATCACCGTTTTCCATTCATTGCAGTACCATTAGTTGCTAGTATGTAATATTAATCCCAATCAACGAGGTTATCTAAAATCTGTGACTAAATTATTTATTCTGGACACAAGGTTTCAATTTAATAGAAAGTCAATATATTACTTTATGAATTGAATGTATATAATACCTTGAGGCAATATGATAGAGATGGTTTGCATCTGGCCAATATGAATCATATTGTTGTAATTAAAAGGCTGAATGCATTGTAGTGGCCTGTTTTAAATATTCCCTGTAAGTGTTTACTCCAGGGTTCGTAAATAGAACGGAAATGTAAATACTCAATATCTGGATATTATATTTCTGCAGGAATTGTCTTAAAACAATTTAATACATATGTTTTGCCTAGAGAAATGGATTTCCATGGTCTAGTTCTGAAATATTAACGTTTTGCAGAATAAACAATCTAAATTAAAATTACCGATAAAATGTATACAGTGTTATACATAAGTAACTAGACTGACCACTGAATTTAAACCTATAACAGATTTACAATTAAGCCAACATTTTCATCACAAGAATTTTGTGGTTATTCCGATAATATGTTTGTATTACACATTTGTACTTATACTACTGGTTCAAAAATGTACGTATGCGAAAAAGTTTTAAATGTCACTTGGTTAAGTTCTGTAAAATAAAGAGTTTGATTGACAGATGACTGAGTTAGTATGCAATAAAATTGTTCCAATCTTATTGAATATATAATTTAATTACTTAAATGTAAACTTAACCATTGAATTTGAGAAATTTAATTATATAAAATTCCTAAATCAGGTTTGGCCTCTGAATAACAATCCCACAGTGTCTTACTGCTAAATAGAATTATTCCAACTATTAGCATTGAACTCTATTCAACTTGAAGAAAGAAAATAACAACCGGAATACAACAGCAGACAATTGTCACACTGATTTGTAACCATATAATGAGTCCGGCAACTTTAAGCAATGGACCAGTAATAACAAAACAATACTTTACTCGCAGTTAAATGGATTATCGATGGTTCAGTAAAGAGTTTCTCCATTACCGTCTAGAAAAGAATTCTGATACATTCTAATCGCTTGTTGGAGGTCGGTGGTTTTCTCTGGTCATTCAGGTTTTCTACCCTCCCTGAACTGACCATCTTCATAGTTCAGAAATAATGACTGTAGCGTAAAACCAACTTTTTCATTTTTTTACTTCTAGTTTAATTTATCTACTGTATGCATTGCAAGTTATTAAGTACTATCTAAATAGTAAATGAGATCCTAACTATCCCCGAAAACTATAATCTGACCAATGAAACTTTAACTAAACAATGGATTACAGATGTAGACAGATCTTATTTGGGTTTCTGAACTCAAACAGGACCCAACAATCTTAAGCATTACTTCATAATACTCAGGCCAGTAATCTGACCACTAAGGCCAATGTGATCAACGGTAACAATATTAAACCAGAAATTAAAATTCATAGATGTCAACAACTTGTGCCTAAACTGATCACTGTCGATAATTATGCGAACTTGAAACTAATGTAACGATAACATTCAGTGTCACAGAAGGGTCCGAAATACATAAGTAGTCATAAGGTTCCGGGTTCCTATAATCACCAGCAATGGTTATACGAATCTGGCTCTAGTTAAGGCACGTACTATTTGTATTCTAGGGAAAATTTTAATGTAGGTACTATCATGTGCTACTTTTGATTTTCGTGAAATAATACAAATCAAAAATATCACATGACAGTACTACAAAATGCTCTAACGTCAAGTCCGTGTAACAATATGTCACTTTACATGCATCCTGTAGTCTTCAGTCGCGGAAAATATTGTAGTTTGTAAAATAAAATTGACAGATGGTAAAAAGGTTTTTAAAAGTTTAAACAACTTAAAATTATCTGCCAACATTTGATTCATCTGCGTTATTAAATTTAGGAAATATAATTTTTTTTATAAATTCTCGAAACCAGATGTTAAAAGCAAGTAAACGTAGACTTAAATGGGATTGAGTTAAAATACTGACACGAACAGAAATATGTATTGGAAATATTAAGGGGTCGTGTACTTTATGTTTTTTTTTCAATTTATTTTGTTTTGTTTTGTTTTGTTTTTGGTCTTTTATTGTTATATGTCTCTCTTTAAATTAAACATGTCCTTATTTTTTTTTTTGATTTATATAACTACTAGTTTGTATACTAGTATCTATATAATACGACAATTATCTGTATTATTCAGAATAATGATAGATTTAAGAGAACTAATTACATCATATATATTTAAAATACATGCACTTATCGTTTTATGGCGCTTATTACTACTCGATGGCTTTCCGACCTATTTTGCCTTAAGTATGTTTAATCTACTGCATGCTTATATTCTTAAGTTTAATTAAATGATATGCGTTTTTATTGTACGCATGCAATTACAGATAAGCCTTTAAGAAGTGTATTTCCAATAGTTAAACTCTGCTCATCCCATTTTATTCTGTGTGATATCAAACATTTTAAATGTGCGTTTCAAATAGTAATTTGAGAACGACGATTCTTTCATTTTTTAGGCTTCAGCTATTTTTGTTAATATTAAAACAGTCTGGCGTTTAATGTATGTTTTTATTGCTTCTTTGGGCATTACCAGTACAGCTATAATATTAATGATATTAAAAATAAACAATTACAAAGCGATTTCAATTCGTAGACTTCAATTTTGTAAGCAAACATTCATTAAACATCCAGACATAGTTTAGTGTTCTGGTTATTCTTTGTTGTTTTCTTCTGGGTCATATGTTTTTTTAAAAGCATTATGTTCCTTTTTTTTAGGGCAAGAAAATTTTGTGTTATATCAGAGCAGGATTTGCTTGTCTTCTTCTAAAATTAAGATAAGCTAAACTCGCTAGGACGTCACATTGGGACGGTATTAGATGACAAAACAATCGTTTGTTTGGGATACTTGTAACATTAAGACTTTACAGAGAAAATATCCCCACACACATAGCTAAACGTTCTAATGCAGAACTCGTTTATCCTCGTCCTAGTCAAAAAGGATTGACCCCAGGTTTAGACTTCACACAGCAGGCATTGATAGATTCTTTTACTCTCTGTGTCTAGTTGTAAAAGTAAATGGATAATGAGGAACCTATAGTAGCACTTGAACGAGTTGATATCTGTTTGACGTTATGTCAGCTGCACGCCTAAAACCGGGTTCCTATTAACGAGTCATACTGTGATCAATTTGCAGCCTGCTGTAATTCACATTTCAGTCTGGTATTACGTAACGTTTCTTCTGAAATGGCTTTTGCCTTCCTTTTTTTATTTTACGTTGGTGTTCAGAAAACATCCAAGAACAGTAACTTTCATTGATATTACCCTTTATTATCATTTATGGTCACTTAAACTGTAATGCTTTGAGACATCAAATCATTAGTGATGAATGACTTTTTATGTCACATTAAAGACTTTATCTGAACTAATAAGATGAACATCTGTAATTAAAAAGAAAATAAGTAAGGATTTGACCTCGACTTTTCAGGCATGTTTTGATAAACTTCTATTAGGGAACAGTTTGTTTTGTAATGGTGTAGTTTTAATTGATCTGTGTATTATCAAGTGCATTTCTTTGACTGTATCTTTTTTTATCATTGTTTGTAAACAAATTTATCTTCAGACAAATCCTCTTCTTGAAACATTTGGAAATGCTAAAACTGTTATGAATGATAATTCAAGCCGCTTTGGTAAACTCATAAAGATTCATTTTGATCACAATGGAGTTATGATCGGAGGTGAGTTATATCCCATTTCCCATTTCATAATGGAATTGCCACTGGACTTTGTTTAAGAAATCAAATTTGAGTCAACCTATTGTCCTTTATACCTGTACAAAGACGTAAGAAAAATACTTTATTTTTTATATTTACAACATACCTGACAAAACTTTGTGTTTTTGTAAAATATTTTTCGTAAAAATATGGGATTCTCAGAAATTTATCCGAACCTTTCCCACATTTGTTACAATAGACCCTGTCTGTTATTATGCTGTGGAAAGTCAGTCATCGGAGTCAGATGACGGAGAGTTCCAAAGGACAGTGGGTCTTAAACATTTTATACAGTCAGAGAGAACATTTGAGTTGTATGAGTTATTATAGAAACATAAATGGCAATGGGTTCGACATTGTTCAACAGCAAGTGAGAAAAGAGGTTTTACTGGTTGTTTGGTTACAACAAAAATAAACCAAGTTCTCTGCAATGTTTATCTGTTATATTGCTTGCAAATGTAATAGCACTCTTAGCGTTGCAATAAATGCAGTGGTTCATAGGAGATGGAAAACACTTACGCACCACTTGAAACTTGTTTTATATTAAACTTTGAAATGAAATAAAAAATTTCTATTAGCAAAAAGCTTAAAATTGCCAATGAGACCTGAAACAACTTTTTGAAAGCCATTCACTTATTGCGTTTGATATCAGCCTAATATGAAAAAGTTAAGTTATGTTATCTTTTGTATATATATATATATATATATATATATATATATATAGCTTACATAGCACCTCACAACATCATCATAGTAATCAATGATTTCTTCCCGATAACTGATGCGTGTAGCGGAGAAAAAAATCATGTGCATTTATATATGACAAGTGATACATATGGACCGTTTCGTAACGTAAAAAATAACAGACTTTTCTATTTTTTCCCAAAATTTCCTTTTATTCAATATATGTTCAAGTACATAAAATAACGACCCTAATGTGTTCATCTACTTCTAAATTCAATGTCCTTGTTGTTTCTCGTCCTATGTGACAAATTTCCGATGTTTATCAGGGGCAAGTAACTCTTGGCGAAAACCTCTATAAACTGAAACCTGTCAAAACCGATTTGCAATTTCTTTTGTCTATTTGACAATTAGAAAGTCGTATGTTGATGTCAAAAAGTGGTTTAACAACGACTGTATTTAACGTCAAAATGCGTGATTTATCTAAAACAACAATTATAACTATATGGTGTCAATGAACTTTAGGTCCTATTAAACGTTTCCTGTCAATAACTCTACATCTGACTTCTTTAGTTAGCTAAGAAAATGAAGTCAAATTAACCAGTCAAGGAAAGAAGTCCATTCGAATGCCAGAGTCGTCAAAACCATACACTAAATATATCAAATATAAAGTAGATAAAAATTACTTTATATTGTTTATCAGGCTTGTCATTTAAGTTTTTTTTGTAATTATTTGTAAGAGGTGGTAAAATCTCTATATAAATGCTTAACTACAATCTTTAAGATACGTTTTGCCTCCAAATCAGAGCTTTTATATTCAGTGGAGTTTAGAGTAATTATCTTGTTTTATATTTTTCTTTTATTGTGTTGCTAATTTTTCCTTTGATAACAAGGTTTAGGTACTAGCTGCTATAATTCATTGACTTAAAGATTTTAGGATTCATTTTCTACTCGAGTCTGCTACAGTCAAAAGATTCTACGGTGACTGACAAGACTGTAATTAGATTCAAAACATTCTATTTATCTATAAAAACAGTCTTAATTGTTTTCCTCTTTTCACACCAAGCAAAGTTAATTGAAGACTAAAATTAGTTTAATCAATAGGTCTTTATACTTCTGTAATGTGTTATTAGAACCTTTCTTTTGCTGAATAGCTTTTATAGCGGCAACGTTTTAGAATTTATTTACTAATTGGTGTCTTAAAAGGATTATGAAAAGGTTAGCAAAAAAATTAGCTCGAAAACATTCAATTAATAGCCTTACTTTTTCATATTGATTGTCTTTTTTCATATCATATGTTGCCTGTCATCTATTTTGTACGTTTTGTGTAAACAAACAAAACATAGACTAATCAAGGAAAAAGTCAATTAACAACTAGAAATTTCCTAATTCTCGTTTCTAACATTTTCTTTTAAAACATGTATCAGTTTTTATAATTTTGATTACTCTTGTATTTTTTAACGAATCAAAATAACTTTAACTGTGAAGGAGTAAAGCATCCAGAGCAGTGATGGCGTCATCACGAATGGTTTTTATGAGGTTACTGTCGTATTTTCGATAAAAACACATGGTTTGTTGTTAAATGCATTTGTTATTTTTAAAAAATAAAGTAAGTAAGTAAGTAAGTAGTAGTAAGGAAGTAAGTAAACAAAAAAGTACGTAATATATTCTTTAAGTTTTACAATTACCAGTTGCTGTTGAATTTTGGTTGAAAATGAATTAAAATGTATTAAGTATTATTAATGTTTTTTACATGTACCTTTCACATAATATTTTGTTGTTTACAAAAATGAACTTGCCGGAGTTATTGT
The DNA here is from genome assembly GCA_029721355.1 of Tegillarca granosa. Taxonomy (NCBI): domain Eukaryota; kingdom Metazoa; phylum Mollusca; class Bivalvia; order Arcoida; family Arcidae; genus Tegillarca; species Tegillarca granosa. The sequence goes on along the minus strand of CM056597.1, from coordinate 14,747,852 downwards.
GTCTCCTATGTTCCTCCCCTTTAGTAGTTGTTGTCGGCTGTTACCAAAAAAAATCGCTGCCTATTATTTTGAATCAGTTTAAACAAGTTTTAAACTTGTAACAAAAAAATTTAAAATTTTGAAAAGTAAAAACACCTGTCAAGTTAAAATTAATGTAAAATTAACTTTAAAATCAATGTGAACTTTTTAAATATCTATAATCTGAATTTTTGCTGAACATTGTCATCATGTAAATAAAGTTTGTACAAATAAAATTATTAATTGACAAAAATTGAATTTAAAAAAATTCCCTGTTAACATGTATTTTGTATTAAAGAGAATCTAATCGAAATCGTTAATGTGTAATTGAACAAGGCAGAAAACTAACATTTGTTTGTATTTAAACAGAGTAATTCTCTAGTGATATCGTAATTGGGATGATTCGCAAATACAAACCTATTGATATAGGATTGTGAAAAAGTTCGTTTGTTTATTTAAATTTTATCAATAAAAAACATAGCGTTTTGCTTTAAGCATCAAGGTTGCGTTTACTACTGAAAGATACATTATATTTAACGAATGTATTATATTGTATTTAACAGCTTTATCCAATCTCGCTGCCACCGATTCTGAATCCACTAAAACCACAAGGATTACAGACCACTACTTGTCCATATAACAGTAAACTGTGCTTTTAGACTTTTTTTAAATAATAATAATAATAATAATAATAATAATAATAATAATATAATAATAATAATAATATCATTGTTTTGGGTCCGTTTGAACTTTAGCCACTAGTATTTTCCTGGTGTTTCTACAGCAAAACCTTTGTTCGCTAATTACATTACGCATTTTAGCTTCACAGCCCTATTATATTACAATCAGCCATATTTTATTACAATCCAAACACGAAAAAGGCATCCCGTTGTCTCAGTAAAGTAGAAAACTGACATTGCTTTAGCAACAAGTTTTGAACTTTCGATTAATTTTAAATGGTAGAAAATTGACATTGCTCAGCAACAAGTTTTGAACTTTCGATTCATTTTCAACCCTGCATGTATACATATATACATACATATATACATACTATTCGATAAAATTACTGACAACTTGTTTCAAACTTTCTGAACAGTAGAAGGAGAAATAGACTAAACATTACATGCACTGCCCCTTTAGGATAGGGTGTTTAGAATCATCTTAAAAAATACCTACAATGTTTACATTTTAAATGCGTGCGAATGGTGAAATTTCTATTGTTGCCATTGAACTGCATTCAATATTTACCTAACAATTCGATAATAACCACATCCTGTCTTTAAAAGCAGTAGTTAAAACACTTTATAGAAGGCGATATAAAAATAATAGCTACATAATGGTTAGTGGCTACGTAATTAACTTAATGATTGAATGAAAACAACGCTTAACATTAATGATGATGATAAATACTAGACTATTATGACTGTACTTATAAAACGATTTTACGTCACCATGATAGTGATTTATTACCGGGGTCCTGGCGAGATTCAAGAGTGCGCTGTGGACATTGGACTTGTAAACTCCGTGCATTTAATATTGATTGTTAAAGATAGAGTAACTATATAAAATACTTCAGCTTATCTAATCCATTATAGTTTATTTTTATAATAATGGACCCTTTGCATGAATTAAACCATTATTAAAGGTTATTCATGTGAACAATACGGACTTTAATTAATTTTCCGCCTTTGCAATACTAAAAAAGATATATATATATATATATATATATATATATATATATATATATATATATATATATATATATTCAACCATTGAACAGCATAGCTATGGCAGTTATTGGATTATAAATGACATAGCTTTGCCAGGACAAACTGAATAACGCGCTAACGCGCGTTATGATTGGTTAGCCTGGCAAAGCTATGTCATTTATAATCCAATAACTGCCATAGCTATGCTGTTCAATGGTTATATTTACGTTCTATTTATTATTATTTATTTTTTTTTTGAATTTTTGTCACATCAATTTGAATTTTCCCGCCTTCAACGAGAAGCGGGGTCAATTATTGGAACAACGAAACAATGTAAACAAATAAAGTACAACATGAAAAAAACACGGAACTCGCAAAAATTATGAAATATTTTATTAACCATAACATTGTTTTGCACATTTTATATAAAACATCAAATGAGTCACTTTCATAGCAATTTTACGAAATTATTTTTTTAAAAAAATCGAATTTCCTAAGGCAGATGACGAACAAGTGTACAGTCTCGAAGATTGACACGAAAATGATGTCTCACTCTCGCTGTCATTTTTGAAAATTTAAAAGTGCAGTGCGAGAGATTGGAATCTACGAAGAAACCAGGAGTGAAATAATTGGATAACGAAATGTAATCTGCTTTGGAAAGTCAGTTTCTGTCATTATTATTCGTGGAACTGACCACATGATGCGACCCAGATTGTGACCTATTTAGGCGCGATACAACACTGATTCAGTGTTTAAATTTTTTGCAGGGTGAGTTAATTCTGACAATGAGTTACTATGAGTTTTTTCTGTTGTGTTGAGACAGTTCTGTTGTAAAATTGGCAGAGACTTCTCATTTATGGTTCGACATAAACATTATGTGCCGAGCTTCGTACCCCAGATCATTGAGATGCTGAATGACCGTCACCCGCAAACAGCGAGGAGTGTATTTAGTTTCACCTTTTGCAGCATGGCATATGTCGGATAAAAACGGGCAAATGTGCGTTTTAAAAGTGGTTTGAACATGAAACCATATATTAGACTCTGCACGACCAGCCATGGCTTTTTATTATATTGATTGAACAAACTTTGGGATTTTTGTCAGTTTTATCGAAGCACTGGAAACAGCGGTTTAACATTTTTACAGGACAGTCGACCGTCTCAGTTGCATATGTATTCTTTTTTAACATCTGCTATTTTCGTCTGTATGAGATATCTCCCTTCTGTAAATTTTTTGGTTGTATTTCATGTTTTTAAGTTACATATTATCCAGACTCGTCAATGTGAAACTCAGTTATGACTTCGGTTTTAATTGGTGGTGAAATTCCATAGCTCGGGAAATAAAATTCATAGAACAGATGGTACCATACACACTTTATCAGTATTAAGGGAGAAATTAGGGTACTTTTTAGATGATTGGAAATTTTCCGTTCTGTATTTAATTCAATATATATTTTAAAATCAATAATTTTTTTTCTCATGCTGTGTTGTTGTTTTGTTATGAAACTTCTTAAAAATAGTCCAGAGAGTGAAATATTCATACGCATAGTGTAATGATCATGTGATCAATGTCAGTTATTGTACCGTATTTGCCACACGTCTTAAACATGTTTATATAGTAAAGTTGCAAAGCAAATGTAAATATATATATATATCGCATAATTTCCGAGAGAAATAAGTTATTTAGTGATGTAAAACTGATTGGTACAAACACTTTTAATATAATAATGACTTAAAGAAGTCGGTCATTTTTTAACTGTTTTTCTTTTTTTTCTACCAATTTTAGAAATAAATTCCTCTAAAATATTTAAAAAATTAAAGAGTGTTTGAATTTCTGACATTTGTGAACCACTTATATAAACATTCCTCAATTTCATTATAATTTCCAGATCTAAAGTATATCTATTATTATTATTATACATATATATATATATATCGTTTTTTTTTTAGTATTTGAACTTTTATCCCTTTCTTTGTTAATTGTAGACGTGTGAGGTGTTGGCGAGGCATAAAGTAAAAATTACACTTCTGGTCAAAATTTTCTTATTTCTATAATTTTTAATCGAGGAACTTTTCATTCAGTGAACTTGAGTCTTGCTTATGAAGTTTCATTGTTTTTCCTTCATATTACCATGATGTGAATTAGAATTTTTGGGATAAAAAATGTTAAAGAGATAACCGTGTCTTTAGTACTTTTTTTTAAATTTTTTTTTTATTGACTCAACAACTTAAATATTTAGCATCAATACAACATCCAATCATATGTATTACAAAGATATTATTCGGATACTAACATGATGAGTATATAAATTTGATAAGTGACGTCACATCCATATTGTTTTGGTTTGGCAGGGGTGTAGATCTAGACAAAAGAGAAACATGACTACAGTAATGTGAAGGAAAAGTATCTTGGAGAAATTTAATAAGTCTAATAACATTACTTATTGTAATATGTTACTAAATGATGGCAACAGCAATTATAGCAGTTGATACATATTATAAAAGTTGAGAAATCCTTTGAGTACATAATAGCAAGTTATAATAAGATGAAGGGTGATTCTTCAAATTTCTGATATATCTGTAGAATAATTAAGTTCTGGTGGCTTCTGAGCGATTAAATGTGATGATTCTAAAATGTACTGATTTTTCACAATCTCTCTACTTTAAGCTATTTAGAATTGGTGACCAGTTTGTGTTAAAGTAATCTTGCTTCCCTTTTGTATAACATACATGCTTAATAAGGGCAATCTGTTTTTTAAACAGAATTTTAAATTGCAAAAAATCCAGTGGTATTCTTCCACAATATATAGAAGTTTGTATAAAATATTTACCAAACAGTATACAATAGTTAAGTATATCACATGAAGTATTGTAAAACCCAAAAATGACATCATGACATTTTAATACACATTGATTAATTGGTTTAATGCTTTTCCACCAATCACTAAAAGAGACCCAAAATTTTCTTACAATTGCACAATTAAAAAATCTATGTTCAATTGTGTCTTCCATGTTGTGGCACATGTTGCAATATAGTAAGGGAATAAGGTTTATTTTATGTAATAGCTTATTATGCGGTATAAATCTGTGTAATATTTTATATTGGAAGGCTTGATATTTAGTTTCTGAACACACTTTGAAGGGTTAAGCAACGATTTTATTAAATTCTTCAACATCAATATCAAAAGTGTTTTGCCATTTTGTAATGCTTGTGCAGGTTGATAAGTCTGAGGAATTCTCAACTAAAATTGAATAAAGATCTTTTGATGACAATTTTTTAACATTCAAAATTTTGTTGTTTTGGGAAAAGGTGATTCGTTCTCATTGATTTTTAAACAAGAGTTTGTTATTAAATATTCTTTCCAACTTCTTGGTATTGATGATCTTAAGCTAAAATATTCCATGAAATTTATTTTAAGATTATATTTATTTTCAATTTTATTTGGTAATAAGAGTATTCCATTTTCATCAATTATATCATTTATATAAAAAATTCCTTTTTTATACCAATTTTTATAAAATATTGTTTGATTATTTATTTAAATGTTATTATTGTACCAAAGACTTTCTTTAAAAATTTTGGGTTCTAATGTTAAATTGATACTATTACAGAATTCATTCCAAAATTTTAAAATATCTTTATAAAAGATCTTTAGTACTTACTGTGCGCCAAAATCTGCATCTGTAACATATAAAATTTTTGTCATCTATAAATATATATTGAAATTATCAAAGATAAACAAGTCAAACTTGTTTTAAGTGGACAAACTGATGTCTTACAATAAGCTTTATTTAAACGAACCGCCAAACTTGTGGGTTTGGCCTATATTTTGAATTTACCTCGAAGCTCGAGTGATATAGAAAGCGAACTTTTACATCATAGTGCCTATTGCCTAGGTGTAAAAGCTACTCAAATAGGTACAAGTGTGTTTTTTTTTCAGTTTGCTTGCCAAAAGCTGGAGTTTTTTTCTGGAGAGCTTATTTCCCACCACCATCCTGGAGCTTACCACTTCGGTATACATGCTAGAAAACATTAATAATAAGAAGAAATAAATAAATAAATAGATAAAAATAAACGAATAAATAAATAAATAAATAGATAAAAATTATAAAATCAAAATTTTATAAAAAATTTAATGAGGCGTAAAACACCATTGATCCTCTCCCCCCAATGAGTTATTTATCTTTTGAATGTAAATGTACGTGTTGCCTTAAGACAACATCAATGGAAGCCTATGTACACAAGTGTTTATTTTATTTTACACCAATGTTTTATTTTTATCACAGAAAACTCCATGAATTTAGCTTCTTGTTAAAATTGAGGGAATATCTGATTTATTTGGGTAAAATAAATTGTTTACATTGAGTGCTAGATAAGATAATATATTAGACTGTTAAACTGCTTATATAACATGAGGTATAAATCTTCAATTTACATGTTGTAAAACTGATGTTGATTTGTTTTTGGTATTGGTTGTCAAATTATGTTTAACTTTTTTCAATTCATAAATAAAATTTTAAAATTTAAAAAAAAAACTTTCGTTTTGGAAAAGAATTTTTAAAAAATTTCAAAAGCCTGTTAAAATATATGACAATTTCAGATATCATCGTGGATAGCCATAGATAATATGATAGTTCTGAAATATGTTTAATATACTACAAAATGTGTAAAATTAATAGTTTGAAAATATTGCAAAAAAAATTATTTATATAAATTTCTGAAATATTCAATACTATATTGTATATTTTTGGAAGTTTCTCGAAGCCTAAGCCTAATTTAAGCCTTGGTGTAAGCGAAAAAAAAAAATTAAATAAAATAATAATACACAAACAAGCATCTCTTTCGTTTTTGAACATGCCGCAAATTAAACTGCAGGCAAAATTTAATGAAAACAAATAAACCATTATGGAAGAAAGAACTATCATAAAGGCCCAACTTAAGAAAATATGGAAAAAATAAGGACCACTTATAGCTGCATAAAGTTTTCCAATTTTCTAAATTTTTTTTTTTTTTTTTTTTTTTTTTTTTTTTTTTATTTGATTTTCTAATTATTTTTTTTTTTGAAATATATTTCTTCTAACCACGATCCATGACATTCATTTTCTAAAATTTCATTTCTTTCAGCTGTAAATAAACGGAATCCTCTGACCGATTGGTCGGTGTTTTACGATGGTAATTATGAGCTTGGAGCATGCGCACGGATGTACGGAAAACCCTAGAATCGAAGGTGAAACACGACAGATTGCATTAATTGTCCTTCATTAATATCCAGATGTTTTTGAAATGGTGTTATGTATCCCTTACTAAGTCACAAATGACAAATTCAACGAAGTTCTGTGTTTAATTTTCGTATTTCACCGTTTTGAAAGTTGTGTTTAAATGACCTGGGTTTTGATGACGTAACCATGTTCTAATATTAGATCCCAAATGCTGCATCTCGCTGGGTAAATACTGTAACTTTCTGTATTTATTCGAGCTTTTATCGTTGAACCAAATGTAACATTGTTCAATAGGGAACATCATTAATTAGATTAGCACCGTTTTATATTTTTCTTTGGAAAACTTAATGCAGCTTTAATATAAAGCTTTTGACTTTATTTAGTAGTTACCAGGTTCGGTATGGTCACAGTTCTATTATGGCACCCTGAGAGATACAAATATGTATACATGCATCTGAAGAATGTGGTTTGTAATATATTCTATACTTTAATGTGTATTTTATTATATTTTTATCTTGTTTATAATCTTGCATAGTTTAATTTACCAGTATTTTCTCTACATACACATACATCATATATTGATTCGTTTCATTTCTAGGATACACAATGTTATAAAATATAAAACACCATATGTTACCTGGTACAAAACAAATGTAGGTGAATGCCAGATGTAAAAGTTATTTATAGCGTCGATAGTCGACACATAAATAATGATACATTAAATAAAATAATATTTTTATCATCGTTGTAATATATTTAATTTATTCTTTTCATTAAAAGTTTATTTCTAACCTCCAAAGTGTTTTATATCTAAAGGTTTATTTCATCATGACATGAAATTAATAATGGGGGAATAAAAATAAAATATTAAATATTTTATATATTATATTATTATATATATATAAAACATTAAATATATATTGATATACAAAATCAAAGTACTACGCGGTATGATATTTCATTAATAAGAAATAGAATTTATTAAATATAATTTCACTTGCTTAGTGGTATTGTTGTTGTTGTTTTTCAAAAATATAAAATAAAATTAAAAATGAGAAAATAAAAAATAAAAAAAAAAGAAAAAACATCAAACTTTCAGAAATGTATTAGATTTTGTCAAGGTTTGTTATTGGTATCAATCAAGGCCTTTTGTTTTTTTTAAAATATAATTCTTTGCGACTTTGTTCTTTTTTTTGTTTTTGGTAAGTCTATTGGGCTTGGATTTGGTATAATTTTTTTAGACTGTTTTCTAGTTTTGTGTAAAGCTTTGGAATTTTATTCAGGATATCAGATTATGCATAAAGTTAGGTCTATGTTCTAGTTTTGTTTGCATACTTTCATTTTAATTTCCATCGGAAATGGAATGCATGACTTGTCTGTAATATTATCAGGTTTGCAAATGAAAATGAAATGATGTAAAACAATTAAATTTCATTGATGTTATGAAATAAAATGTACGTACGTTACACGTGGTTTGCTTAAAATGTTCCCTTGCTTTTTTAAACAAAGTGCCTGTGTTTTAGTACAAGTCCTATATTGCCAATTGTATCTTATATGGTAAAACCCGCTCTCTCCAAAAGCTCGATTCAACAAAAATGTTTATGACCATATCCCCATCCTGAAAGTAAATATATACCATTTACTTCCCTTTTTACTACGTATTTAGTATACGTTAAAGAACGCACATGGTAAGAATTACTACAATGTTCCTTCAGTTTTCAGCTTTTGTTTAGCAAAAATAAACCATGAAATAGGAATGGTTGTTTTTCTGTTGATCAAAATTAGCAATAACACGTAAATTGTAAAGGTCAGAGAATGCTAGATAAGAGATTATCACTGTTTATATCTCTAATATAGATTAACATTGTTTATATTTTGGTTGTTTTTGATGTTTAGCTACAGATCAATTCTGATTGAGTTCTACCTTATATTGGAAAATTCTTCATCAATACTTCAAAGGTGTAATATGTATTTGGTAAAACTGGAAATCCTTTTGATGTTTTTTGTTTTAATATCCTGTGTATGATTATTCGTCTGGTCTGTGAATTGGAAATCTACTATTATATAGTTCTGACTGAAGTTTTAATGTTCTCTTCAGATGTTTAGATAAAATTCAATGCATTTGGACTTAATGAAATGGAATAAAGTTAAAATTGCACTGCATATCATACACATCATGTCGTAAATTACCATATTCTATGCAGATATAACCGAATGGATGCGGTTAATGTTGTAGTACTACATGTCACCTAGCTGTTGGTGAACTGTCAGCAATATCACTATATTGCGATGTGAAATTCTTGGTGAACTGTCAGCAATACCACCATATTGCGATGGTGGAAATCTTGGTGAACTGTCAGCAACACCACTATAATGCGATGGTGAAAGTCTTGGTGTACTTTCAGCAATACCACTATATTCGTTAAACTCTTTCATAGTTCGTATACAAGTAGTTTGGAATACAGACACCATCTCTTTCAGTGTCTTGAACTCGTATGGGATTTTAAACCATTAAAGGAAACAAAACTAACAACTGTTCTGGTCTGGTAATTTTTTTTAAATGTGAGCATAGATAATTACACTCGTTAAATTGAATCATTTTTATATTTGCCAAAACGTCAAAGAATTTACTTTAAAATGCAATTATTTTCATTGAAGATTACACCGCATTGAAGATGAAAAACCAAGTTATTGATTACATATAATCATTAGAAAAATTCTGTTTAATCAAACATTTACAAAAACATAGCTCCAGAAGATTCATGAACTTATTCCCTTGTTTCATTAGTTTTAGTCGTGGGTTCAAACCCCACCTTTGTCAAATATAAGACTTAAACGTTTTAAATATTGTTTCTTCGACTAACGCTCAGTACTAAGAGAAAAGAGTATCGACTGAATCACCCGGTACAAGATAAACTGGGAAATGTAAAGCTTGTCTGCGGCATTCCGACTCGGTGAAGTAACACCTCACCAAAAAGTCGCCCCTAGGTGCGCGCTAGTACAAGGCACACCATTATACACTCTCCAACATCACACTCATACATAAACTTGGTTCGAGATAAATAACCCCTTACTCTCGTCGTGAATAGGTGAAACATTACGACAATTTAAAACAGCATTAAATTCTCTCTCTCTCTCTCTCTCTCTCTCTCTCTCTCTCTCTCTCTCTCTCTGTATATATATATATATATATATATATATATATATATATATATATATATATATATATATATATATATATATATATATATATATTATCTCTCCGTGTGTGTGTGTGTGTGTGTGTGTGTGTGTGTGTGTGTGTGTGTGTGTGAAGTTTCCTTGTATCATGATTTCATTATTTGTTCTTCTATTCACAACTAATATACTTAGTCTAAGAACTCCACTCAGACAAGCTTTAAATATAAGTAATTCTAAGTATATGTGTTTACAAGGTCCCCAAACGATTACTTCATATTGGATATCAATATCAAAGAGCTTACAAGTTGCTTAAAGAGTTATTCTACATCTGACATCAAAAGTCCTTTAGTTGAGTTCTTCAGTCTAACAAAGAACTTTTCGAAAAGGGGTTCTAATTTCTAGAATTCTTTGCAAATAATATTGATAGCTCTGCACTTCTAGACCTATTCTGTGTTATAATTTTTTAAAGAATATTAAGAAAACAGACATTGATGAATTGTAGTAATGTTTTAACAACGATTTTAATTGCGCTGTTTTGAGCCATTAAGAAGTCTTGATAAGTTTGTATAAGCAAGAGCCGCAACCATATTGCGTGGCATTAAATACAATGCCTTTCCAAATTTAGATGTTTTGTCAATACTTTTCCCTTATTTATTTGTCATTTCTTGTTTTGCTTTTCTGTTTCTGCAAATAATTTATGATATGTTGTATTTATGTTTGCCTTGGCTGTTGGGAAGCACATATTTTCCCCAAATTTCTTTTTTGCAACAGCAAACTTTGGCCCAAACATTTTCATTTACAAAAGAAAGTGAAACTTGGCGACGGCATCTACATTTTTCTAGTTAAAGAATTTATAATTTGAGAAAATATTTTAGTTTATTTATAGAACAAAACAACATACCGAAATTCAAAACTAGTACAAGTGAATGTGTAGTATTCAGCATGAATTTTCAAATACGCAAATAACGAGAACTGGCATTTTCTTCGCCTACATTGACATCGTCATAATTTCAGATGATTTTAATTGTTAATGAAATTTATTCATTAAATTAGTTATATAAAATAGATAACCATTAAAACTGTGTCATATGTGCACATTTTGGAAATTCATTCCTCATCAATGACACTAGGACACGAAAAAGTTGATAGATAAAAAAGATAATCAAAACATTTAAAAATTAATGAATGAGTTTTTATTTATCTTTAAATATTATTAGAAAAAGTTTTAAAAAAGATACAACAAACACATAGACGAATATTGTCTATGATCAGAAAGGCCGATTTTAAAATAACCCAACACCCAATCCAATACCCGAATGCTTCCGAGATTAGAACTAACGTTAGCCTATTGTAAATCGTCTGCTGCTTTCAATAGGTATTTCAACTCGATTTTGAATTACAATAACATTGAGAAACTTCAACAGAAGGCACAAAGAAGTAAGGTGGCTTAAAGAAATACAGTATGTTGATCGAAAATTTCAGTTACGTTTGTGTGTCTTGTTTTGTAGAGACAGGGTTTTAGCAATCAAAACACTGTCTAAAATATTCAAAAAAAAAAAAAACATTATAAAAAGGTTTCACAAAAATTTTGAGGATTTTTTTTTCTGTTTTTTTTTTGTTTTGTTTTTTTTTTTTTTTTTTTTTTTGTTTTTTTTTTAGTTTTTTTTTTGGGGTAAATAAATGTATTTGTAACGTCTTATGCGATTGACAAAATAACTTGTTTATTTATTATGAATGATGACAGATATTATGTACAAATATTACAATAAATCAGTTATTTTGTCCTTTCGCAGTCATCAACAGCTTATTTTGATTTGCGACATAAACAACAAGTTGTTTAGTACTATCTAGATTTTAAGTCCAAATTCATTTATACATGCTATAATGTAATTTTGGATGTGATATTCTTAGTGCAGTAATATTGATCTGTTCGAGAAAGTGAAATTACGTAACGGGCGTCTCTCTCTCTCTCTCTCTCTCTCTCTCTCTCTCTCTCTCTCTCTCTCTCTCTGTTTTTAATTGGTATATATAACGGAAGTTAAAAAAAAAATTAAAATTCCCCTAAAAAGTGTATTTGTTATAACCTAAAATCGACCAAAATTGACATACACTGAAAAAAGAATTTAAAACTATTATAAAACATAATGCCTCCGTGTATATTAAATGTAAACATAATTATGCTTAAATGATAAAGATAACATAATTAGACATTTCCAAATTAAATTACAACGATTTTGTTGAAGATCAAATTTTTGAGTTTTTTTTCTGCACTGATGGAGCCTCTTAAATGAAAGGCTCTGGTAAATAAAAAATGCGAACCTGGAAGGCAAAACATGGTTAATTGACTTTTAAAAGACGTGATAATTTCGATAATTTGGATTAGTTGTCTAATAACACAATTATTCTGTGTAAACAAGATAATTTCCCATAAAATCAATGTTTCGAATTAAGCAAATTGCAAAATAGAATTTCTTTTTTCTATAAGTAAATAATGGTTCCATATAGCTGGGTAATATGGTATTATATGGCATTATTAAACGTTTTATAGTTTCAAATTAAAATTGACCTCGTACAAAGCAGTATCCGTACCTATTGAACTCAACAGGGAACGTTTAAAAGCTTTTCTGTTAAAGGCCGCAAATCTTCAATAAATGTGGAATATAATCCATTATACATACATAATTGAAACATTATTCGAAATTTAAAACTACAAATATTCCACTGAGAGATAACCTGACACAATAAATCTCTCTCTCTCTCTCTCTGTCTCTCTCTCTCTCTCTCTCTCTCTCTCTCTCTCTCTCTCTCTCTCTCTCTCTCTCTCTGTGTCTCATGTATAGGTACCAACCTTTAGTAATATACCTACAAACCAGAGGTACTAGCATTACACGTTAAGTGGCAGTACAAGCATCATGCGGTAAGTGAAAACACAAGCATCATACGGTAAGTGAAAATACAAGCATCATACGACAAGTGACAGTACAAGTATCATGCAGTAAGTGAAAATACAAGCAACATACGACAAGTGACATTACAAGCATCATACGATAAGTGAAAAAACAAGCATCATACGACAAGTGACAGTACAAGTATCATACGATAAGTGACAGTACAAGCATCATACGGTAAGTGACAGAACAGACATCATACAATAAGTGAAAATACAAGCATCACACGGTAAGTGACAGTACAAGCAACATGCGGTAAGTGAAAATACAAGCATCATATGGTAAGTGAAAATAAAAGCATCATACGATAAGTGACAGTACAAGCATCATGCGGTAAGTGAAAATACAAGCATCATACGCTAAGTGACAGTGCAAGCAACATGCGGTAAGTGAAAATACAAGAATTATACGCTAAGTGACAGTGCAAGCATCATACGGTAAGTGAAAATACAAGCATTATACGGTAAGTGACAGTGCAATAACATGCGGTAAGTGAAAATACAAGCATCATACGATAAGTGAAAATACAAGCATCATACGATAAGTGAAAATACAAGCATCATACGGTAAGTGAAAATACAAGCATCATACGGTTAAGTGACAGAACAAGCATCATGCGGTAAGTGATAGAACATGCATCATGCGGTAAGTGAAAATACAAGCATCATACGGTAAGTGACAGTACAAGCATCATACGGTAAGTGACAGTACAAGCATCATTCGGTAAGTGAAAATACAAGCATCATACGATAAGTGACAGTACAAGCATCCCGCGGTTAGTGAAAATACAAGTATCATATGGTAAGTGGCAGTACAAACATCATGCGGTAAGTGAAAATACAAGCATCATACGGTAAGTGGCAGTACAAACATCATACGATAAGTGAAAATACAAGCATCATACGGTAAGTGACAGTACAAGCAACATGCGGTAAGTGAAAATACAAGCATCATACGGTTAAGTGGCAGTACAAACATCATACGATAAGTAAAAATACAAGCATCATACGGAAAGTGACAGTACAAGCAACATACGGTAAGAGAGAAACTGGTCGTTCATGTCGCACTTCAGAGATGCATGCACTGACTTGATTTATATATTTCCACTTAGGTTTTACATATATAAGATTAGAATGGTATAGTGATCTCAAATCCAAGCAAAATAAATTGAACTTTTTCCTTAGTATGCTAATGTATGGAATATTTTAATCATTATTCTCTATATTAAAATCAATAGCACAGTACTAGAAATCTACGTTCTCCAATACTTCCATATTGCAGTTTTTAAAGTCAAACTTTACATCTAGTAAACATCATACAACCTTGCTTTTACAGTCTAGAAATAGCTGTTTGTCTATTGCCTAAATCTATGAAATAATTCCGAGTTTTTGCGAATTTCAATTACAAAAGAAAAAGTAATGCAAACAAATTGGTCCAACTTGAACAACAACAACAACAACAACAACAACAACAAAAAAAAAAAAAAAAAAAAAAAAAAAAAAAAAAAAAAAAAAAATTATCTTTACATACTTTTACAATCAAGAAATCTGCGCATTACCTTAATATTTAAGTGAGAAAGCAATTGGTTTATTTTTAGCGATTTTTTATTTAGTCTCTTTTGATGAACACTGAGAGTTGTACAAACATTATATCTATTTAAACCTTATTATCATACAACATTTTAACTGTCTAGAAATTTCAATTTGTCTAGTAAAATCGGTTAGGTGACACTGGTTTTTCGCAGCTTTATGTGCAAACCCTGACAATCAACACTAGAATGAGTTTTAAACTGCGATATTATGTGTTAATGATGTTGCACTCTATTAACAGTCTCTATTAGATTGAAGAGTTCAAATCTCGGAAAAAAACATAAATTCGTCTTTATAGAAATTAAGAGCAATAAAATTACATTAAATGTAGAATTTTGTAACAAAACAACATGTACATTTTTATTTCAAAACACATGAAGAAATCTAATATTGTCGTAAATGCATTAAACGTCAGAAATTAGACTTGATGCAATGTGATAATCAGTTACAGCACTATGTGAACCTAAGTCTGCTGTTAAAGTTATTGTTATCTGTAATCTTGAAATGAGCGGCTTCAAGTCATTTTTAAAAAAATAAACGCATTTTGATCTCAATCTTTTCCCAATTCAGACAACTTATGATCTTGTAATCAATAGTAGTGCACTCGAACGTAAGATTTATCATGATTTCAATCTTGTATTTCGTGCCACAATATGTATGTTTGAAATCGGATATGGTATGGTAGATTAGAACGTTAATATATGGAAATTGACATATTAGACAATATTGCCCTTTTTATAGAGATACGATCTAAAACCTGATGCAATATCAACGGACAACAGCACAGTAGGACATCATAAATGCATTGTTAACATTTTTTTTTCGTATTTTTTGACAAATTAATTCATTTTTGTCTATGTCTTCCAAATGGCATCTGGAATTTTAAAAATCTTGAAAACAAACAAAACAACATTTTAAACCTTAGGTAAAAGATTACGACAATTGGATTTGGGTATAACTTACTGGATAACTTAACTTACTGGATACACGGTCTATTGTAAGTGTTATCACTTGTATTGACCGGATTTTAATTTTATGTTTCTTAAATTCTTCATATTTTTTTTCTGGATTGCGCTTTAATATATATCTTTCTTATAAATACTAATTAAAAATGTTTCATAGCTGGAAAATGTTATGAAAACAGTTATGACTGGCCGAGTTTGGCTTTTCTTGAATAAACCAAGTTCTGAATGCTTAATTTGCCTCTAGGTACGAAAGAAATTTTCCTTGTTACCATCGTGACAGAATCGAAGACACTTTAGCATGTCAATTATCATATTCTCAATATTCCCGATATTTGTCTGACGTCATCAATAATCTTACTGTCTAATTCTTGGAGATCAAACAATCTTAAATGATTAGGGTTGTATAAATGGTCGAAACTATAAATAGTTACCATCTACAAGCACTAAATCTAAGTCGCTATGATTATTCCGTATGTTATTTTTGAATCGACATTTTTAAAAATAGACTTCAAAAATATGTGTCCGTTTGTATGCTGATGAATTGATTTCTATAAACTGCCATATGATTTGAAGAAGATCCATGGACATTGATTGTCAAAAGGACACTGTTGTCGTGATCCAAGATGTTACATGTCAACGAAATAGTATAAATGACAAAAATAGACACCAAGAAAATAAACTATTTTATAATACCTTTGGGAAGGGATTCTTCACAAACAGATATACCGGCATACCGGTATTGTTAAGTCTTTTGAAATTTCTATATTATCAATATTTAAAAGTAATTTCAAAAAGTTTGTTTATTTATTTATTTTTATTTATTTATTCATTTATTTTTTTTATTTGTTCGTTTATTAACCACGTCATCATTGTCAAATAACCGTAAAGCAAAAATAAAAAACTTGAGCGGCTCGTGCTCATCACATTCACAAATGCCTCTAGTTAAGATGTTATCTAACACGTGTTAAGTTAGGCATCGGTAGTTCGAAAATTATTTGTATATTTTCAGTATCTTAGTTAAGGCACTTTAAGATGAAATTAATGCACCGTAAGCATGCAAAATACATGCAAAATAAATGTTGTCTGTAAAAAAATATTATCTCGGCAATATTAATAGCATAAGTACAAGAGGACAGAAATAGGAAAAAATGAAACGTATGATTAACACATATTAATTATAAATTTATCGATTTTATATAGACACTTAAGGTACTGTCCGATAGCATGGTGTTACTCTAACGCAAACAAGTTGATAATTCTTATTCATATAAGACCATATTCAAATACATGGTGTCTTCTTTGTGCTAAATATTGCAATAAAAATATATAAATAATAATCAAAGCAAAGTTCAAAGCTTAATAAGAGTAATTTTTACGTCCAAGTCAATAGATAAATTTTGCCGAGGAGGGTGTTGGTTCAGGTATAATGGCGGAAACTAGAGTTTATTAGATTTTACTGAGCAGATCCACATTCGTGGAGTCAATGGAAATGATGCAGTTTTTTTCATTAGGATCAGGTCAACTGGGGTTTGAACCTATAGGTCATTTCAAGCACTATAGTCCGTAAGACGACTCTTTAGGCAGCCCCGCAATCGAAGCAAAATTTTCATTGCCTTTAATACAGTGTCATGCGCTTTTGATTTTTTATGAATTAATATATTTTAAAGTAGCACATGACAACACCGTCATTTAATATTTTGAAAATGTGTATTAAAATGCAACCGAACAGCTTTGATTACAGAAGCATCTTTCTCCCTTAAGCAAAGAACCTTTGACCATGTGAACAGTGCGTATAAAGCCAGATACTAAACAGACTAAAGGTCGATTTTTAATGAGACTGATTTTGTTTTATTTTTGTTACATTGTAATTTTTTTCTAAATAGTTAATATTTCCCTTTTTTATAAATGTATACACATCCCACATTGTATGTGGAAGTGGAAAAGATATGTATCAAATATATCAGATGTATACCAGTCTGAGTTTGGACTGAAAGTGAATTTATGCTTTTAAGATTAAAAATTATTAAAAAACAATATTAACTTTTTTATTGTGATTCTTTTTTTGAATAGCATTCAAATACAAAAGTAGAATTGTGTTCTCTAGAGCTTTTTCAAACTATATATACCTACATTAGTTTGTAAAAACGATTGGCGGGAAACAAACGATAGTTCATTTATTGCAAGAAATGAAGGTTCATTTGTTGTGTTTAAAAGCAATTAATGCGATTTACAGAATAAAATTAGGAAAACATTCTGTCCTGAATTAAATTTGAAAAAATAAAAAAAATAATAATAAACTTTAGTCCGTTTTACCAATAGTTAAAAAATTAAAGAATATTTTTCTTAATGACAGGTATATACAGAAGAAATACTTTTAATTGTTTTACGCTCCATGAATTTATTTTGTTTAAGATCCAACTGAAATACAAAAGCTAGAAATAATAGAAAACTGTGTAAAAATTTCCGGACGATTTCGAACAAGACAGCCAATGAATAAATTTGAATGTATTTTGTGTAATACAAGATTGATTAAATAACTTGTCAGGTGACAATCGAGATAATCGATACGCCATTCAAAATTTGAATTGTTCATCAACATATGTATTATTGAAATTTTCTGTTCATCAAAGGAACCCGTGATCTTTTTTGACAACTAAAATATGAAAAATTAATAATAGATCTGTATCAAATGTTATTTTAGTTTCAAAGCAAATAGCGCGGGATTTTGATGTCTGCAATTTTGAAATAAAGGGACCTTTATTACATAACATTGATTGATAGCGTGAAATCAGAATTATTGAATCACAGCAACGGGGATAGAATTTGTATGGATATTAGTTGTTTATGAAAGAACACAAAAATAACGTGTATGTTTTTATCTCTTGATCGTTTTAAATGTAATATTCTCGGGGATCCAGCATAGCCATGTAATAAGAAATAGACGAGATTTTTTGAGTGCAAAAAATCATGTGTCGCAAAAGTATGGATAAGAACCTACATTATCTTTTGAATCATTGAAGATGTTTATCTTGGCAGTCATAAATGAAGTCTTCAATATGACACATAGTGCCATTTATCACAAGCTACTAGCACTGCAGTATTACGTATTATAATGAATGAAATGAAACAAGAGCAGATTGTTTAGAACACAGGCTAAATATGCATTTAAAAGCATTATGGCCAATACAAAGTACATTAAACGACAGTTTACCTGGTCCTGTATACAACCCATTCAAATCGCATTGAATATTCTAGTGCAGTTTTTACTAATAAAAGGCTTACAATTGATTTCCCTTATTTTTTTATAAGAACATTCATTAAGCATTGGTAAAAAAAAGAAATGTCGATGCAGTCATATACATACATACACACATACATACATAAATACATACACACACACACACACACACACACAAACACACACACACACACACACACACACACATACATACATACATACATACATACATACATACATACATACATACATACATACATACATACATACATACATACATACATACACACACACATAAATACATACATACATACATACATACATACATACATACATACATACATACATACATACAATACATACATACATACATACATCCATACATACATACATACATACATACATACATACACACATAAATACATACATACATACATTCATACATACATACATACATACATACATACATACATACATACACACACACATACATACATACATACATACATACATACATACATACATACATACATACATACATACATACATACATACATGCACACACATACACACACACACATACATACATACATACATACATACACACACACAATATATACACACACATACATACATACATACATACATACATACATACATACATATATTTCTGCTCTATTTCTTTATGTTATTTTTGTTTCACAATGTTGCAATTACTCTTAACATGCATACATGACAGTGGCGGAAAAGGGGGGCACAGAGTAAATGAATGGAAATTCATAAAACACTTAAAATAACCTTTTGCCATAAAAGTAATCATCCCTGTACTTTTCTGGGAGCGGATTGTGTATGCTGTGTATGCTAAGTTAGTTTTATAAAGGATTGTTTCTATATACTGACAAAGTAAGCTTTTATTTTTATAGTTTAACGACAGATTCATTCAACAAAAGATAATTGTCATTGTTTCCTGGGGGCGGAAATTCTGCAACATAACGATCTTGGAAGCACATACCATGCCATCGTAGTAAAAAATTTAATTACTAATGTAATATTCTGCTATTAGGACATGTATAAAATTAATGAAGGGTTGATTGTATAGAAGATAAACTTACATGTTGAGATTAACTTGAGAATTTATAACAATGAGCTACACATTTGATCGTCAATATCAGATTAATGTTAAAAATTTCAAAAGCAATGATTTCAGCAACTTTGAAATATGTCAGCAATAATTTAAAGTGTAAATCCAGTGCTGCTACGAAACTTAAGATGAAGATAAAATATATTTTATAAAGTTAAAGATTCATCTTTAAATATCAAAAGGTAACAAATAAAAACATGTAATTTGAGATCCTTAGACTAAACACGTGTATGATTAATAAGCAAGACTAAGAACGTCAAACAAAAAAAAAAAAAATAAAAATAGACACAGAACAAAATTAATAAGATATTATCGATACCATTGATGTTTAAACTTTGGAAAGGCATGAGATATCATAACCAATGATTTTTAGGGTGAGATTTACAAATAGACAGGGGTTTAGGAGGCCGGAAAGTCTGAAGCGCGCGCGCTTATTGATCACAGCGCCTCTCACCGCCTAGGTTTGAATCCCACTCGGGAAGAGTTCGAGAAAAAAGTTTTCAGTTCGCTTGCCGAAGATAGGTGGTTTTCTATTGGCACTCTGATTTCCTCCACTATTCCAAAACCATCCGCCTTGATATTAGTTAGAATTCTTGATTGTGGGGTAAAACACCATTACTCAAATCAACTAATAAATAGGTTCCTTACAGTATCATATATTTTACAACAAGTAGCCCTTAACTATGTATCCTTAAAGAATTCAGACGTACATTGGAAACATAACTACAAGATAATAGTACAAATGCTGTGCTGAATATATATATTATAAGCAGAAAAAACGTTAAATGATGGACATACATCCGCCTTGACATAATTAATCATTATAATTATTGTTGTTGTTTCATGTTTTCATTTATATTCTTAACTGCAAAATGATTTCTTGTTTCATTTTTTTATCATTATTTACTGCTTTAAGTGTCTTTTACTACTTTAAAACGATTTTTCTTACTTATTTACTTATTTATATATTGTTGTTGTGTCATGTTTTCAGATGTATTTGCTACTATTAGGGATGTGTTTTCTCGATTAATATTTTTTGTATAATAATCTCTGATTATTACCTACTCCAAAGAACATGTTTCTTTTTTATACTGTTTTTTTTTTTTGTCTAATGTACATTTGCTACTACAAGGAATATGATTCCTTGTATCACATTATGTCGTTTTAAGGTATATTTACCACTGTAAGAAATATGTTTTCCAATGACGAATTGTTGGCGAATTGTTGTCCTCAAATCTCATAGTGAAAAAAAACTATATGTAATTAAGTAGGCGAATTGGAGGCAAAAAAGCCTACATTAAAAGAAACAAAACTTCAATTTCTCTTGATTTTTTCTACTATTTTATTTCGCTTAATTTCATAGATTATTTTTGTGACATTTATCATAAACTTTTTTTAAAGATTTTAATGGAAGTTAATCCATGGATGTGCAGATACCAAATTAATTTGCTCTTATACAGGATTAAGAAAAAACAAAAAAAAGTATCATTATTATGAAAAGCATTGCAAATAGAAGGCCAAGAGAAAAAATTTAGTATGAAATTGTATAAGAACACGAATATTTGTCACAAAGCAATGTCACAAATGGTTTTTTTTTTCAGATATTACGTAATGTCAAAGCTCACCTTATCAAAAATCTTAAAGCAATAGTTTTATCTCATCTTGATTTTCTAAAAAAAAAAAAAAGCTTGCCAGACAAAGACATATATAAAATAAAAATGAAATTGATTAAAATGACACACCTAAAATTTTTCCGAAGGCGTTCAGGATAATTGATAGATATTCGGTTTTTAATCTGCTGTATTCCATTCTTGTTACGTAGATACTTATTAAAAGTAACACTAAAATCATATATGTAAAGAGATAGCTAAATGTGAGTGGAGAGAACAGTTTACTGTCATTGCTATTCCTAACTTAATTACGATCGTTTAGTACTCAAAATAACCATTATTCAAAAATCTAATGCTTATTGTTATATATATATAATTTTTTCCCAAAACAAATTAATCTCGATGTTGAAAATTTTAAATAACACAACGTCACGTCACTAAAAGTTACAGTCATAATGTCGGTCTACGTTGTCACGTTGCTATGAGTTTGTTCGAAATGTTTTATTTTTACATCTTATAGTTGTCCGATGCGAACTGTATGGTAATTTCAAAGTAGAGAGCAGTGGAACAATGGTGTTTTACGTCCCAGTCAAGAATCTTTCACTTATTTCGAGGTGGTCAGTTCTGGGATGGCGGAGGAAACCTAAGTGTGCGGAGAAAACCGTCGACCTTCGGCAAGCGAACTGACAAACTTTCTCGCACTAGGAAGTGTCCAGAGTGGGTTCGAACCCAGGCGATGAGAGGCACTGTGATCCATAAGCGCGCTTTAGACCACTCGGCCACCGAGACCCGGGTAATTTTAAAGCTGATAATGCAATTAGGAGCCTTAAACAGATAAGTTGGAAACATTTAGTAGATGTAAATACTAGTTTTACGACTTGATTTTACAAGCGGCCATTTCTGGGATGTTTCAAAAGACTTAACAAAAATAAATAAAATAAAATTTTTAAAAATAAAAACTGTAATAAAAAAAGCAACCCTCGGTTAAAAATCTATTTACACCAAAAAGTCTGAATAAGAAACTAACCTTGTTGATGAATACAGACACTATGATCTTTAAACCGACTTTATGACCCCTTGGCTACCGCGACCTCCTTTTAAAAAGCCCAGAAAAGCATAAAACAGTTTACATAATTGCATCATATGAAATTGATTATGCATTTTCAGGGAATGATGCATATATTGTTCATGATTTGTACGTGTGACTTAATTAGTTTTAATTAGTAAATGCACTAAATTTTATTTTATTTTGTGAGTGTTTGTTTTAGCAAGTCAGTAAATTATTCGGGAGACTGCAGTCTTTGCTGAATGCATGGTGTGAATTATTCATTCTTAATTGCTGCAACGAAAATTTTAATTTTCTAACAACTGTAAGCTTTTAAAATCTCATTTATTACTCTTTTGTTTAAATTTTTTAAATTTTGTTTTTAAAAAGTACATTACACCCTGATGCATTACTGATTGTTAAGTGCATAAAGCGATAAACACGATCATTAAAAGTCTGAAAAAGAAAGTTATTTTACAACAAAAACCCCATTGTTACTTGTTGATCTTAATACATTGTATTGTAAATAAATTTTCAGCATAATAACGTCCTTAGTAGATGTACTGTATGAAACAATTATAAATGTATTTATAAGTTTTAGTAATTTTAGAAGCTTAACTACACTGTACTTGATAAAATAAGTGTTATTGAATTGGTTATGAAATTACAATTTCTCAAAATACTTAGTTTAATATTTTTTTCTTCACATCTAAATATTATGTTGTTTATAATGCTAAAAGGTAAAATAAAAAAATAAATATAGATAAATAAATAAATAAATAAATTTAAAAGAATGAATGAATGAATGAATAAATAAAAAATAAATTTTATATTCCAAAATGTTTAGAAAAGTCAAATTGATGCGAACATAAAAGATTTTCGTATCCAAACGCTTGATTAGCTAGTGTAATGGAACATATAAGATATAAAATATTCTTGATTCTTGAGGAGTGAAAAAATATCATTAAATGATATATATGTCTGGGCTCAAAAGTAAAAAAAAAGTTTCAACAGTAATGTCAGGTCCGGAGTTAAAGCACCGTGTAAATTATAAAATTGTATGTATCAGAGAAACCCTGAATAATGTTATAGAACAACTGTCATGAACTCAAAAATGTTCTGCAATAAATTGTCTAGATTTTTTGAAAACTTGCAAAATGTACAAGTGAAGTATACCTTTTATGAAAATAGAATTTTAGAAATACATGTATATGTATATGTTTGTAGATTTAGTTTCGATTGTACATTCTCACGATTTTAACACAATACCTTTCGTTTAGAATTCCACCTCAGCAGATCTTTGAACTTATGTTGTAATGTTGGTCAATTTGCTTGTCAAAGGTAGGTGTTTTTTCTCCAGATACTCCAGATTTCTCCAGCATCTCCATACTGACTGCAGCAATACAAAAGATAGAATAATAAAGCACGTTTTCTCCATTTCATTTCTTATATCATGAACAAGATCTTATGAAACTACAAAGTATTTTTTAAATTCATAATTAATATCTGGTGGATAAAATTGAATCAGTAATATATGAAAACGGTTCAGTTTGTGTAGTTTATCCACCAGCTGAAGGATTCTATTATCGCTTTTGCTTACATTCACGCGTTGTTAAAGAGTCTAATCACGCAATTTTAAGCAATACAAAATTTCTTTTACAATGGCGATACAACTTGAACTGTAAAAAAGTGTGGACCACGATGTCATTTTTGCAAGGTAGAGATACATTCTATGATCTGATGAAAAATTATTAATGATTGTATAAAGAAAAGTGTTCCTGTGCAAATAACAAATGAGGTGTTCGAAAAACGAAAGATCGGTGGAAGTACTATATTCGTTTTAACAAAATGTAGTAAAGAAAAAATAATTAATGCTATTCCTGTAGAGTGAGTGAAATCAAAAACGGCAATAAAACGTGTTTAATTTGCTTTTAATAGAAATCCAGTCTTAAAAATCCAGAATTACGGAATAAATGTCTTATCTTGCGAATTCCAAAAACAAATCAAAAGGATATCCTAAGGATCGCTTGAGTATTAAGGATAAGTGCTTATTGCTTGTCTCGTCAGCTTATAAATTATGTTGAAGGATTATTCGTAACAGACTAGAAAATTGAATCGATGTTTCCAAAGTTTTCAAAAGACAAACAGACGTAGAAGTACAGTAGACCAACTTCTAAACATTACTGATAGTCAATGTGCGAAAACGTCGTGAAATATCCAGTTATCGTGGGTTTGTAGATTTTTCTAAAGCATATCGAAAGATCACTTTTTTTTTTCTATTAAATAATTGAAAATCGTTTAAAAATGCTTATTGTGTAACTTTTTGTTCTAAAATGTTTAAGCATGTGTGAAAAAGTAAATAATAATTTAGTTCGAGACTAAAGCAGGGTTATTTGCTCTTCACAAAATTGAAATTTAAAACAAAAATCTGCTTAGCGAAGTCAAAGAACTTTATATTTGTATTTGTTTTAACTTAGAGAAACTCAATTGCGTTATGCTAGCTGACAAGTTTGATTGAATGGGTATTTCCACATGTATATTTAAGTTACCTGACCATTATCTCATGTGTAGAATTATTAACCAACAAGTGGACAAATACAACGCCAGTGATGATGCCCCTGTGAAAGTAGAAAACTATTTTTAGTGTTAAGTCTAAATAAATGACTATTTCTTTGCGTTTATGTTACTTGAAAGAAGTATTTTCGGTATAATTTTCATTTTTCATACTTTCTATGTTTATGATAAATTATATTCCAACAAGCTATAGCAAGCATCACGTAGACCAAAGAGTCATAATTATCCACATTGTTATGTGCCTTGGCGTGTCACGCAAACAATTGTTTTTTTTTTAAAAAAAAAATTTAAATCGGTTTAAGTCAACTGTGATTAATGAGTAAAACTATAAACTTGTCATAGTTAGTGACTAAATCATACAGTTTAAAAATGTCAAAACTGCAGTATAGGCCATGCGAAAGTTTAACAAACTGTCGACGAAAAGACACCCAGTCCACATATCTAAAACCTTCGCGTTATCTATATATTGCACCGTTTTGCTAGTTTCTATCAAAAGAAAAGGACCACTTGACAAAAGGGCTTTGACAAGCCGAATAGTCTATTTTTGTTGTTGATAATTTTTAAACCCCCTCAATCACCACACCCCTCATACATTTAGATATGGAATGAGGTAGCCAGATGTCTTTCAGAATTGCATTTTTAAAAAATGTTGTTGTTGAATATATTCAAAAAATGCTTTTTGACAAGATTTTTGAAAATTTATTGTTAAATAAATTCAAAAATGCTTTATGACTATATTACTCGATTCTGGAAACTAGAAATTCAAGTGTGTGTGTGTGTGTGTGTGTGTGTGTGTGTGTGTGTGTGTGTTCATAGACTTTTATTTCAAGTATTTAGTTTTATCAAAAACACTTGTAAAGTTACACTTTAATTTGTTGTTGGTGAAAAAATCTTTTACGCCCGGTTATAGGATGTAAACGCAAAAGTTAATAAATAAGGTTTTAGAAAACGCCACTTAGTACAAAAATACTTAAAAACAAGTTCAAAAACAGCTTTAAAACAAAACAACTAATCAGCAATTTTAAGATTAAGTACATGTATAAAATTTCAATTCTCCGTAGAGAAAAAATTACAGCTCAGTATTTTATATGGCCATTGCAGCCGTATTATTCTCGGTTCAATTTTACGATCACGTATAATCGTTAATCTTAGCAGAAATAATGCGTTACTTGTCTCATATTTTAAGATTTGATAGCCACTTTATAACAGAAACGTCTACAGCTTGCATAACACGTTAAATCACTCTAGGAAATAACGGATCTTAGTTTGGTTTCCCATTACGTCTGTTCTGCATCAGTAACAAGTACAATAATCTGAATCTTGTCATGGCAAGCAAAGGTTTTAAAGCATTCAGAGTCCAAATTAATTTTATTTGTTTTTTAATGAGAGAGAGAGAGAGAGAGAGAGAGAGAGAGAGAGAGAGAGAGAGAGAGAGAGAGAGTAATATTTCTTTTGGTGCTTAACATTTACAAGGAACTTGATTTTTAACTAGTTTACGTGTCCTTAGTAGTTAAAGCTGACATTATTTTTTACTTTTCAACCAATGGAGAGCTTTATTCTTTCGTTTTACTGAATAAACCTAAACTGGACCTTGGAGATAATCAAATCTTTCCTTTTAAAAATCTGTATTAAATTTGTTTACATGTCTTTTCATCAGAATACTATTGGCCCAAGTTTACTCGCGATATCGTAATTTTCGTGTTAATTCGAGATACAACATGGACGCGAATCCAACTTAAACAAGAAAAATCTGAAACAGAGAATCATACCAATTTACTTAATAACATATGAACTACTCTTTGCATCAGGCGCGGTAAGACTATAATTTCATGTAGTATGGCAACAGAATACTAATTTATTTTCTGTCATTGTGGGCTTTCACAGTGGTCTAATTGGCTTGTTTGTTACAGTTGACTTCTTATCATTCTAAAGCGACACGAAATGGACTGAAATAAACGTGAAACGATATTTTACACTGTAACAATTTCCTTTAATTAACACTTTTCTCAGAACCAGTTCATTTTACTTTGTAATTTTTCTAGGGTTTTAAATAACATTAAAACGCAAAAAACCATCAATCGAACTGTTGTTGTTTGTTTATTTTCCTCCTAAATTTCATTTTGATGAATGTTACGGTATTCCTCGGATCAATATATCTTTAGAAACATTTTAAATTTACAATTTAAATAGATTTGTTTTAACGAAACAAAGACTGTTTTAAAAGCCATAAGGAGTTAAACATGTTTATATCACCCAAATTATGTCAATTACACTGAATTAAATCAACATCTTATTTCAATCAACGTCAAGATATCAAGCCTAACTTTAAAATTGTGTAAGATTAATGATAAACATGGTATTTATGTCCAGAGGATGGGCTACTTTACGGAAAACCAATGATACTTAGAATATTTGTCACGAACAAAACAGCGTAGAGTTTTATCTTAATAGTTCTCGGGTTACCCCCGGCTTTAGGCAATAGATAAACCTAAAATTACTTTTAGAAATCCTGACCTACTCAAACATTTGCTTCCATAAGCTTACTAGTACAGAAATCGTATAACTTACATATGCTAAGTTACCGTTAAGAAATTTGAAATTAAACTGTTCGATGTAAGCTTTAATCTTTAAGTAAACATTTAGGAGAAATAACAATCAAAGTAAGGATATATGCATATTATGGGTACGATAATTTCTAATCATAAACACATTTTTTCTCCGAAATAGTTATAGTCTCTTTAGGGATAGATTGTACCATTGAACTTTCTTTATTTAAGTAATAGTGCATAAGACTACATAGTAGTTCCACAACCTCCAGGCATGTATAAGCTTTTATGTGAATAATGATAGCAGTCTCCATATTTACATCAATCGAGGTTTTGATGATAAAATGTTCAGGAGTACCGAGTGACCTTAATGAACGTTATCATGTCTCAAATCAAGTCACTTATGATATTACGGTGAAACATTAATTACACTACTTTTATATTATGTTGCTATTAAATCATCCTTAATTGCTTAAGTTATTGCATTAACTCTCTCACGAGAAAAGCATTTCTGGGGCAATACCTTTAGTTCCGTGATGAAATGTTGATATACTTCGGTTTTGTAGTATTTTAACTTAGAACCAATTGGCTTGCAATATCACTTATTCATAAATGATTGTAAAAATGTCCGTTTCGGCCAAAGTAGCCACAGTTTCGTAAATTAAAACTCGCACGAGAGAAACAAAAGGTACCGAAATAAGGTTTAGTTATTTATTAACCTAGAACCAATTCGCATACAATATAGATCAGTTTACCAATAGTGCAAAAACCTTCCGACTGTGATTTTTATAATATCTGACGTTTTCCTAATTACGAAATAGATCCTAGGTCATTTAAACATGATAAAGTAAACAGAAAACATCAATTGCGTTGTGCAACGAGAACAAAAATGCTAAAGATCAGCTTGTTTACAAACAAACATATTTGTTAATATACAACTTGTTCTCATTTAACCGTGGGTGATGTAACGCTTAGTACGACTTTCAGCGTATAATGTCTAAAGGCGGTAATTGTTTCAAATTTTCAAATAATGTTGCAAAAACTCCAAACATATTCCATAAAACGATGTCTCAAATGTCAAGTCTTGCATTTACTTTTATGATCGGAAAACTTCATTTAAAAAGTAAAAAAAAAATTAATGTTTCTGTTATTATTCTTTTAAAATCCTAGAAATGTTATACAAAATGTTTCTGATGATTAAACTGTCTAGTTTCTAATTAATTTAAACAATATTTTATTCAAACATTTGTTTTGAAAAGGATTGGGCAGCAGGCATTGCCTATTTAAGTCCCCTCCTTAGTCAGAGTACATTTTATAATACTAGTATATATATAATTCCAGAAAACAAATATCGCGAAAATAACATTTACAATAATAATAACAACAACAACAATAATAATAATAATTATTATAATAATAATAATGACCAGTGTTGCACACATAATTATGATATTATAACTGTACTAGTTAAAAAAAAATAAAAACAAATCATAATTGTTAGAATACTAAAAAATAAATGTAAAAAAAGATGAAGAAAAGAAAAAAAGAAAGACAAAACAAAATAAAACAGAACAAAAACAAAGAACACTAAGAAAACAAATTGAGGAAAAAAATGAAAGAGAAATACATGTATATATATACAAGAGAGTAGCTAATAGCCATCAGAGTTTAACAACAAAAAGAGGTTGAAAATAAAAGAACAAAAGATGTGAGTAATCAGGGTTAAGAAAGAGAGAGTAATATGTACAAAAGAGTGACTCAGTTGGAATTACTAGATTTAAACCGTTGAGAATCCTTAATGAAGGTATGTACTGCTTGAAATAATAGAATGTTTTTACCATATGAGTATTCTGTAGAACCATGGAGAAGAATTTGAAGGTCTATAGAAGGTAAGCCAGTTATAAAATAAATAGCATTAAATAATTTCTGCCTGTGTTGAGAGAAAGCTACACAGTCAAATAAGAAATGCTGATTATCTTCAGATGGGGACCCACACTCAGGGCATGATGGGTCATTCTCAATAAAGTGATCAAAAAGGTGACGCTTACGATTGCTCGAAAAATTGCGCAACTGACAGTGATGTATATATGTCTTGTTTCGAATGCAGTGTTCATTCATTTAATGTTCATAGTAAGATTGTTTCTGGAAAAATTAAAGAATTTACAATTTTGATAAGGTTGTATAAAAATTTACTGAATATTTCGTTTAAGCATCTCTTGTAATATGTCATTTTGAATTTTTCTTTTTAATTGTCATTTGCAGAATTTTGAATATTTCTTTTTATTAAAATTAAAAATTTGCACATGACAATATCTAAACGATGTTATTGTATTTTATATTCCCGTGGTTTGTGTCAAACAATTAGTTTATCCTTTTCCAGAAAAACCAGTCAAATACCTCTTAATAATCTTGTTCACAAGCTGATGAACGAATCTAAGACATGACCAGTTTTTATCCGAATATTGCAGATAGGCGTGTACTTCGACAAACTAATCAGTTGAATCCAGATTGTCATTTTTTTTATTTTCCAAGGTCTAGAAGGGTGTTTTAATTTTTTTTTTATTTTTTTTCATAAATAATGTTTTTCTTTTATTTAAATCCAATTTAATTTGTTTTGGTGTTTATTTGGCTAATGCGTTTCATATCGCTAATATATATTGACAAAAATACCATCCTTGCCACAAAGTTTTCATTTCGTTTGATCTAACATGCTGTTTCTTCTACACAATATCGAAATAAAGAGTCTGATAGCAACATTGCATGTATTTCACTTCAGTCGAAAATACATTCTTTAATACAAGATGAAAACGTCGGAGGAAATGGTATTTGATATCATTCCGTAATGTTAGTTTTATCCTGTTATTTAAACTCTGCATTGTTGATTACTTCCCTAATTAAGATGGTACAACCTTACAAGTCAGGTATCCATTCTTCCTTTAGAAAACTCCCGATAATTATACTTTTCTATATAGATGTGTATTTAATTAAAAGATGACCTAGGTTTCTGATAGATGTCTTACAGAAGGATGCGACTGAGACTGTTAAATCTATAATTTGTGGTTTAGATAGGAAATGCTTGAAACTACAAATTGTTGGATAAAAATACCTCTGCGGTCATGGCTAGGTATTAATTTATCCAAGCTTTTATCATTAAGTGTCTCTAAGGTACGATTTATTGATATAGAAAATATTACTTCTATAACAAAAGTCATCATAGAATTAAGATTCCGTAATCATTAGCTAGATATTTTAGTACTTATCTTGATTTTTTTATTTATTTATTTATTTATTTATTTATTTTTTATTTTTTATTTTTTATTTTTTTTTTTTTTGTTAATATTGTTCATTGTTTTTAACGTGTAACACTGAGTATATAGACTGATTTTAGTCTCTGATAACGGATTGTCATATGTACCCCCCCCCCCCCCAGAAAGACACGTCTTAAACCGCACATTAGTAGTGTTCACTTTAACATACAAGAACATCGTGAGCTCAATACGGATTTGTTGTGCGTGGTGTTTTTTATCCAGAACATGTTGTCGTATAGTAAACGTTATATTCAATGCATTATTATGGCTTTAGTTTAACACTGAACTATATAATCTTCTGAAAAGCAATGTAATAAAAAACACGTAATACCGCTATGAATGATGCTTTTAAATGAGGCTGGTTTGTTGTACGCTCGTAATGTTATTTTTTTTATTTTATTAATCTCTAAAGATAATTATATTGTTATAAACAGGTCTGTGTATGCGTGAGATGTACAGGTATGTATTTTCTGCCGTGTACTAGTGTGCACTCAGGGCGATTTTTGTTAAGGTGCTAGCTTACCGAGTGAGTATGCCGCAACAAGCATACAATTCCCAATCACATAATTATAGCATCGGTTAAACCAGTCCTATTTTATCCCTTTAATGCTGAGCAGTTGGCAAGGAAGCAGCAACTAAAACTATAAGTTTAATGTATGGCCTGGTCGATGTTTGAAACCGTACTCGAGGCGAATGCTATTCACGGAGAAGGTCCTATCAACGTGGAATTTAGATTGTTAAAATACAATTTCTGATAGCTATTATATTCTGAAACAGTAAAATTGTCAATTTTAGATGTTATGCTGAATAAATAACCTACTGCTAATTTTATCAATTAATAAACGTTTATAATTCGTAAAGGCTTTCTTTGTTTATTCATTACCCTTGGTTGTTTTCGTAATCTGTTCAGATACATGTTAATTTAAAACAGATTACCAGAAGGAGATTGTGATATTTATTTTGATGCCATTACACGGATTAAGAAAATCATATATTTATACATGATCATTAATTTTAAGACATGCAATAATGTAAGGAAAGGAAGAGTTACTGTGAAAACTGCGTAGTTCAAATGAAATCAATTCAGCATATTTTTCCCGTAACATGATTTAGTCATATCAACAATTTAAAACGGCGATTTTTTCTAATGTGCAAATACTCAAATAAAAGTCTTTGAAATCTTCCATGTTATACACTGATATACTGATGTGATAATATGTAGAATGCTGAATGATAATGAGTTATGCAATAAAAAGTGAGTGCTTTGAGTGAAAACACATTGCATAATCATGAGTTTAGAAACAGAAACAATTTCATGAACTTTGTCTACAGACAAACGTTTTAATGATCTGTTCATATAAATTACTTCATATTGTATATGATGTCATAGAAAAACCGTGAAATTATACAGACCAACAAAGGCTTCATTGAAATAAAAAAATATGATTGCTTTAGAAGAAATTGTATGCTAATGACAGGCATTGTACATCAAATATGAATTATCAACATGTATTTACATGTTCTCTGTATTGTTAATATTACAATGATGAGAAATAAAGAAATTTGAATTTTATAAGATAAAAGAAGGATTTTACAATTTACAATTCAAAACATGTTTTGACAACAGCAAAAATAATGAAGAATGCGAGACAACAGAGGACAATGATAAAGCAGCCAAACAATACATGAAAAGACAAAATCGTTTTGCGCCATTTTAATAATTGTTTTCGGCTTTTTTGTGGTTACTAGGTTATGTTATTCAAGATTTATCGACAATATAACGGAAAAATGAAAAACAGAAATTAGTAGATTGAGGGTAGTAAATCTAGGCTCGAAAGAGAAAGCGCGCTCACAAGTATATTTGTATGAAGAGATATATATAGAATATTCTTGAACACGTATTTACATAAGATTTGTTTTAAAAGTTATATTAAAAATTTCAGTATAGAAAAATAGATAAATATAGATAAATATAGCTCTTTGCATAAAATGAGGACACTTCACGGGTATAAAATTTCACTTCTATAGATGACCAGTTTTCGACTTACGTGGGATGTGAACATTGATCGATTGATTTAATAAATAAACTCTACCTATTTTGCTACAAATGTAAGAATACTCAACGTTTGTCATTGCCTGAGAAATCCTCTTTTCATTGAATCTTTGTATCTAGTTTAATTAATGTTTTCTTTGTTGCAGTTGCAAGGATAAGACATTCGCCATGTTAATAAATGATTGATATTAGTCGGCATGCAATGACGTGAAACATAACAAAGGTAAAATGGGTCCATAAAAATAAATAGGTAAAAAAAAGCCTCAAAGTTTAAGGGTCATACTTTTTTAGCCATTGTTGTAAATATTTTTTCATGTTTGGACAAAGAAATGTCATGCGTACGGTGAAACGTTCCGGAAGTACAGCTATGTGAAAACTTTTCTTCAACTTAAATGAATGTTCATGAATAATTACGAAATAAAATATCAAAATGTGATATTTGACCGGATTTTCTGGCAGACATAAAGGCGATTCTGGCAAAATATCTTCATTTCAGAAGAATCGTGATTAATAGTGTTTTAAAACTGTTATCTAATGTAATTCAGAATAAAGTAATCCGTCATTGCGACGAATAAATTCCTATCCGTTTTTTTTTTTTTTTTTTTTTTTTTTTTTTTTTTTTTTTTTTTTTTTTGCAATTATTATGTCTGTGATATTTGTCGAATAGAATACGCGACAGTCAATGGTAATTTCGCACCACATTGCATAAATTACGTTTATGATAAGTTTGTCTGTCAATGTGCTAAAGAGAGGATGGATTTGAGGACAGGGTCGGGGGAATAATATGGACGGTATTTGTATTCACGTAGGAGGTAAATGACTGACGAAAAAGAACATACCAGCATATATATTCAAATGTGCTAATTTTCTTTTCGTAATATTCAAATCCCCTATCCTCGGAGAGATTTATTCAAAATGAAATTTGA
The DNA here is from genome assembly GCA_029721355.1 of Tegillarca granosa. Classification (NCBI taxonomy): domain Eukaryota; kingdom Metazoa; phylum Mollusca; class Bivalvia; order Arcoida; family Arcidae; genus Tegillarca; species Tegillarca granosa. Next base: position 14,713,785 of record CM056597.1, on the reverse strand, counting down.
CATTGTCGTCTGCAGATGTGCCACGTATAAACAAAATGGCGGTCAGATACGGCTTGATATTCATTTAGAAATATCCATTGGTGTAAAACGTCTGATTTTTGCTGTCGTATGTCTTCTTATCACGTCTCGTCATATTCATGTAATTGAATTAATAAATCTTAATACTAAATTTAAACTGCAAATGAAGAAAAACGAAGCCAAACGGAACCATACTTTGACTACCAAGAGAATTACACTGTTTAAAGCAATTTAGTGTATCCTAATGCATTTATTCAAAGTTGGCAACAGTAAATGCTGTTTTCACTTAAAGAGTGAATCTCGTTAGGTATTTGTTTTAGCATATTATCTGGGTTAGTTTTAACCATAACAATTTCATTTGAGAATATAAAATAGATTATGATAGATTGAACACACACTATGCTTTTATGACAACTTTCCTTAATTGAATGAAAATATGTGAATGGGTTCGACTTAGTAAGGATGATTTATCTATTTTTCTTCCCCCCTTTTTTAAAGCTTGTCTGACTTCACATCTATTTTTAGAAACTTTTTTCCTTTTTAAAATGTTATTGAGTGCATTTAAATAGCACTTTGTTTACCAGCAAAGCATACCACATGAAATTAACAAATGGAAGAACAAGAAAACGTGTTGAGGCAATGTATTATAAAGGTTCGACGGTCATTTTTACAGTGTATTTAGACAAAAAAGCAAAAAGTGTCGAGATTAAAAATAATACATAGCAACCTAAGTCTTGTTTACTTTGTTTAATTTAAAAAAAATGGGAACAATTACAAATAAGCGATTGCTCAGATTTCACTTTACAAACATGTTGAGTTGTTTTCGAAGCTATTGATTGGTATAGTCAACAATTTTTGTGTCGCACATTTAAAAAATGTGTTTAGAAAACACAAGAGAATAAAAGTTAATCAACTTTCTACAACGATACGATAAAACCGCTTAGAAAATATATTCTTAACTCAGGGATGTTACAGGCTAGTGTTATGAAGGTCGTAAAGTTTTAAAACCGTCATCACATGTTGTTGATAAGTGTGAATTCGCTGTATCTAAACACATCTTCAGGATATAGTTCACGTCCCATAGTTCCATCTTTCAAATTTAATTTGCAAGTGGCGGATGTAGCTTCCTAGACAGGAAGTCCTTACTCTTCCGGAGAACTTGGTCTAACTTTCCGGGTGGGTGGAAGTTTATGTGTTTAACTAAAGTATAAAGTAACTAGTTTTCAAAGTTATTACTTTGGTTTTGAGATCGTAATTTGAACATGAACCTTCATGTTTGTGTTTGATAAAAACGAACTCTTTTTAGTTTAAAACCGTTTGTATACGATACGTGTGTTGAATAATACGTTTTGATACAATATAACTAATTTAATTATTATAACATGAAGAACACTGACACAATGTCAAAGCTTTGCGGAAACCATCACGCATTGAAACATTTACGATGATTTGTAAATAGTAATCTTTATTTTGTCTGTTGTATCATGCATAACAAATAATCAGGTCAAAAGAGTCACGACTTGATCTCATCAGCAACGAGATCCAAACGAGATCTAAATAAAGTTTCTATTGGCAATCAGAATGGATTTATCACGCGGTACAACGTGTAATTGCAGAAATTGTTGATTTTGTATCGATCGTGTATGAGAGATACTTAGACTCTGATAAAACGTTAGTTTTTCCTCTTAATTAAATGTATATGTAAACCTTATCATTTTGTCAATAAAATTGATCCCGCTTACCTGTTAAATAACAAGTCAAATATATTGAAAAGTATCACTGATTTCGTATGTTGCAACTATTTATTATTATTATTATCTGAAATATTTTTTAAAATGCGTTAATGTCGTTATATGATTCTAAAAATATCAAATGACACTTGTGACACATGTGTAACCTACAAAAATGTTGAAGAAAAGACTAAAATGTTTTTCTATTAAAGATTTGTGAATAACCAGGCCCTTTTCAATAAATACTAAAAGCAACACACAGTCACTTTATCATCAGGTTGTCTCTAGACATTTCTCGATATATGACACAAATATACATTTAAATTTTGTTTATCTAAAAGTTTCGATTATTAAAAATAGGAACATATTAGCAGTGCATATAATTTTGTTGAAAAATTTATCGTTCAAATCCCCTTTAATTTTTTGTCAAAGAATAGTTGAGTTTAATTTCCAAAATTGTTAGTGCACGTGTGAACTGGTTTAGGAACAATTCAGCCATTCATAAAAAGATGAATTACAAACTGAATGTTACTTTAAAAAAAACCACGATCATTTGATTCTCGCAGATTGTTACACAGAATGATTGATTGAGTTAATGAGGTTTTACGTCCCATTCAAGAATATTTCATTGACATTGAGACGTCGACAGATATGGGTGAAGTGGCAAAATTGATTTCCTTAGCAATGCGCTTAGGGCAATGTACAGGGATGGTTCTTTAACGTGCAACGTCTGCCTTGACACGGGGCGTCGGTTTTTAAGGTCTTTTTAAAGACCCTAACACCAAAATAAAGACTTCCTTGTAAATCGATTAATCCCCGTCCAGTCATTAAAATAGCCACGACATTAAATTCTAAGCATGTTCTAAACGGTCGCACACTACATGTATTTGATGATAGTACAAAAGTAATTTGTTTATTGTGTTTGAATTCAGCATTGAACATTGTGTTGTAATTAAAGCTGCATTAAGTTTACCAAATTTCTAAATTTTTTTTTATTTTCTAAATTTTTTTTTTTAAAGTAGATATCTTCTAACCACGATCTGTGACATTCATTTTCTAAAATTTCATTTCTTTTAGCTGTAAATAAACGGAATCCTCTGACCGGTTGGTCAGTGCTCTACGATGGTAATTATGAGCTTGGAGCATGCGCACGGATGTACGGAAAAGCCTAGAATCGCAAGTGAAACATGACAGATTGCATTAATTGTCCTTCATTATTATCCAGATGAATTTGAAATGGGGTTATTTTTCCCTTACTAAGTCACAAATGACAAATTCAACGAAGTTCTGTGTTTTTCGTATTTCAACATTTTGAAAGTTGTGTTTAAATGACCCGGGTTTTGATGACGTAACCATGTTCTAATATTAGATCCAAAATGCTGCATCTCGCTGGGTAAATACTGTAATTTCTGTATTTATTCGAGCTTTTATCGTTGAACCAAATGTAACATTGTTCATTAAGAACATCATTATTTAGATAAGCACCGTTTTAATTTTTTTTTCTTTGGAAAAATTAATGCAGCTTTAAATGTAACCTTACTAATTATATCGATAACCTACTTAAAAGGTATTAAATTTGTTGAATATTTCACTGAAATAATAATAATGTCTTGTGCTACTTTTAAATTTTTATAAAATAATGCAATTCAAAAGTAGCACATGACAATTATTTTTTTATGACAATTCAAAAGTAGCACATGACAATTATTTTTTTTATGACAATTCAAAAGTACCACATGGCAATAAGTTTCCCAGAGCAGTTTCAAAAACGACTTCGAACTGTCGGTCCTTATTTAGTGGTTTACACATCAATTCTAGTTATTTAACATATTTTACAACTCTGAGAAGCCTGCATGAGAAGAAGTGATATTTAATACTGCAAAACCGATGTCGTAATTTGTAACTGATACAGGTACTTTGTTGAAGTACATTATTTAAGACCCATCTCAGTGACTAGAAATCTTGGTAATAAAGGCTTCTTGCTCAGCAAAGAAGTCGCAAAAGAAAAACCTGGCATCTTTTAAAACTTAAATCACATCAGATTAAATTGTATTTTTCTTTTAACTTTAATCTCGCACAGAATCATGTCTTACTTTGAAGCTATATGTCGGTAAGCCGGAAATAATTACTTCCAATCAACATTATATGTTGCATACAAAATAAACAAACGTATTAGCTCACACTGACAAAATATCTGAACGAATTATCACGCTTAATCCTGTTTTATAGACAAGAGAAAACATTCTTGTGATCCCAATATTTATTGACATTGTTGTAGAAACTGCGGGAGTTTTTAACGGACTTATGTTATAGCATTATTATTCATTGTTTATCGGTGTCATAAATAGAAAATGTATAAATTTAATTCAAAAACCCATTAGATATACACGATTATCCGTTTTTCCCTTTAAATATATTACCACGTCTGTACAAGATTAGTTTTTTGTAAAGATGTCAGAATATTAACTTAAAGCACTACATCTATTTAAACAGAGTAGTGTAAAAGCCTATTTTTACGTATTATTTTTATTGAATTTTCATAATTTTAGTTTTAACAATATTTTATCAATAATATGAATGTACCTATTACCCCCCCCACACACACACACACACACACACACTATATATATATGTGTGTGTGTGTGTGTGTGTGTGTGTGTGTGTGTGTGATTCGGAAACAAGCTGAAGCTTATATTAATCCGTCGTCATGATTATTTTATTATATTTGTTATAATTATATGAGTATATGAGTACATCCTGAACTAAATCAATTCTTCATTAGTAAAACTCAAATATTACTTAAATTTTACAAGAATAGAGATGGTTCAATATGCTGTAAAATATAACATCATATTAGAAAAGAAGACGTTTCAAGACTTGATGACCTACATGACTCTAAAGAACACTAACAGACAATAGAATAAAGCTTACATAACAGACTGTGACATAGTAAGGTTTCTAAAGGAGCTTTCCATGTTGATATTTATTAGTGCTTATAACTCACAACTTGATACAGACAGTATTGACATTGAAATATGATTAAAGTCTACGTATCTAATGAAGTAACTTACTTAAATAAACGAATCGTGTTTCTTATCAATTATCCATTGTGGTTTGTATAGAAATGTGATATGAATACATCTCTACCTAACATTATTTTATTCAATCTTTTATACGAATCAACAAGCTGTCAAGGCTTTAAGTGACGGTAATAAATAACATAAGCTTTTTGTTCGATCATTTCTAAGAATCTACAAATTGTCACAACATCTATAATGCTAATTAAACCTTTTATTCAGTTTTTCCTTACAATGAACAAGTTGCAATTTTCATAATAAAACACATCAGTATGATTTTATGCTGCTAATCCTACATTGTTTTATTTTTTCTTTGAGATTCGATGAAAATTTATTTGTTAAGTATACTGAAATGTCTTTTTATAAAACAGGGTCCATTGTCCTCAAACGCATTTTACCCAACCGATTTCTCAGTTTCGCGTCGTTCGAGAGTCTTCAAAATTTCCGTATCTAAGGAAAACTAGTTATGAAATAAGCTTGAAAGATGGGGCGCTAGGTACTTTAACTACACTAGTGAGCATAAAATAACAGTGACCTAAATGGAAGTACAACTAAACAGCGAAATAGCCATACATTATAGTTCAATGATACATGGTTATGTTCCATCTTTTTTCCATTGGTAAAATGCCGCTTCGTTCATTTTTCACAGTGCTCGTATAAAGTAAGAAATTTTATATTCACTAGTACTCATAGGCATTCGTATTTTCTTTTGTCTGATTGTTTCTTTTATGTTTTGTTTTGTGTTATCATTGTCAAAGCATTGGCTATTGCATTGTAAATATTTTCCAAATACAATTTTGCTTTTGTCCGTGTTTTCTGTATTTACTTATTATTTCTGTTTGGTTTTGGATTGCTTTAAACATGATGGTCAATACATGTGTTAAGCTGTGTTACTTTATTAAATTTTGCATACTTCGGGGTTCGTTTTGTTATTTGTTTATCGAAGCTTACATTTGATCAAAATCCGAAATAATCTATAAAATGAATCCTTATAGCTTCTTACTAAATTTGAAACGATTGATATTTTCTGTTATAAATTGTTTACATAAATTATCACTTAATAATGGTTACAAACATAAATAATTTATCTGGAAATATTTTACAAGTTATTTATTTTCATTAAAGGGTTTGTGATGATACATTTCAAAGAATTTTTCTTAGTTTTAACTCAGTGGTTGTTGAATTTCTTTATAAGTTATTTTGTTGAGACTTGTGTGTATATACATATATGTACACATCTTAATTATTCTCTGATATAACTGTTTGTCTTTTTTGAACTGTGTAGAGCAAACAAAACTGGACGGTCAAAAAGAAGATTTATTTATTTATTTTTACCTTTACAGTGCGCTCATGACTGTGCAGTGAAGGTTCTTTAACGTGCAAAACGAATCATCGGTTTTTAAGGTCTCCTCCAAAGGATCCCGTGACTTTTATTTCTAAATGCTTGGCGAAAAAACAGTCACTACAAGTTTCCAAGTCTTGGTCAGACCCGGCCGGGGTTCGAAACCCAACCTCCCACATACAAAGCAAGCAATCTACCAACTGAGCTAGCGTAATGATATGTAACAAAAAGAGTAATTGAGATTTAACATTAAGTGTTTTGTTTTCTGACATACTTATATTACAACACCGGAGACCTTTGTCGTTGCCATTACATACGTAAGTCTTCAGAGTAGTGTCTAGTGATTTATAACCACTAGAAAAAAATATGGTTTGCTTTTTTATGATGGTCTTTGCCATTGTTAAACGATTTTCATAAACGTTTACATATTCAATACGTGTTACTGTATAAAAGGTTTAAATGGCAATTATCTTCAAGATAGAGTCAAATTTCATGTTTCGCATAAAATTTTTAATGTTCACCGATTATTTGTAAAATGAATGGCTTTTTATTCTATTTTTATTGTAACACTTCCTCATATAATTTGATTGGATAATCTGTTAAGCTGATGATAGCTGGTTTGCCATGATTAATACATGATGTGAAAATACATGATGCCAGACAGAAGTCTCGTAAAGAAATCTCTTAAGATTGCAGATTAATAGTTTGCTGATTCAGTGTTTGCACCATACAAAGTAACTTTAATAAAATGTCTATGTCAATGATTTATGTGCAATAAAGTTGTATAAACACATTGATAAAATTACACGTGTTACATAACAGAGTGAGTTGTATGATTGCTCGGATTCCCAGTAGGGGGTCTGAGCCACATAAGGGAGGCTGGAATATTGCTTAACGATGTAACTGCGGTGACCGATTCAAATAAATAAAATACATTGATTTTGTGTCAGTGTCTTATAAAAACAAGTAGTGACATCTTGATAAATGAATATAATAACTTTGATCTTGCCGCCAGGATTTTCTATTCAATGTGACACGCTGGTGTGAAGATAGACAGCAACATTGCTTTGGAACTAATAACATCTCCATCAGCGCCCACTGGTCATATAAGATATTTCAGCTGATCCAAAAAATATTTCGTTTTTGTCTAAAAAAGCGTGAAGTCTACTTTTGCGGTTTCTTTGCACCAAAAGCTTGAATATTTCATTTGGTTCTATACAACAAGTGTTATAAGACCTTCATAAAAATACTGTCTTTTCTGATAGTTTTAGTAAACGGAGAGAGAGAGAGAGAAAAGAGAGAGAGAGAGAGAGAGAGAGAGAGAGAGAGAGAGAGAGAGAGAGAGAGAGAGAGTTTTCGCTATCAAATGCCGTTTAATGGTATCTTCTTGTCGTTAGCTATATTTAATTCAATAAGTTTTTTTTTAATTTTGTAGAAACATATTAGTTATTAATTTCTTTTCAAACCCATAAATTGATCAGAAGATACCTTTTGATTTTTTTCGAATAAACTTTGGTTTTGATTCATTTTTTCAACATTCCCTTTCTTAAGTAATTTGGAATTAAAATTGAAATAGCTAGAATATCTATAACACATTACTTTAAATGGAACAAAATTCAAATTCAAGTGTATACACTAAAAATTAATCATAATGACAATATGTTTTTTTTGGGTGTTGTTGTTGTTGTTCAAGTTCTTTTGGAACCCAGTTTTATCAGAATCAGCGCCAGAAGTCTATTTTATATGTCTCATTGCCATATGTTTTTCATCTATCAAACTTTTCGGTCTTAATGTCACTGATGAGGAATGAATTTCCGAAATGTGCACATCGGGCACATCAAAATTTAACTGGTTTTTATGTTATATATTTTCAATTTATAAATTAATACTATTTAACCAAGTAGTACTAGATTACCAAGATGACCAAGTTTGTGACAAAAAAGTCTTATCATGACGTTTTAAGATTAATTGATTAATATGAAACGGAATTTACATGTAGGTAAGGCATAGTTAAAAACGTGTAGCAGGCAATATTGGTGTGATTGTTAAATTGCGTGGAATTGTGAGATTAAGCTCTTAATTAACACATAATAGTTGTTTATTAATGTTTTGTTGAAGTATTTCAACAAGTCAAAACAAATTACTGCGACTAAAATTTATCTGATGGCAGATATATAGTTATCTTTTACATAACTGTGCTATCTGACCTAATCTACAACATCAATTAACGAACCTAATACAGTCAAACCTGCCTTAAAGGCCACCTGTCTATAAGGGCCACCTGCTTATAAAGGCCAATAAAATTCTATCCCAGCTGTTCTTTATTAATATTATTTGAACTTGTATATAAAGACCACCTGTCCATAAAGGCCACTTGCACTGATTCCCATAGGTGGCCTTTATAGACAGGTTTGACTGTACTAGGTTCTGAGTTGCTAAGGTTAATTGAAGCCTGTCAATAATCAATACATACATATCCTCCATACCTATATAAACAGTGAAAAAGTTTCTCAATTTTGAAGTCGCGCTATTGAATATATGGCATCCATATTTGTGTTACCAATAATGTTTTATAGGAATTCACATTAATTTGTCCATGAAAAACATCAATATTTATTGGCAATTAAACCCAATTTGTTGAGATTAGGATTATTACGTATATAAAATATTGTCTGTCAGAAAGAAAATTCCATGAGAAATTAGTTAAGTAAAAATGTTTTAGGTGTACGTTAGTATTTTTTTCACTTAAATCAATTCGTCATTTAAGATATGATGTTGAAAACAATTAACATTTGGAAACTAAACTGACAAACTCGCACGTAAAGATTTGCCAGCAAGATTCAAACCAAGACATCTTTTTCATTTTGAAAGTCTTGTTACCTTTTGTGTGTCAGAACCCTTATAATGTCCTAATTCTATTAATTAAGCAAAGGGTTAAAATGCTCATTGAATGTTTTGTCATGTGCTTCTTTTGAATTTTTATGAAATAATACATTCAAAAGAAGTCAAGTACTACTTCTGAATATATTATTTCATAACAATTCAAAAGTAGCACATGACAGTTTTATTGTCATTTCAAGTATTACCTTTCAGCAAGTAAATTCATATCTCTATCTTATGTAAGAATATGTGATTATTTGGTATTGTAAACACTTTCACAAGTCATAAATATCATCTAAAATTAGACTGAGTTTACTCTGTAATTTAAGTACAGACGTCTTTCCAGATTTCCCTATATAAGCTGGAATCAATATTATAAATACACAGTTATGTTGTATATTGGGATAATATGTATTACAGTATGCATAACAATGACTGCAAATTTGTGTCGAGATACAATCTAAAAAATTTAAACTGCTGAAATTGTAACGTAACCTTTTCTCTAATAGAAATCAATGGTAGAATCTAGAATTACCAAGAAACATACTTTGTCATTTTTAAAAAGGGCGATATGGAAAGTATGGAAGGTATAAGAGGATAGGAAAGCTGAGAACATCGTTAGTATGTTAATTCCTCTGGCGACCCCAATTACGGAAAACTTGGTATAGCTATGATTTCATTTACTTTCATTAATGTCGATTACCATACAGTCTTTGTAAGAAAATCAGGACTGGCATTTATTGATTCCATATCTAGGTTGTCAATAGATTTATGTACTGATGTTGAAAACAAACACCATTGAATGACAGTAATTCGTTTTGATACAATAATCGCGTTATCTTTGAGATTTTGTTTTGCAGTTAAACAACTCTATATAATTATCACGGTGATATAATGTATATATGATACAATATTTACATTTTTTAAATCTCAATATATATACTATATATATATATATTTTTTTTTTTTTTGTAATTATTTTGTGAACACTTGTCATTTTTGAGCAACTTACGCATTCGTGTATGTACTCGAAATACTAATGTATCCTTCAGGAATTATTTATATGAGCAAACACGCGAATGGCTTCATTGGACCAGTGGTGTAAAGATTCGGGCACAACATTTCTGATTGCCTAGGTTCTAGTTCCACTTCTGTACTTGCCAAAAATTGGCAAGAATGTAAGTTTTTTCAAACACCTCGCCTCACTATCATTGAAATAATCTTTACTTGGATGTAAAACAGATTTATGTATTGTATTTCCACAAAAAGAAATCACAAATCGAAACTCAGTTTTACAACAATAAAACAGAAACTTAGCCAAACAGATTGTACGTATCATTTTTAACTAAACCGACTCACATTTTGAGACTATGTCTAGTAGTCAGTATATGTTGTAACAATTTGTTGCTCTTTTTGATATCGAATTTTTTTAAAAACTATTTTATCCATTTATTCATTTATTTATTTATTTGTGACACTTACTTTTGTCAAATACCATATACATTTGTCAGTAAATTTTAAATTCTATTTCCAAAAAGAATTATGTAGCTTGCCAAAAAATGCTTCGGCAAAGTACCTCACGATCTTTAAAAAAGGAATATAGTACATTGGTGTCTTTCACAACAGTTAAGCTTCCTTCACTTTAATGGGAAGTCTGTTCTGAAATGGAAGAGGAGGAATAATAATGCACAGACTATAGACAAAAGGAGTTGTGACCATCACATGTCAGGTTCTAAATGGCTTTCGTTTAGCAGTATAGGTCATATGATTAAACTGGTACATCATTTACGACTTGGGTCTTTTAAAATTAATTTTAAATAAAAATAAAGATGAGAAATCGGTTTTGTTTAGATATACGCAAACATACAAGTCCTTGTTCAAACTATGAAAACTGCAAGTTGGGCAAATTGAGCTAAACGTGCAAACTTTTACCTAGGAAGTAGGACCAGGTGCCTCGAAAAGGGTAAGGACTTATTGTCAGACGATGTGTAGCTAGCCATAACAGCTATAATAGCAAATAAAAGGAACATGGACGCCAGATATTTCAGGATGATTCTGGATACAATTATTTCTAATAAATCATTATGCTTTTTTTTCATTGCATTGTAATAGAATAAAAGCCGAATACGGAACTTTATATGTTTTAATCTTTAACAAAAAATGTCATTTAATACATAACATACAGATATACAATATTTATCGCTTATTGCCATTTTGCCAACATGTTATATAACTTTTTGCGTCATTGCGAAGCGACAGAAAAAACGTTTATTTTTTTTCTTTTATATAGTTAAAATTGATGATTTTATCTCAATCTTTTTCCCTTTATTAAGACAATACTGAAATAAAGTTTTAATTTGAAATTGTGTAATTTAGCATAGTATGAGGCTAATAATTTTCAAAACTAATCCCCCTTGATAATTGTTGACGTTTAATCAGACAATTTATCGTTCATACGAGCTATAAGCAGTTATCATCTATATTTTATACTTCCCATCACTGAATCACTTGGGTGTGTGCTGCAAGTATAATTCAATCAGAAAACAGACTGAAATAAGATCCATTGTTTTTTACTCATAATTATTTCCATAGTTTTAATCCTGTGTGGTTGCACTATTACGCCGTATAGCTCTGTTTATTGTTTAAAAAAGAAAACCTTTTTCAGCGTACGGTTGTAACAGAATAGCACAAGGGTGTCACCATCAAATATGATAAATAAAAATCATGATAATATGAATATACAAACATTTTATAGTTTCTCTGACGCCTACCCGATGTTTTCACCAATCGATAATATATGAGATATAGGGGTTCGTAAAAATAGACCAATTAGTCTGGAAAAATAATTTTAATACCAGTTGATGAATAAATGGAGTGAGCAAGACACTAAAGAACGTTGTTCAGTTGACAATTTCAGACACATTTTGTTATTATATTTCTTTTTACTTTCTATAGTAGAATTTCTAAAACCTGTAATTGTAAAAAATAAGTTCATAGTTCCCACAAAATACAGGAATGTTGGAAATACAGAAAATTGTTCAGAAAATAATTATTTTTGGATTTTAACTAAAAATCGGAGTTTACAAGTATTATGATTATCTGAGCGTTTTTGACACATTTCCCCAATATTTGAACAAATCAAGGTACCTGAACTATCCATCGTCGTGCGTCGTCCGTCGTGCGTAAACTTTTTAAATTTTAATCTTTTCCTCGAAAACCACTGGGCCAAATTTAATGAAACTTCGTAACCATCATGCCTGGCTAAAGCCCTTTCAGATTTGCACAAATGAAGGAGTTATGTCCCTTGGGGCTCCATAAAGGGGGAAATAGTGATAAACTTTAAAAATCTATTCCTCTGAATCTACAAGATATATACCTTAGTTATTTCATTTATAACATTCTTAGGACATCTATTTTCAGATTTGCACGAATGGTAGTCATTGGGCTCAAAATTGGGAAATTGTAAGGCACTGAGTGGGAAATTGCTAAAAATTATATATTTGTCACTATATCTTGAAAACTATTAAGTTTCTGTATAGGTATGATATAAAAATATTGTAGGTATTGCGACAACGATCATTTTGATATATGGTTCAAGGCCATATGTTGAAAGGTCAAGGTCACAGCTGCAAAAGAAGACAAATTGCTAATTATCTCGGAAACTATTAACTTTTTGTATAGGCATGTATATTAGAATATTGTACGTATTGACATGGCGATCATTTTGATATATAGTACAAGGTCATGTGTTGAAAGGTCAAGGTCACAGCTGCAATAGAAGACTTAAATTGCTAATTATCTATTAAAACTATTAACTTTTTGTATAGGCATGTATATTAAAATATTGTAGGTATTGCGACAACGATCATTTTTATATATGGTTCAAGGTCATATGTTGAAAGGTCAAGGTCACAGCTGCAAAAGAAGACAAATTGCTAATTATCTCGAAAACTATTAACTTTTTGTATAGGCATGTATATTAGAATATTGTACGTATTAACATGGCGATCATTTTGATATATAGTAAAAGGTCATGTGTTGAAAGGTCAAGGTCACAGCTGCAAAAGAAGACTTAAATTGCTAATTATCTTGAAAACTATTAAATTTTTGTATAGGCATGTATATAAGAATATTGTACGTATTGACATGGCGATCATTTTGATATATAGTACAAGGTCATGTGTTGAAAGGTCAAGGTCACAGCTGCAAAAGAAGACTTAAATTGCTAATTATCTTTTAAAACTATTAACTTTTTGTATAGGCATGTATATTAGAATTTTGTACATATTGACATGGCGATCATTTTGATATATGGTTCAAGGTTATATGTTCAAAGGTCAAGGTTATATCAATATAGAAATACTAAAATTATTCATTATCTTGAAAGCTATTAATTTCATGCATAGGCATGTATATTAGAATATTGTAGGTATTGACATGACATGATTTGGAAATTATTCATTGCACCACAGTTACTTGCATATTATATAAGCTACTTATAAATAAAATGTGAGTGGATATATTTCTGATTAAGGTTTTGTGAGAGTTTTTAACCTGAGAAAACTTTTAAAGTTTCTGTACTTAATATATTGTCTATTGCACTTTGCAAACAATATTGGACATATCTTCAGGTGAAAGTTAAGGCCCACGGGCCTCTTGTTGGTTTTTTTTTTTTTTTTTTTTTTTTTTTTTTTTTTTTTTTTTTTTTTTTTTTTTTTTATGATGTCGAAAGTATGAAACCTGTTCATTATCTGAATTTATTTAAATGATGATTAGTGTCGAATTATATGTTCGACATATTGATATCGCTTGTTTAGTGATTTTTTTATGCTTTTATGAGTACATATGGCTATTTATACCGTGACACGTAATGCATTGATATGAAATATTGGTCTGGGATAAATGATTGAAATGAAAATGAGGAAACTCGTACCATTTTAATCAGAATTCAAAATCTATAAAGGTATTTGAACAAGGGGCCCATTCAGCCTTATAAGCTCACCTGATAAAATTGTAAGACCTAATTCCTTTTATTCGAATTGGGGAAAAAACGCTTTTTGTAGGTTTCATAGAGCAAAATTTATTGTTAATAAAATTAGAAGAAAATTACATAAATGAATATCTGCTTCAATATATATTTATAAATAGTCAAAATAGAAACAAGAAATTTTGCATTCATCTTAATCGGAAAAAATTTAAAGATATTTGCATCCCTACGTCACCAGGACCCAGGTTTGGCAGCGATGACAACGTTAACACAACAAACAAATTCTAAATAGCACAGATTCTTTTACATTTTGGCCAAATTTTCATTAAATAGTCTATTAGTTTCAGTAGAGAAATGGAAAATGTTAACGACGCACACACGTGTACGCACATACATACGCTGAGCTTTTTTATAAGCTTAGATTACCTTACAGGAAATTTCGAAGATAAACATTGCCTTTGCCATATGAACGGATATCTTCTTGCCTATATTAAAGATAAGTCCGGAATTGGTTTATTTGGACAATAATAATAGCAGATATTTTTCTTGAAATTTAAAGCTAAACAAAATGTGTTTGTAGTTACAACGAGTTTTTATCTATTTATTTATTTAATAATAAAGATGTTTGAAGTGATGTGGACACATAGTTTATGAGGGATGCTATCCATTCAATTAATTATACAACCTTGGTCCCTAATTAGCACAAATAAGCCTGTAAATCAAAACATTTTATTTATTGCCGAATGTAATCAAGTAGGTTAAAAGGGTTAACGAATTCTTTGTCGCAAATTGTTCTTATTACTAGACTCTTTAATATACATATTGCTCATCATTGTATAAACAACAAAAAGATATCATTTCCTTCGTTAACACTAGAGGATGTAATAACATTTATCGGTTGGTATTGACACAGACCAGTTAAGTGTGCAATAACACAAGTTTGTTGTTGGCCGAACACTAATATATATATATATATATATATATATATATATATATATATATATATATATATATATATATATATATATATATATAAAATAATTCATGGTTTTCAGTTACAATTGGCTCGTGTCTAGTTTTAAGCTTTTGTTACAGTGTTTTTTGTTGTTGTTTTTTTATAGATACATTATTCATAAAGAAGATTTCAATATTAATAATAATTGCTTTTTTCGTATATGTAAGACGATTGTTTACTGAGGAGTTTATTTTATTCGGTTAATTTTAATAAAAATCATTTTTAGACTAAGCACAGTAAATCTGGGATAAAACAACTGAGATTTATTATTGACGATTACGTGTTCACACAGCAAATAATCAACGATAAACGATCTCCAGTCAGTAAATCAATGTTTTAGAAAATATCCATACAGCAATAAGAGTAAATGATCAGAAGTCATAAACAACGCTCAAATAACAAGGAGTCAGACAGGTCGACATACTTCTCCATTTACTTTTTATTGATTTTTTAAGAAAAATATTTTTATTTAATTTATTTTAGGTTTCAATGCTTCCTGTTATTTTCCATCTAATCTTTAATTTAAAGAAATAATAACCATGATTAAATTTGATTTACTGCAATACGTATTCTATATGCATTTATTTTGCTTCAGTTAATAAGTACTTCAGAACGTTTGATTTTAACGCATGGTATATATTACACACATTACTTCCATGTTTTCTCGAAATCGATGTTGGTAAAGCTAACGTTTCATACTGTAGCACTGTCTGAAAACATTCGAAAAACATTTTATATGTTTTCTTGTTAAACTATAAAACAAGTATTTAACTTGAACATTGCTGGTTTGTTGCAACTTGTTCACGCAAGTGTATCAAGCAATAAGTATCTTATACGTTCCAGAATCAGAAAAATAATATTGAAAATGATCAAGCAAAGCCTCTGGTTAACGTCACGGGTTATTATGACACCCTGTATGCCCTTTATCTGCATTATTAAATCTTTAGTTGATGAAAATACAGTCTACTCGACTATACCAAGAGAGAATACATTAACATAGAAGTCTGTGCAACAAAGACAACAACGAACACATAGCAACAACGTAATATTTATAATAATAATAATAATAATAACAACTAGAGATTGTAACTGGGATACCAGTTACGTATGATTCCCCACCATCCATAATCTATATATTGTCTAAAATATACACCTGCTGATGGACTGATCTCGAGATGGATCGATAGTACGTTTTTTGTTAAAAGAAACCAATTGAATCTGCATGTTTAAATTTATAATTCGAAATGTATGTAAATTTTACAAGTTTAATAGATCAGAATCATGCGTTCTGTCTTCTAACATAGACCCTATCCATTAATTTGGCAATTACAATTAGCTGGTGTATTATGATTGGACAAGTATTCAACTTTGATTGATAGCAAATCTATTTCACGAACTGTGAGGTGTTTAACCAACAAATTTGATTGACGTGTGTAATGTCTGTGAAGTAGCCATAATCTACATATTTGATTTAATGGATAATTGACAAACAGATTAAAGCAATTATACATATCAAAACATGTAATAATGCTATTGAATTTGTTTACAATTCTTTGAATAGGAATTTAATCCTGTAAAATTGCCTTAAGAAATGAAATCAAGTATGCCATAAGATATTGTTTCTTGACTGAGGGTGGGTGTTAAGAATTCTGGCTTCCCACCCCTACCCTCTCTTGAAAAGGATTTCCTGGAGGTTTTTATCACTCTTTTCAAAAGTCCATAATGAACAAGAAAATATACAGATGAGTGGAAGGGATTTTAACTATTTAAAAGCTATACATGTACTTAGCACCACCCACAGTGGGAAATGACCTTAGATTTCTTTTATTAATATCACTCTATTCAACTTTTCATAAGGAACCAGAAAATACATAAATAAGGGGTGGGGATTTCAATAGTTTAAAATTAGCACCACCCAGCCCTACCCTTCAGTGGGAAAGGACCTTAGGTGTCTTTGATTAGTGTCATTCTTTTCATTTTTATCATTAGGAACCAGAAAATAAATACTTTAGGGGTGGGGATCTCAACAGTTTAAAAGTTATGACAAAGCCCTATATATGGTTTTATAGCACACTGCAAAGTGTTTAAGGAAAATTTGGTGATTTTTGTTTTTAAGACCCCATCTTCCTGTCCCTCCCCCAATAAATACACATGGATGTAAAAACTTTAATGGTGCAGGAACCTATCCTAAAATTTTGAACGAGATTGAATGATGCGTTTAACTTGTTTGGCAGTGCTGATAAAAATTTGATATATTTTTAACAATTTAATACATAGTTACTGAGAATTTATTTAGAACAAATTTTGTATGTGAGATAGAGGTTAGTCACTTAATTAACATGTAGTTCATTAACATTCAATCATTTTTGTTTAGTGCTTAACTTTATACATTAATTCAGATTACCCATTTTTATCGGGCGCTCATATATCTGAGAAACTGAAGAAGAAAGAAGAAGATTCTGTAAGAGTTATCTCTCTTTGTACGTATTGGACAGAAAGATGTTTGGTATTAAATTACGCAATTTACACGCACCGACCGCTAAGCCGTCGGGAGAGAAAAAAATTGGATCATTTAACAATATCTACCAAGATAGCAGATTGTTGGTACCAAATCTCATCGAAACCCATCATACCGTTTCCGAGTTCTGCACCGGACAATTTTAAGGAAAAATAAAAAATTATAATAATAATAATAATAAGAAGAAGAAGAAACAGAACGAAAACAATATGATTCCCCACCTTTGGGTGGGGAATCATAATAATAATAACTGGTTTAACAGAATTTCTAAAATTAAAGATTCATAAACAACTAATGAATTTAATATTAACTATGAACTGCAACATCATTGTAGAGAAAGAAACGTATCAAATTGATATATGTACAGCATTTATGTTTCGCTTATGGTTGTTTAATCTTGAAAAATAAGAGAAAAATTAAAAATATTACCATAATAGAACTCCTATTATATATTATATTTCACGATTTTATTAACGTTGACAAGACAACGGCTATTTAAAGACAAATTTCAAACTTTTAAACATCATCCAATATCACAGGAGATAACTGATGTAAAGCTTCTAGTTATTAACAAATTTTGCTTTGTCTGTTATCGAATTTTAAATCTACACCCCACGCTGACTAGGTTATCGGACAGAAGGTAAAGCATTGATGTTTTAAAGTTGCAACTTTTCATTTATATTGATTCACCTCGGCCAGAATACCTAAGAAACGACTCTGACCTTTAATAAGCAAACTGACAATCAATACCATACAAGGGTTTGTCCATCGTGAGTTTCAAACTTAGGCTGTAAGAGGTGCTCTTATCCATAGACCAACGGTTTACAGTCTGATTCAGGTCTATGACATGAATGAATTATTACATAATACAAACTGTAAAAAACCTTGCAAAACTAGTGCTACAGCAGACCCGAATCAAGAGTAGACTACTCAATCCTAAACTTGTTTACAGCCATATGACAACGTATTTATAGAATACGTCTTGAATGTAAATAACATTTGCTTGCTGTAAATTCTCAGCTTAAACTTTACTAACAGTTTCATATATCATTTTTGTAAAAATTATATAGTGTCATACACTATGTTTTAATGTATTTGCCATGTGCTACTTTTGAACCGTATTATTTTACAAAAAATTCAAAAGTTGCACAAGAGTGACTCAGTAAGTGAGCGAGTAAGTATTTGTTTATAGCCGCATCAGCATTATTGCAACTATTCGCGGCAAAAGTAGCACATGACATTTTTAATATATAATATATATATAGCGGCACTTGTCCTTTAGGGAATAACATGAAAGTTTATATTCATCTATAGTTGTAGGATACTTTTGTCTCCAAATCATGGTATTCGATTGGATTAGCCAGCATTATAATGTCATTCATGCAATAGTCCCGACTTGGCTGTCTATTCGGTTCAAACAAATAAATTTAATTACAAAACAAAGACAAACTGCTGAATTCATTGAACAATAATTCTCTTCATTATACTGTGAGTACACAAAGACACATCTATACTTTTATTTGGATCTTTACATATTTACTGGGTTATCAGTAGATTGTGTACTGTATATATTAGTAAACACACATTAATAACAGTAAAAGACTTTACTGTACTGACGACCATTTTCAATAAGTTGAAGTGCACTTAAATGGTTTTGTTGTTACTTTAATTTCCGCCAAACAGCGATAAATACTATTCATTTTATGTTTTTTGAATAAAAAAACTCTTTAATAACTATTGAATACATAAACTGGAATAGTTATTAACAAGGCTACTTTTAATAGGACATGGTAAATAAAATAGAAGAAATATCAGAGCTGCCGTTTTCCTATTTACCAGATACAGTATATCTTTTTTAATCCTATAAGATAGCTGGTTGTGAGATTTTGTTTTCGAAATTTTACAACCATTATTGCGCAATGCAATTCCAATTGAGGTTTTAATACAAAAAAAGTTTCAAAACTGAATAAATTTAGACAAATATGTGTTTCAGGAAAACTTGTTTTATATTCAACATCTTTAATATTTTATTTGATAAAAATTAAAAATTTTGCATTTAACACTTGCTGTAAAAGTGAGATTATCGGATCGCTAAAAAGATTCATGTGCTTATTTTGAATTTATGAATTTTTATAAACAAACTTTTAAAATAAGCCCATGACACTTTAATTTTGAATACTTTATTTTTATCCAAATCATAAACTAGCTCTTGACAAAAGCCCTTGAACCAGCACAGTTGACCAAGACTTTGTTGAGCTTATATTTTTTTCTTTCTTCATTTTTTATTTTACTTTAAATATTTTACTTTAATATGTCTATGTCATATGCAAATTTCTGAATTATTAAAAAATAAAATATTAAAAAATCTGCATATGACAACTATGTAAATTTTTGATTAATTTATTTTTTATACAAATTAAATATTTGCATATTACTTCTGTTGTAATTATTTATATTTAGAAATTTCTATATATGTTGGCCTGGTTTTGTTTACTTTTTCACCCGTTAGTTAATGTTGGCTTCATTTGTGTCAGTTCTTTGCGCAGTAATATATTTTTATTTTCTCTTAAAGGAAGTTTGCAAAACAACTCTTTTGAGAATTTAAAGTGTAAAAAAGGATTTATCTCTTTTATGATGTTCATAAAAGTTCAATGTTAAATTATAGCAAGCCATTTCCTCGAATGTCGATAAATTCTAACTGTAGTTTTTTGTGATTAAAACCGACTTCATGTTGTTGTAAAATTGATTGAGATAAAGAATCTCTCCCTGGTTTTGTCATCAATTTAAGTTCATGTCAATACGATATTTCTCTAATGCAAGTCCTACCATCAACTATTATCTTTCACCTTCGCACACTTCTTTCTTAATCCATTGAAAAGGGCAATTGTCTTAAAGCATTATATAGACAAGATGTAACATACTTGTATATACAACACACGACACAACTGATCGTCTGTTGTCCTACTTTTACGGATTTGTAGAAATAATCGAAATACTTAATTTACATCTCATTGTCTTTTAAAATGAAGAAACTACATGTTGCCTAATTGAAACAAAACTCTTTGTGACAAGTTACTGATGACTAATATTGACTTGCCACGCAATATTTGTACTGTTAATAATCTTGATGATTTCAAATGAAAAAGTTAATCACATAAGTCTCATAATGTTTAGTTTCAAGGTGTTCGTATTTGTCGTTTTAAAGTCTTTTATCTGCTTTGTTGTGCTATGTTCTTTTACTTTTGAATTGTCCTTGATTTAACATTGGATATAAAATTTCAGAAAGTAATTAATCTTTATAGGTTTTAAAAAAATAATAACATGATACTGATAAAGCAATGCAAGTTATTCCTTTTTATTTAAATGATCGAGTTTACAGAATACAAACTTGAAAAGAAACAGAAAATGAATTTTTTGTATTTTACTTTGCTTGTTGTTCTGTTTTCTGCGTTGTATTGACTCTTTTCAAGTTAATTTTTCGGATTTAATTTACTTTCTTCTACTTCAGGGAAATACGACATGAATTTATTATCACAGGTGAAGGCTAAGCGTGTATCTTTAAATGTGCTTACTTTGCATTTTCCTTGATATATAGCTTGATTTTGCTGACTTTGTCGTTTACTTTGTTCTTGGTTAATAACCAATATATATCTTTTGATAGTAAAAATGTCTACCAAATTGGTTGTATTTGACCATAATACAATCACTGTGTATAGCAATATTTATATGAAGGCAGATATCGCGCGGTGTTTTCAGCAACAAAAACTGTAACAGCGACGTGCTTAACACCATTTTCTTTCAATCGGCAACAAAAACGACTATAATAACGTCAACTGACATCACCAATAAGACAAATTGAAATTGCAGATGCATAAATTAAAAAAAAAAACTATGATCTCTTTTTGACAAAATTTGGCAAGACTCAGTAATTTTTTTAATTATCGCAAGACCCTCAACATTATAACTACATTTGAATCCTTAATGTAATACTAATTATTATAATCTTCATGTTTTCTCAAACTTTTTTCTCGAACTAGTGGATTTTGTTACTTTTTATACCAAAACCATAAATACGTGTGTCTGACAACAATACGAGTATAATATAATGCGAGTATATTACATATATATGTAGACAAGGACAAAGACAAACAAATGCATGGGTACACTATAGAGTAAACTGACATGTGTTAGACAAATTTATCATTACTACAATATGTTATTGATATCAAAATCAACTATTTCTAGAAAATGCCTTTAAAAACTTAATCCTTGATTTTAGTACACAAAATGTCATAGATTTTTGGCAGAAACTTAGCACTTTTTGACAAATAAGAATTAAATAAAGATAAATTTATATCCTTGCTCGTGTGTGCGTGCTTAGGTGTGTGATTGTGTTTCTTTACGTTAACATTTAGTTATATTTACAATAGCTAATATTTTGTACTATGTGATCCCTTGTTAGACTCACTAGTTCATATCTTCATGACTTCAGTATAGAACGTGCAGTTATGTGACGTAACAACTAAGGTCGATGTGACGTAACAACTAAGGGCGTAGGAATACACAAAAATTTGTAAACAGATGTCAGGGATTTTCTGATCTATTTATAAAAACACATGCCAAAGCACGTGTTAATTTTTATACATAAACCTTCCAAAATATCGCGAAAACGCGATGTATTTGAGTTAATTGTGCATATATTGCATTAAAATATGTTATAAACTTGGAACTTTTTTTTGTTTTTTTATGTGGCCCGAAACAAGCACATATACAGGAGTCTGTAAAAAGCTATACGATGTAAGAAGGTTCAAGAAAATATGGTACATCATGATTTTATACATAGTTTATTTATTATTTTACACATGAATATGCCAAGAATTGTAAATATAAGAAATGACTTCGTGTTTGGTAACGTACATGAGGGTATGAACGATAGTGAAGCACGCGCAAATTAAGCATAATCTGCGAAGCAGATTATGCAGTTTGCGCGTGCTTCACTATCGTTCATACCCTCATGTACGTTACCAAACACGAAGTCATTTCTTAAGTAAGGCGCCTAAAAGCACATAGTCGAAAAAGACTTTATTTGTCTGCTATCAAAAACAATAAATGTTTCTCTACCAATAATCAACATTATTTGAACTATAACTTATTTTATTTTCTACACTCTTTGGCATTCAAAAGAATTAATGGATACATACTAGAAAATGTCCTATCACTTTATAGTTTATACACTAGCTTATCATGATTACCGGCTACTGAGTCAAAACAATAACCATGTCACGTATGTTTTCTTTAATATACAATGTATTACCAGAAACTACAAAAATCAGATCAACATTTATTTATACGAACCTTTGCTGAAGGCGTTTCTGAAAACGTCCGATATTTTATGTCTTTCAGAGAAACAATTACCTTTACATGGCTGATTACGCTGTAAAATATCCTATAAATAAAACACGCCATATTCTCTTCTTGTGTTTTGGTTTTGTAATCAATGAACTAATGTTTTTTAACACTATACAAAGCCGAAAGCTAGGAGAAATAATAACCTAGAAAGCTGGCTCATTAATTTGATAATAATTATTTTTATTACACTATTATGGTGGCTTTGTATAAAGTAAAGTTGTTCTGCAACGCCGAGAGCTAGAAAAACCTAGCTATTTAACATGGTGATATTCTGCCTCATCACAATATCTGACGAAAGCTATAGATAGAACACTTTAATGTCTACAATATCAATTAGAAATTGATTAAGATAAATCACCTCATCGATAATAACGTTAATTTTATTTACAATCTACCCCATTAAGACAACTATGTAGGCTTTTTTTTACATGACTGAATTTTGCCAATCAAGCGATTGATTTAGGGCTATAAACCAATAGGTTTTAACTTTAAAGTTCAGCATGGTTGACATAAATCAGTCGAATGTCTTTAGATTACATAATTTTAATTTCGCAAGTGATATGGGTTGAATGGCAATGTAAATATAACACAATAGGCTATCTGCAAATTGAGTCTACTACAGATTCTCCATTAGTCAAGCGGGCTAAATCGCCGGTTTACGCATCACATAAGCTATCTACAAGTCAGGTCTCCTACACATCATTTATATTCGGTGACCGTGTAGTGTAAACTGACTGAAGGAAAACATTATCTCTAACCACCAAAGTTTGTATGAATCACGTGTGAGAAAGTTTGTCAGTTCAATGATTTTAAAACAGGTCTGTAATAGGATACAATTACATTTAACTGTTCGCGCTCTAGATTTTTTTTTAAATTATGGATTCGGTTAAGGTTTTTTCTTTACAAAAGCAAATCTTATTTACGATTTGTAAAAAAAGCTGACAGAAACTTCTTGCCCCACCACAACCCGACATTTCAAACAATGACATTTTTTAGGCTTTTGAAATAACAGTAAGGAAAGGTTGATTTTATAGAAAACATTACATATACTGGCATTTGAGGTTTGGAGGTAATGGATTTATTTACATTGTGGTGCCATAGGTCCGTCTGTCTATACATATTTATCTTTATAAGGGGTGTTAATGTTTTCAGTTAATAATATTCAAATATTCAAATTTCGGTCGAGGGGTCGTTCAGTTTATTTCCAATCATGTAGTAACACAGCACTGTGTCAAACGACGCTAACACTGTCTAGACATATAAATCGTCTCCGTATAATTCAACCGGTGTTCCTATTTTCCGAAATACCATTTAGAAATGTCGCCATCAAGTTTGTTGAAGTAAGCGTTGGCGAGTAATCACGTGATACACACATCGGTGTTAATTTTACGCTTGTAAATTAAATTAAATGGTAGATATTTTTCACAGAATATTGGATTAATTTGTTGATAGTTAAGTTAATACATTGTTCAGCTTGTGTAAGGTGATCGAATCCCTTATGTATGATACTAATAGATTAGTATTGAGTTTCTTTCCCAAATGTAAAGTTGATTAATATTAGTTTATATTCTTCTCGAAATGAGCGCATTGGAGCTGCAATATTGGCTAAATCAGTTAGATTAGAAATACCATAGGTCCTATTTACAACTATCTAATTTATAAGAACTTGGTTTGGGTTCAGTTGATAGATAAATATATTTACTTTACTTTTAAACATATTACCATAATTAAGAGGTAATAATTGATCCTGTGCTTTCCCTTAAACTATATATATATATATATATATATATATATATATATATATATATATATATATATATATATATATATATATATATATATATATATATCGGCTATTATACCATTTTATATTCGGAGACCAGCTGTCTAGAGTTTCAATATCTCTCTGCTTTTAAATTTCAACAACCATTCTATATAAAGACCACCTATCCATGAGTTATTTAGATTGTTCTTACAATGGTTTTTTGTATTGTACTTGGTTTTCATGATTCGAAATTTTATTACCTTGGTTTGAATGACAAAAGAAATAAATGCAAGATGAAAATTACATTGTTTTAAAAGAAAATTGCTTTTAGCTTAGAAATCAAACTATTTTATATTAGTGTCAATGATATTTGGGGGAAAAAGTCGATAGAATTTATCAAGACTGTAAGATTTAAAAAGTTGAGCTGTATCTAGCGTTAACTAACGACATTTTAAAATCGAACGAAAATATTGGACACTCGGAATTCTTCTGATCTAATTCGAACTAGACTATACATGAAAAATAAGCCTTGAACTGGCGTTTTTAAGTAATAAATAACAAAACAAGTTTCTATCTCAGTGAATACTAAAATATATGTTAGGTATTCATCTGTTTAATTCCACTGAAAAAACGGAGTCATTTGATACAATAGAATTTACAAGAGGCAACTGTTAAAAATCTTGACAATGGCTGTTGGTATATAATTGTTGCTCAAGGCTGGTGATGAACACTTATTCCATGATTAAAAAATGAAACTATATTATACAATCTTAAATTATTTTAATAATATGAAAACCATCATTTTGACTCACACTAAAATCAAACGAAATATCTGCATCAGTGGTTTTTGCGGCGACATTATAACGGTTGAATTGTTCTAATGTCAAATGGTTTCAGCAATGATGTCATTATATTCAACAAATCATCAACCTCTTTGATGTTCAGTGAAACAAAATAATGTCAACCTGCTATTTTGTGTTATACTTTAGACATACGTGATAGGTAAATAAAAAGTAAAAGCAATCAATCTGATGTTTCTATGGCAAGAATATTGATAAAATGGTCGAGGGAGACACAGATAGAATATTTTTGTACTTTCTTATTCAGTCAGTGATTTTTATAATTGACTTGGTTTTTTACTTGGTTTATATTTTTAGTTGATCAGGACTTATAAATTGGTTTCAGTTTTTTTTTGTTGCCCATCATCTTGGCTTGTTCAATAATTTCTTTCTTGTTTGTTTGTTGTCTATAATGTTGGTATGTCAATTGTTTTCCGTCTTGTTTGTTCATGATCTTTTTTTCTTTTTCTTTTTTTTTTTTATTTTTTTATTTTTTTTCACTGGTTGTCCATGATCTTAGTTTATTGGTTTCCTTTTGTCTGCTGTTCGCGATCTTGGTTTATTTACAGTTTTCTTGACTTGTTGGTATCTGAGGTTTTTGTCCTTGATCTAAAAAAAAGTGAATAATGTGAATAGTGTCTATGTTCTTGCAGACACATGTCACCGATATTTTATTCAGTATATTGACACTTTACTTGCATTTTATTTTCTAGTCGTTTGATGTTTTTATGAAGTCCTTTTAAAAAACCAAAAAAAAAAAAAAATGTCATGAAAAACACATGTCGCGATAAATAACACTTTCAAAAGTTAAATAATGGCAAAATGATATGTGTTTTTGATGATAAAAAGTAAACACATGTATCTACTTTTTGCAACAAAATTCGCCTTAATATCTTCGATTCGTAAAAGTATGTAAAATTTAACCTTGACTTACAGGATAAAGTTATTAAAATCAAGTTTCTTTATTGGTGCCTGACGTGTATAAGGTTATCTACCACAACGTTGCACGGAGAGCAAAGGAAAATATGAAAAAATTAATAATAATAATAATAATATTTATATTAGATATATATATATATATATATATATATATATATATATATATATATATATAGAGAGAGAGAGAGAGAGAGAGAGAGAGAGAGAGAGAGAGAGAGAGAGAGAGAGAGAGTTGAATATAAAACAAAAACTGTGACAAATTTGAAAACAAAAAACAAACGATTTTTTATTAAGACTACGTATTTTACAGCACTCATGTTATACTGACATAATAAGTTGTTACAAAATTATACTCCGTGTTTTGGATGTTATATTTAACAATAAAAACTTAATTATGTTACTATATTCTTCTCATTACTAAATATTATTCGTGCGACACATTATCTTCGATTGGTATTTGTCTGTAATTTTTGTATTTTGCCTTTACTTAACTGACTTTAGACCACATTTTCAACATGACCTATATTTCTAGCCAATCACAAGCCTTGAATTGTGTTGTCTTATTCCTGAAGAATCGTGATCCGCCCATTTCTTCATATGAAGAAATTTTCTTCAGATGAAAAACAACACAATAGAACACCTGTGAAGACAATTGTTCTGCTACAGAGAACATAAACTTAACAAAGAACAAGTAACAAACAATTCAATGCAAAAAATTTTTAAATAAGATCCAGTTTCTTATAAAAAAATTTAATCACATTAGTATTCACAAGTATTTCCAGAAATAGCCGGATCCACTCTTATTATATTTGGTGATTATTAGTTATTGCAACTGTTTTTGTTTTTGTTTTTTTGTTTTTTGTTTGTTTTTTTTTTTTCACTTTTTTGATTTTGATTTCCCTTTTCATCGTCTTTTATATGAATCTAATTTTTTTTTTATTTTGCAGGTCAACTTATTTCTTCATTTCCCGGTTTTGATTATGCTAGTTTTTTACTTATATCCTGTATAACATTGATGTCTGTTCTTTTTTTGTACACTATTTACAATATATTTTTAACATTACTTCTATACCAACAACACTATCATTAAAACTGGTGTCATTCCTCCACTGTGATTTGAATATTTCTGTCACTAATATTTGATACAATTACACAAGTTGAAAACGATCATCCTTTAATGATAAAAGACAAAAATACTGTAGCCTTTACCATGATGAATCTTTTTGATTACTGAGGGGAAACCTAAATATATCAAATGATATATACCTTCAAGGATGAGTGATAATGGCCATGATTGTTACATCATTTAAAATGGTCAACTTCTTTTACTTTTCTCTCTCTCTCTCTCTCTCTCTCTCTCTCTCTCTCTCTCTCTCTCTCTCTCTCACAAAGATGACTTATTTGAATAAACAAGGTTCAATGGTTTTAATCTCAGTTGGGTCATATTGAAAATGTGGTCTAAATTGGTTAGATGGCAATAAGACAAATCTTCAGGAATAAGAAACGTGTTGAAACGTGTTTAAGGAAATTGATTTCCTCTAAACGTTGTCCGAGTTCAGCTTTCATATCATATTTTTAATCACGAATGGTAACAATAATACTGATGCGGTTTAAACAACAATTCACCCACTCACTTATATTATATTTTAAAATATCTAAAAACAATATTTAACTTAAGGAGACAAATAATGCAGTTATTATTTATTTTCATAATAATTCATTTTAACTTCGCAATTATGTCAAAAAACAATGAAATCTCTTGGGCCATATCGCATTACTTTAAATAAAAGGATTCAAAACTGTAACTCTAAGCCATAAAGTTTGATCCATTTGACAAATTGTTTCTCTTCAAATCAATAAATTGAATTTGTGTTGTTCCCATTGCAACAAAATGATTCAAATATCATTTGAAATCTTAGTAATTGTTATTACAAATATTGCACACGGTATAAAATGGTGTTGTCTGTAATCTGGATGAGCATCTCTTTTGTTTCTTGCAATATGTATTTCATGTCTGACAACATCGATATTATTTTTTTTAATTTAATTTAATTTGAAAAACAGCAGGTTGTTACATGATTATTACAATTTTAACTACTGAACATGTTGTAATTTATTGATTGTTATTTCGTTTATAATATGGTTTTATCACACTTAATTATGACAATAAAAAGTATGCAATAATATTTGGAAAAGTACATAATTAGCTTAGGACGTATTACATAACATTTTTACATAATACATAATACAATTATGTATTTTTTCATTTGTCTTATTTTGACAAGGGTTCTTAACACAAAGGTATGAATCAGAGATATCCCTGATACAAGGATGCTTAAATTTCGTTGATATAAGAAGTGATGACATCATCAAATTAATATGTTTTCTAAAAATATGTTACTTGGTTTTTATTCAGTTTCAGAATAAGATAAACACTAGTCTTTGACCTTTGTGTCAAGTAAACTTGTGTCAGCACAAAATGTCTTCAAATGACTATTTATCTGTTAAAATTGTGTTATTCGGAACTGCGCAAATTAGTATAAAATCATTAAATATTTGGTTAGAAAAATAGAACTGAACCTCCATAAATATAAGAAAAATTCTTTCCGTAATATATTTCTGTTTATACGAAGACGATGAAGGGATATTGAAATTATACATCCTGTTTACGTCCCCAAATGCTTATTAATTAATTTGTTCAGAGCATCAGTATTTCATTCCCATTCAATAGCATTGCGTTCCTATATAGTGTATTCCTTTTCAACGCAATAGTTTTGCGTCCTAAAGCGTAAATATTTGTTCCTATTCGTTTCTACTTCATTACGAGGCCTAATCTTAAACTGTCCATAAAGCAAATTAATTGTAGTAGTTTCCTTTATACAGATACACAAGTTACGGGTGTTTTAAATATCAATTATTAGATAAATAATTAATTTGTTTATGACATTCATTGATGATATCAATAACAATCAAGACATCGAACAAAAACAATCTGTACATCATACAGAGAGAACGATATTCAGATTAACAAACATGCCCAAGATAGATGTAAAGTTGATTTAGTTTAACACGTAAATACTTCTTCACTTAATGATAAGATTATGTGATAATAATTCTTTTTTTCGACTTATTACCATATGTACTCCATATCAATGATTATAACAGGCGAATGATTTGTTGTTGTTTATGGTGAACATTGACTGAAATAGTAAAGTTTGTTTTTACATCTAGAATATAGAACATTGACTTAATCTAGAATATAGAACATTGACTAAATCTAGAATATAGAACATTGACTGAATCTAGAATATAGAACATTGACTTAATCTAAAATATAGAACATTGACTAAATCTAGAATATAGAACATTGACTGAATCTAGAATATAGAACATTGACTGAATCTAGAATATAGAACATTGACTGAATCTAGAATATAGAACATTGACTGAAATATTACAATTTGTTTTTACATCTAGAATATAGAACATTATCTGAAATAGTACAATTTGTTTTCACATCTAGAATATAGTGCATTGACTGAATCTAGAATATAGAACATTGACTGAAATATTACAATTTGTTTTCACATCTAGAATATAGAACATTGACTAAATCTAGAATATAGAACATTGACTAAATCTAGAATATAGAACATTGACTAAATCTAGAATATAGAACATTGACTGAAATATTACAATTTGTTTTCACATCTAAAATATAGAACATTGACTAAATCTAGAATATAGAACATTGACTTAATCTATAATATAGAACATTGACTAAATCTAGAATATAAAACATTGACTGAAATATTACAATTTGTTTTCACATCTAGAATATAGAACATTGACTAAATCTAGAATAAAGAACATTGACTAAATCTAGACTATAGAACATTATCTGAAATATTACAATTTGTTTTCACATCTAGAATATAGAACATTGACTAAATCTAGAATATAGAACATTGACTAAATCTAGAATATAGAACATTTTCTGAAATAGTACAATTTGTTTTCACATCTAGAATATAGAACATTGACTGAATCTAGAATATAGAACATTGACTAAATCTAGAATATAGAACATTGACTGAATCTAGAATATAGAACATTGACTGAATCTAGAATATAGAACATTGACTGAATCTAGAATAAAGAACATTGACTGAAATATTGCAATTTGTTTTTACATCTAGAATATAGAACATTATCTGAAATAGTACAATTTGTTTTCATATCTAGAATATAGACATTGACTGAATCTAGAATATAGAACATTGACTGAAATATTACAATTTGTTTTCACATCTAGAATATAGAACATTGACTAAATCTAGAATATAGAACATTGACTAAATCTAGAATATAGAACATTGACTAAATCTAGAATATAGAACATTGACTGAAATATTACAATTTGTTTTTACATCTAGAATATAGAACATTGACTGAATCAAAAATATAGAACATTGACTAAATCTAGAATATAGAACATTGACTAAATCTAGAATATAGAACATTATCTGAAATAGTACAATTTGTTTTCACATCTAGAATATAGAACATTGACTGAATCTAGAATATAGAACATTATCTGAAATAGTACAATTTGTTTTCACATCTAGAATATAGAACATTGACTGAATCTAGAATATAGAACACTGACTAAATCTAGAATATAGAACATTGACTGAATCTAGAATATAGAACATTGACTGAATCTAGAATATAGAACATTGACTAAATCTAGAATATAGAACATTGACTAAATCTAGAATATAGAACATTGATTAAATCTAGAATATAGAACATTATCTGAAATAGTACAATTTCTTTTCACATCTAGAATATAGAACATTGACTAAATCTAGAATATAGAACATTGACTAAATCTAGAATATAGAACATTGACTGAATCTAGAATATACAACATTGACTAAATCTAGAATATAGAACATTGACTGAATCTAGAATATAGAACATTATCTGATTAGTACAATTTGTTTTTACATCTAGAATATAGAACATTGACTAAATCTAGAATATAGAACATTGACTGAATCTAGAATATAGAACATTGACTAAATCTAGAATATAGAACATTGACTAAATCTAGAATATAGAACATTGACTAAATCTAGAATATAGAACATTGACTGAATCTAGAATATAGAACATTGACTAAATCTGGAATATAGAACATTGACTTAATCTGGAATATAGAACATTGACTAAATCTAGAATATAGAACATTGACTAAATCTAGAATAAAGAACATTGACTGAATCTAGAATATAGAACATTGACTAAATCTAGAATATAGAACATTGATTAAATCTAGAATATAGAACATTATCTGAAATAGTACAATTTGTTTTCACATCTAGAATATAGAACATTCTGAAATAGTACAATTTGTTTTAACATCTAGAATATAGAACATTGACTAAATCTAGAATATAGAACATTGACTGAATCTAGAATATACAACATTGACTTAATCTAGAATATAGAACATTGACTCAATCTAGAATATAGAACATTGACTGAATCTAGAATATAGAACATTATCTGATTAGTACAATTTGTTTTTACATCTAGAATATAGAACATTGACTAAATCTAGAATATAGAACATTGACTGAATCTAGAATATAGAACATTGACTAAATCTAGAATATAGAACATTGACTAAATCTAGAATATAGAACATTGACTAAATCTAGAATATAGAACATTGACTGAATCTAGAATATAGAACATTGACTAAATCTAGAATATAGAACATTGACTAAATCTAGAATAAAGAACATTGACTAAATCTAGAATATAGAACATTGACTGAATCTAGAATATAGAACATTGACTAAATCTAGAATATAGAACATTGACTCAATCTAGAATATAGAACATTGACTGAATCTAGAATATAGAACATTATCTGATTAGTACAATTTGTTTTTACATCTAGAATATAGAACATTGACTAAATCTAGAATATAGAACATTGACTAAATCTAGAATATAGAACATTGACTAAATCTAGAATATAGAACATTGACTAAATCTAGAATATAGAACATTGACTAAATCTAGAATATAGAACATTGACTGAATCTAGAATATAGAACATTGACTAAATCTAGAATATAGAACATTGACTAAATCTAGAATATAGACATTGACTAAATCTAGAATAAAGAACATTGACTGAATCTAGAATATAGAACATTGACTAAATCTAGAATATAGAACATTGATTAAATCTAGAATATAGAACATTGACTAAATCTAGAATATAGAACATTGACTAAATCTAGAATATAGAACATTGACTGAATCTAGAATATAGAACATTGACTGAATCTAGAATATAGAACATTGACTGAATCTAGAATATAGAACATTGACTATCTATCTTCGTCTTGAATGTATCTTATAGCGAAAAATATATAAGATAAGATAAAGCTTTGACATCATTTTCAGCCATGTAAGCAGTAGTGTCACCTTTGCCAAAGGTCCCATCTAAGTTTTTTCCCAGAATACTCTTAATCTTCAGAAAACCAACCATGACGTTCAAACATTTATAACTAAATGATAAACAATTTTAAAAAAAAAAAACAAAAAAACTATTGAAAACTGTTTATAATTTTGCATTAAACGTTTATTTATTTATTTATTTATTTAGTTAGTTAGTTAGTTAGTTAGTTAGTTATTTATTTATTGTGATATTCATTAATTTTTCTGATTTTGCACATTCTATCGTTTATGTAAACATGTTCAGAGTTAGATCAACAATAATGGACAGACTGTTCTAATCTCATTCTACAAATATCGATTGTTTATACTGTCTATATTCATTAAGTGACATCTAGAGCTGACTTCATGTGTCCAAATCCTGAAGTAAACGAACTAGTGATTCAGGTCAAAATATCAAGTATATTAGAAGTGCTTGACCGCTAACTAAACGAGATCTAGAATTAATTTTCTGAACGTATTCGGAATGTATATATGTTCATTAGCCTAGAAATGTTAGCTTTCTTTGAAGTAACATATTGCGTATACCATAATCTTGTATCTGGTATTTTTATTTTGACAATACGAAAGGCGAGGATTTTCTGTTTTAAGTAAGCTGAACAAGTTTGTTATTAACCTTCACACTAGAATAAACCAATGCTTATTTAAAACTATTTTACAATTGTTGTATTTTAAGTATTGTCATAGAGCTTTTTTTTAAAAAAATTATTTAAAATACATTCATAAATGCTTATTGCATAGTCATAAAACATTTTTTGAATGTATTTGACAATAAAATTTTTTAAAAAAAAACTTTATAACAGTATTTAATTTTTAATATTTTGTTTGTTGTAATGCCGTTTAAAGTTGCATCTCCTATTTTTCAGCTACTTGCGACGATAGCAAGGTTATTTTTCTCGAGAGATTAGTTATAAGTAGGAGTAAAAGATAAAAGTAGGCGTAAGATGTGCTAGTGTATAATATAATATGCCTTGTGTTAGCGCCAACTCGGTTTTTGTTTAAGTACTTTCGCACCGAGTCCGTTCACCGCAAACAAGCATGGTCTTTGATCATATCATTTTGACTTATTTCATAAAAAATGTGCTGTTTCATTAGATATTAAGAAACAGCATATGGCACATCTATGCTTAACAAATAAATTTTAAATGCAACAGCTTGACGATGACAACAAATTGTAATCTAAAAGCACGCTATGTCTTTATTTGCTTGATATATTTGCCTGCTATAAAATTTATGAATTTATGAATGCAAAACAGTTTTAATTTTAAATTTATATGATTAAAAAACTCAGCAGTTACATTATCGTGTTAAAATGGAAATAAACCTCTTTTTTCTTATAAAAACCCATCAATCATGTGCTGATAATTGGTAATTATTTAAGACTCTTTCGCTCGAAGTATTAAAGACTTTTTTGAAAATGGAAAGCATAATAACATTGTTTAAAACGCTAACGCGGTCTTCGATGGTTTTACTCGTAACAGAGCCGATCGCGTTCTAGGATCAAATCCCTCGCGTGAAAATCCTAGTGTAAATAGTTTTCCAAAATATCGATTATTTCCTCTGGAAATTCCTGTTTCAATTTCCACCCCCTCTAAAATTTATTACATGTATTTCAATATACACGCAAGTAACCTTTCGCCAGAGAGATGACAATTTACCAATTACTAAAAAGTTTATAGTATAATTAAACTTATAAAAGTTAAAATATAAAATAATACTCTTCAAGCATAGTGATATCAAAACATCGCAACCTAATAGAAAATTCCATAGTTACTACAATTCATATAAGTTATGAATTAATTCCAACTTGTACCAGGCCATGTGGTCTCAAGCGCGCGCCTACAGATCACATTGCCTCTTACTGTCTTGGTTTGAATCCCTAGTGTAACAATACCTAAAGTTAAAAGTTTAAGCTGTTCGGGCACTCCGGTTTCCTCTATCATTCCAGAAATAACCGCCACGGTGTGAGTAAAAAAATCTTGACTGGGTCGTAAACACCATTTCTCATCTCAGTTCCAACCAGTACTGAACAGAATAGAACGAAACAGTACTAGATAGTAGCCTTTGTAAATTGCCTTTATAGATAAGATCCAAAATACATAATCCTTACCAGTTGAGTAACATAATAGGATCAATTTCATATAAATCCAATGATTTATTATTTACCCCTCTGTCTACTTTATATTCATTCATATAAACAAATAAATAAATGCCAATAAAATAATAATTCAAAATTTTAAAAAAGTTTAACACAAAGATTTATCTGAAGTAATACCATTTATGCTTGCATATATTATTATTGATTTTGAAAAAATTCCAGAATTGCCGATGTTCAATTGATTAATTTGTTGTTTAAACTGTTACATCTACATCCTAATTCTGAATATTATATTAACTGAAATTTGATGGCCTAGTTTAGCAAAATCAGCAGAATTGTGTTTTTAAGCTTTTCTTGGTAAGTTCCTTACCATCGTTTCATTGAACAACAAAAATGATATTTTAAATGTTTTATACCTTTTTAATACTTTATCTAAACCAATGATCGTTTACTTTGGTGCCCGTCTTAGGTCGAAAGGTTTATAATCAGTGGTCCCAATCTCTTTCTTTGCCTTGTTGGTTGTTTCAGTAAGATGTAAATTTAGATGGTTTGTAAAGGATATTTTCATACAGTGCTATCGTTGGGCCTCTCTCTATATAATGTATGAGATTGGGCAGTTTTATTTCTGGACTACATTCACAATCAATCATTTGAAATACGAGGTGGAGCTGAATATCTAAACCGGATATTGAGTTTTCAGTTTAATTAATATCCCGAATTATTGGAAAAACTGTCCTAGTGACCTCAATAAATAAGAAAGCTTTTTACAATAAAAGGACGAAATGCGTTATTAAAAATATTATTAAAAACTTCGAATGTTCAGATTTGTATTTAAGCGTACTTTAATTGCTTATGTCAAGCAACTAGTTTTGATGTGTTCTAATTATCATTTATTTTTCATGAATACACGTTTAGAAAAAGAAAGGAATGAAAACATTATGAAGACCGGTAACCACACTATAATCCCATTCAAAACCTTAAAATTGCTCATTTTATTGAAGATGATAATAAAAATTTTACAATCCAATATTATATTAGAAACAGCCTTCAAAACTTAACATTCCCAAGTTTTTAAAGATATCTGAAAAACACTGACAACCAAGCGTTTTATTATTCTTTTTTATTTATTTATTTATTTATTCCAATCAGTTCTTACAATTCCGCCTTTCATTGAAATGCTCAGCTATACATTGCAATCTTTATTTTAAAAAATGGTTTGAATTCTGTAAAGGATTTCAAAGAAATAGCTGAGTGCAGTCAAATAGTAGAAACGTACAATTGATTTAATAACTCCAGAAATCCACCTATCTAGTTTAGCCAGCGAACTGTCAAACTTTTTCACACAAGGCTTGGTCCGAGTTCGATATAAACCTAGGCGTTCAGACACCGTGTGCTCCGTGAGGGAACACACAAGGCTACTCGTCCACAGAACCCTTTCAGAAAAAGACGCGATTTATTTACTACTTCTGCCTAAAAATGGAGATTAGAGAGATGACCTGGACAATATAGCTAACCGGTAGTATGTGAATAGCATGCTTGTCAGCCTGTTTACCGCTTTAATATAATTTCAGTTTATGGAATATTGTGGGTTTTTTTTGTTTTTTTTTGATAAACAAACAATGAATTGGACAATATGAAACAATCTTAGATAATTATGTTATGTTGAACGTGTTTTCTTTGATTTATTGAGCTCTTTATCCAATGCATTATAGTCAGTTATCAAATTATCAAATTTCTTGAATTAATAAACAAAGTCAATTTAACTATGAACAAAAATAATTCCTTTTAACACCTAATGAACTTGAATGTATTCTTATCGTTTAGAACTGTCGGTAGTTAATTTTCCAATTTCCTCGTGTGTTGAAACTTAATTGATCCGAAAACATTACATCGCATGTGAAATCATGTGAACAAATTAAGCATTAGGGAAATGTGTTCTAGAATTATCCGGGTTTTTATTCGTTCGCTCTTATATTATTATAACGCTGAATTTAGGGAATTCATTAAAGAAATTTCTTTTGTTGGTGTCAAATAACGCATAAAAGAAAAATTGGAATATGGTCTGACTCGACGGACTCAAACGATTTGTTTCAGTTTCTTATAATAGATGTTCCCAGTATGCGACGGCTTTTTTACAAGGTGTAGAAAATCTTAAATAAAAAAAACCCACTGAAATGGAGAAAATAACACATAATTAAAGTAGAATTTTAAAAATCAATTGAAAACGCAACGGTTTGATTGATTAATCGGTTTCTTTTGAGTTCGTTGTACTTTTATTCTAAAAAACACCTCCCTCGAGTCCAGATTAAGCTTTCGATGTCCTTGTGTTTCAGTGACTCTGTTATTGCTTTTCCCTACAGTCTGTCCTAAATCCGTTTTATTTAAATTAACATGCGTGTTTAATAGTCAAAGCATTCTTTCTAACGTTTATAAGCCTAATATTGTCATGTGCTACGTTTGAATTTTTATAAAATAATACAATTCAAAAGTAGCACATGGCGATATTGTAAATTACAATTTTTCTTGCCATTTTCCAAATACATGTATTAAAGTTAGACACTCAAACTCCCATCAGGGAAGTTAGACCGGATGCTCCGGAAGAGTAAGGACCTCCCGTCTTTTGTCAAAAAATTATTATTATATTATAACTAATAAGTTTTTTAATTTTGTTTCTTTCAGATAGCAATTTTGTACTTGGTAACGCACAAGCTATAGGGTTTCCGATTGTTTACTGTTCGGATGGTTTTTGTGAGCTGACAGGTTACGCAAGAGCCCACGTCATGGGTAAAAGTTGTGCTTGCAAATTCCTCTATGGTAAGAACACCGAAGAAAAAGATAAACAGAAAATCGACGATGCATTGGAGAATAAAGAGGAGTTAAAGACGGAAATGTCATTAAAATGTAGAAATGGTAAATATTTTCTTAAGATAGTTATAGTCATTTGTAGTTTATTTCTGAACGAATTATTACTATTTTTGTTCGTTATTGCTCCGACAAATTTACGTTTTCTAGTTGTATGTTTTCTTAACTTGATCTTGTACTTTCTCGAGAATGTAAAGTAGGTTGATTTTCCTTAGCAGAGATTTAACGCTTTGTTTTCATAACAGATAAAATGAAGAATCATTGTTTCCGTCGTCCAAATAGGATCAGTCAGGAATCTTTGTAAATTTGCTATTGCTGAAAGACGTAATACTGTTATACTGCTGTCAAACACAACATCGATGCTTAAGAGATTTTAGAATGAAAATGTAAACACTGACAACGGAAATCCTAATAATACACAACCATATCTTGTCCAATCTGTTTTATTTTTTTTTTATTGCTTATAATTGTACAAACGTCCTCTGCGGAAGCCTTTCGTTTTTCGAACACTACAAAGGTATCGTACACTTGCACTAAGACAAGGCACTTTTTTCATACTCGGAAGATTATTTTCGTATTGAACGTTTTACAACACTGATATAGAAGAGGATAACGATATTCTCAGAATATTGGCCAATCAATTAATTAAACTTATTATGCTCCTGACAACTGGACCCATGGCTATAAATGATATTGGATACGTGACTTGCTTGTAAACTGACATGCGACGTCATGTATGTAGCTGTGTCAGTAGCTGGACATTAATGTCGTATCTATTTCTTTAAAGATTCGATAAAATAAATAAATAAATAAATAAATAAAATGAAATAAAATAAAAAATATGAATAAATAAATAAATAAATAAATAAATAAAAAAGCGACATTTTAGAAATGACCAATTAAGCTATGAAGAAATAGTTTTTTGAGTGAATGCGCTACGTTTGAATTCTTTTGAGTGCAGGAGCTACATTTGCATTCTTATGAAATATCTCATTTCAAAGCCAACACATGACAGTAAGTGTTTTAATTTTTATAAATTTCCAAGGCAACACAAAACAACACTGAAAAAATATCTATGGAATACAATGATTGCTTTGTTGCTTGTTTCTGGTAGCATTTGCCATGTTCACGTTTAAAATTTTTAGCTGAATATTTTTAATCTGATTTTGCTCTTTAGTATAATATAACAAAGTTATATGTAGTTGGCAAGTTATATGATTTTTGTAAGATAGAAATTCTCTACAACCTAGTATCACTAAAATATCCATTCAGATCAAAACAGAATTACGGAACCTTTTCATAGTAAAGATAACACCAGGGGGTATAACCAGGAAATAAAAAAGTTACAAAGTCGTCAGATATACGCTCGTAGCAAGTCATTACTAATAAGCCTACTCAATCTCCTGAATTAGAAAACATCGTTAGTAGAATAAGAAATTCGCATCTAAAGAATCTATTTTTATACCTACTTGAATTATTGATTGTCGCATCAATATTCATGACAAAACTCTTCAATTACGCAATATACCGACAAGATTTGGATTCGCAAATTAAATATAGTATATCCGTTATAAATCTTAGATTTTTGACATGAAATGCGCTATAAACCAATTAAATAGGATTATGGTCGCAAATTTTGGTTTTATGACAAAACGGTAATGTGTTTTA
Source organism: Tegillarca granosa (assembly GCA_029721355.1). NCBI lineage: Eukaryota > Metazoa > Mollusca > Bivalvia > Arcoida > Arcidae > Tegillarca > Tegillarca granosa. Next base: position 14,674,098 of record CM056597.1, on the reverse strand, counting down.
TCGTAAAAATGCCATAATTAATGGTCAGAACCGTGTTTTAACGGTAAAAATTTCACAATAAATAGCCGAACCTTTTCTCGACCTATGTTTATATTTGAACGATTTTGCATTATTAGTTGTAAATTTGGTGTTTTGAAGGCGAAGCACTTGAGATTTTCTGTTTTTTATCATGATAATCTTGACTGTTTAAACTCCGTCATTGCTTTATTGGCAAACATAAATTTTATCCTCCCCATTAAGTCACACATACAGAGAGAGAGAGAGAGAGAGAGAGAGAGAGAGAGAGAGAGAGAGAGAGAGAGAGAGAGAGAGAGAGTAATTAGTTTAGGAAGAACTACCTTTTTTCGACAAGCAAAAGGATGCAGTGTCATAAACAACCGGGTGCCTTCATTATTTGTCTACAGGCGTCACATAAAAAGGAGTGTAATAGCGGACGAACCAGGAACGTCAAATTAAGTAAATCCCGAGATTGGCCGTAAAAAGATGAAATAAATTTTTAAAAAACCGTGTTATATAATTGAGTTACAAGTTACTTAGATTTTAAAATCGGTTGCATTTAATTTTAAATGAGTACTTTTATTAGATCGTACATATTTGTCAAATGAAACGAAAATTGAAATCAATAAATTATCAACTAAATTACCCGATGTGTATGAGGAATTTCTAGATGATTAAAAAATGTTTTACTGCAAAATAATCAGAAATATAGAATTATTTCTTTTCAGTGAAACTTTGCCTGCGTACATAAAAAGGAATTTCCTTTTAACATTTTCTTGCTTAACTGGAAATTAACTCTGATGAAAGGGATAGTTTAAACACCCAAAGGTGCAATCATTAGCTCAAAAGATGGAAAATAATGCCTGCTAAATATTATGTGTCATAACGTTGTCCTAATTCTTCGATGTAGTGTTAAATGTATTGATTTATTTTTCTCTTTAAAAGAATTATCTACATCAATATTAAGGATTGAAGTACCAATTTTAGACATGCAATTTCGTTAGCGTTGACACAACGTTATAATCATGCTAACTACAAAGTATAAATATGTTTATAGTCAACCAAGGAATAATTTTTAGAAAATAACTTAAAAATTGTAACAATAAGCCGCAGGACAGACCGGGGAATTACAAAATAATTGATTAAATGTTGGTAAATGGTGTTTAGTGCGCTTTTAGTGCTCAGGTATTAAAACAACTGAACGTCTAGAATTTATAAAAGTTTATTGTCGAACTCAGACAGTTTTACTTGCAATAAACATTATAGTGCTTTACGGTCATTGCATGCAGTTGTCCATAAAATATAAATGTCAAACCTCAAATTGATGTCTTTAACCTTTGTCAATCCCAAAAGTACGCTAAAACGAATCAACTACATTAGTGCTAAAAGACACTTTCAGTATTCATTGCAACTGAAAAAGACAATTCACAATACACTCGATACATATATGGCAAAAAACACCATTGCTGAACTTTGGAACTTAAGATAGATCGAATTTTCTGTGACCTTAATACAATTTTTGCCTGGTGGCTTTGTGTGAGGTCAGAACATATTTATATCAAAACCCGGAGTTATCCGATACCGAATGGCGGAAGTTCGTACTTAACTTAGAGGTGTTCCAGGTAAAATGACAAATGAATAAAGCAGTAATGTACGTTCGTACATAAGCCGAACTCCCCCTCAAAAATGTATTAAATTCCTTAGAATGCTTATCTCTAACTCAACTGGTGTTTTTTTTTTAAATTATAACTAGATTTCTACTTGATGAACTTGGCCAACTTTAAAGGTATCACAACCTTTGATTTATTATCTTCATCAAGTTATCAGTTATCAAAAACTTTCTAGGTGATGATTATCATCAAATAACTAAGTAACAGAAAGTTCTTATAGGAGATCTTCACCAATTTACTATAGTAGTTATCAAGGCGTAATTTTTACATTGTAATATCTTCTGTTTTTTGCCTTTTGTTTGTGGTAAAGATTTAAGTTTTGAAAATATTACGTATTAACTTAAAGGCATTTTGAATTGAACGGAATGCATTTATATTTATGCAAATGAAAATTAAAACGACATTATAATTTACACAATCCAAATGACCCTCTCTCAAAAGCTTTATTTTTGAAGAATGTCTAATAATTTGTTATTTGAATTTACAGGAGAAACCTTTATGTGCCTGTTAGATATAGTACCAATCAAGAATGAAAAGAGTCAGGTGGTTTTATTTCTGGTATCACATAAAGACGTGAGTAAAGAATCGAACACGACCCCAAATGATTCAGAAAAGGAAAGCAGTGAAGACAGTGATGGTAATTATTGGATGTTAAATATATAGACTCTACACGAGTTCCAGGAGAGAGTCACAGACCTCCAGCATGCACGTTGAACGTAAAACTACAGCATGTCCTGGGGATTCAACTTCTATCAATATATTTGTCTTATCCTCGTTAATGATTACCTTTTATTTATTTACTATTTTTCTAACATCTATTCTAAAGCCGGTTAATTTTCAAAAGCCTTAATTGTGGACGGTCAATATCAAATTAGTTCAATTAAGCAAACGCTTTCAACGGGCTTAATAACCGTTTTTAAAAAATTTATTCAGAGACGGTAAAAATCTGATTATTTTTACATCACCAAATAACTTATTTCTCTCGGAAATTATGCGATTACATATATATATATATATATATATATATACACACACACACACACACACACACACACACACACACACACACACTATTTAACCAACGACGATAAAATTATCACCCCAGGAGACTGGCTAATATTTAACAAAAAAAAAAAACCAAAAAAAAAAAAAAAAAAAAAGAAAAGAAAAAAAAAGAAAACTGTACCACATGTGCACATTTCGGAAATTTATTACTTATCTCTGACCCTAGGAACCGAAATCGTTTATAGATAAAACAGTTAATAATCCAAAAGTTTGAAAATTAATGAATCCAAAGTTCCAAAATTATATGAATCCAAATCCAGCTGAGGAATGCTTAAATAATCGAAGAACTGTCATGTAAAGACTGTTTTAAAAAAGTTCTCAACAAAGCCACTCAATATTGTATGTTGTATTCGCTATCATTTTATCGTTTTTGACCATAGGCAAAACTATAAAATACTAAGTTAGCGCCGACATGCATGAAATATTTATATAAACTAAGTAATTTCTTTCATCTAATTGACCCTTATATTACTTTTGTTTAACAAACTAATTTTTTTCTTACTGTAGATGAGTTGGATGAGAATTTTCGGCCTCCTAATGGTCGTTGTCGGTCTTCAGACTTACCAAGTGACTACAATTACGGAAGGAGACGAAGTCGAGCAGTCTTGTATCATTTGTCAGGCCAGTTTGATAAACAAAATAAAGCTAAAAGTAAATTACAACAATTAAATAAGGTAGGTTATAAATTCCAAAAAGACAATATAAAGTAAGGGAGTATTTCTATTTTATTGATAAACCGTATAGTGTTCTATCAAATGTTTTATCCTCAGTAACATAGTATGTCTTTTTGCTTATTGACAGGAACATAACTCACAAAAACTGTAACATAAAATGGGTCAAATACGCAATTCACTTAGCTAAAAAGGCGTCTGGACCAAGTACAAAGGGTTGAAAGGATAAAAACACAACTTTTTATTTCAGTTGAGTTCAATATGTTATATAAACTTTTTGGATGTATCTAAACAAATTTAAGTTTAGTTTAACTAACAGTTTAATACACAAATGATGAAATCATGAACGAGCAATGTTTCGGACAAGATCATCGTAATATTATATTCTTAAAGATGCACCAATAACAGTACTTGAATTAAACTATTGGGTACTATTTTACGGTCATATACCACTTTTTTAATTTTATCATAAAAATACGTTCAAAAAATGTGATATAACCTTTTCGAATGTATTTTTATGATTAAATTCAAAAAGTGGTATATGACATTCCATAATCTTCGATGAAATCCTTTTTCTTGCTATGTATATTGATTATTTTTATTTTTCGCGATTTTAATTGTAGGGTGTTTTTTCCTCTTTCTATTTATTAAATATATTATTTTGGTTGAAATTTTCTTTTATGTAGTTGACAGGTTCAATTTCAACTAAAATGCCTGAATACAAAGTACAGGAAGTTAAAAAATCCAGATTTGTGATAGCGCATTATGGGATATTCAAGATCGGCTGGGATTGGTTGATTTTATTGTGTACATTTTATACTGCCATCATGGTGCCATACAATGCTTCATTTATTACAGTAGATGGAAACTATAGAAGTTCCATATATTCAGACGTGGTAGTTGAAAGCCTTTTTATAATTGGTAAAATATCTTTACATTAATCATTTTTGACAGAGTTATTCAAACTCTATTTATTTGATATACCAAACATTTAAAACTATTTGAAATGTTTGTGATGTTGAAGTAGAATGGCGGGTTGTTAGTCCTCTTTATAATGAGACTGACAGTGCTTTATAGCTATTATTCCTTAAAATGACAATGACTATAAGAGCACTTGTTTCAGATAAAAGAATGTTGTTTCGTCATTTTGTCTGTTGACCTATCAACGTAGTTAAGTTATTAATAGTAACTATTATTTGCGATTTAAATGCAGTAAGTTATAAAAAGGAACGAAGTTTTTACAAGTCTGTTTATAATTGGTAAAATATCTATTTTTCATCAATCATTTTTTGACAGAGCAATTTATTCTCTCATATTTAGCCTATGACACAAGTCAAATTAAAGACCGTTTGCTGTTGATGCCATGAGTTTGATATGTTAAGCTACCATTCCCCTTTTGGAAAATTTATATCCTTTTAATTGTCATTTTAATCCCATTTAGTCAGATAAAATCTTTAAAGCTAATTAAGAAGACATCAAAGGCTTCATTCAAGCAAAACAATTACTTATTGATGAGATTCAAAGTAATATAATTCTTATTGCTTCCTTGTAATATCAATTAGAAATTCACATTTCGGATTTGTAATGATTAGTTAATTTCTTTTTGTTGATTTATTGATTTTATTTCCCATAAATCAAAATTAATAATTGACACTTTTTCGAACCAATTTCTGTTGCATATTTTCCTAAACATTTTTAAAAGTTACGATTATCAAATGTCCCACAACCCGATAACTTGCAATTATGTGTTTCTTGACAAGAGACCATAAATTCGCGATTTCTTGGTAAATTTACAATAACAAACAGTTTATTTAGAGATAAGTTTATTTTAATTTTCTTCTTTTAGATATCATTTTAAATTTCCGCACATCATTTGTAAATAAAAGTGGACAAGTGGTGTATGATGGTAAACTTGTTGCACTGAACTATATGAGAGGTTGGTTTCTGTTAGATTTACTAGCTGCTATTCCATTTGACTTCCTATATGTAATTAATATAAACACCGTAAGTATGATTATAACAATATATACATGAAACATGTTAATTAGTTGGTTGCATATTGTTGCTTACTCTCCATCAATGTTTTTGGCCATTTGGCAATGGAACAGAAGAGCACGGTTATTCCCGATTCTCCGACTTTTATATACAAATAGGAAGCTATTTTTTATTTTCAATACAAAATGGTTTAAAATTCATCGCTGACATGCTGAAAAAAAACTAGTCATTTCCAGATTAAAACACAATGGAAACTCGTTGAGTTAACTCGAAATCTGAAAAGTCGTAATTTCGGATATCTCGCAAGCTTTTATTTTTATTTTAGCTACTGCATACATTGTATTTTTATTTTAAAAAAACGTCCGGTTAAAGTTAAAATCTTATCTCTTTTTTGAACTAGATACGCTAAATAATTTTCAAAACCCCCGTAATTATAATAATCTCGCTGTATAAAATATTTCAGAAACGAAAATTGATGAAATATTCATATCTTTTACCTTCTGCAATATTATTATTTTAATGTTTCAAGACATGTAAAAAAAATGTTTTACAATTTACATTGTCCGTGTTGAAGTTATTCAGGGATTGTGTCAGCTGCTGTTTTTATAATAATAATAATAATAATAATAATAATAATAATAATAATAATAATACATTTGTAATAAAACTGCACTTAAAACAAGTCATCATGTGTTTGTTGTATTTTATACAGAATATAAAACAGCGTTTGGCAAATCAATTGATTATTGAGTCAATATTTCAAACAATTTCTTCAAAGTACATCATTTTATCTTAGACATAATATATAACTACGGTAAATAAAAGGTTAAATTTAAAATATATCATGTTTTATATATATATAGGACTTTGTGAACAATCATGCTGTCCTGTTTTAATTTCAAGTTGTTTCAACAAGGTAAATTGATCGAGTCAATTACATAGCTAAAGTGCACCACATGTTCCACACTCCCAACTTTCATAGTTAAAACCTTTAGCTTCAGAGGAGTATTAGAATTTTATTTTTGAAAACTAATTTTTTTCAAAATGGTTTTATGCCATAATCTAACTTTGAGTGGGAGCATTCTCTATGCTGAATTTATATTGGCCACTTCAACAACAAAATGTGCGATTTTTTAAAATTAAACTCCGAGAAAGCTACTTTAGATTTTAAATAAAGAGGTTAAAAGAATCATACTTAATACGGGTTAATAAAACTAATAAATTTACCAGAAAACTCAAATAGATTAAAATTACTGAAACAAGATTTAAAACCAATAATTACTTAAGGCAGTAATTGCAGTAATTAAAAGTGGGAGAAAACGGAAATGCTTCAAAATAATTAATTTAATGTTTTTTGCTTTGCTTGAAAATTCTCTGACGATTTCCGTTTAGAGTGCTGTTTTACTTTTCAACAATATCACATTTTAAAGCTGCATTAAGTTTTTTAAGGGAAAAAATAAAAACTGTGCTAATCTAATTAATGATGTTCCTAATGAACAATGTTACATATGGTTCAACAATAAAAGCTCGAATAAATACAGAAATTACAGTATTTACCCAGCGAGATGCAGCATTTGGGATCTAATATTAGATCATGGTTACGTCATCAAAACCCGGGTCATTTTAACACAACTTAACACAGAACTTCGTTGGATTTGTCACTTGTGACTTAGTAAGGGATACATAACACCATTTCAAATACATCTGGATATTAATAAAGGGCAATTAATGCAATCTGTCATGTTTCACCTTCGATTCTAGGGGTTTCCGCATGCTTCAAGCTCATAATTACCATCGTAAAACACTGACCAACCGGTCAGAGGATTCTATGTATTTACAGCATTTTAGAGAATGAATGTCATGGGTCGTGGTTAGAAGATATCTATTTTTTCAAAAACATATTTTTAGAAAATAAAAAAAAATCAGAAAATTGAAAAACTTAATGCAGCTTAAACTAACCAATAATATTAACCTAAATATTATGCATATATGTAGTAGCATGGATACTAGTTAAACATCTTTACTACAGCAGTGTATTGAGAGTTACTTCCATGTACACAATAACGTTTATATAGAAATGTGTATATTGTTTTTCCCGTAAGTAGAGTTATTTCAAGAATGCATATTTATATATTACGCGTAGACAATGCTTTTTCCCCAAAAAAGTATAAATCGTTAGAGGTAGGCAGGTTTTTCCAAAACCCCTCAAGATAGCGAACAGTTAAGTTCTTCTTTTGGAGTTAACTGGTAGAACGTAGTTTATTTTTTATCTTTTCTTTCCCACATTCTATTTTCCAACAATTTAGTGCATGATTGCAACGATATATCTTAAAATGATTCTAAAATGTAAATTAAATCTTTTAGAAATATAAATTTTAAAACATAAAAAAACAGATACTTCGTTTCAAACTTACATATTTCAAACTTGTAGATGTAGCTGTTGTTTTTCATTATTTTGTCCTTTTTACAGAGTACTCCTGTTCATTTATTAAAACTCGGTAGATTGCTGCGTCTTGCCAGACTTTTACAAAAAATAGATAGATACTCACAATATAGTGCCATAGTGGTTACGCTGCTGATGTGCATGTTTGCTCTCTCTGCTCATTGGTTAGCTTGTGTTTGGTACGCTATTGGTTACGGTGAACTTGAATCCAATCCACCGAATTGGACTGTTGGTAAGTAAACAGCAAGTATCATTTGAACTAAATTAGAAAGTTTTTAAACTGTCAAGATTTTACTTTTCATCTTCTCTGAGTAACATTTAAGGTTTCTACTAAACAATATATACAATAGTCGCCATTCTTACAAAGAAGCAATGTATGATTTTACAAGTTTATAAATCTCTAGGAGTGGATGCTTTTATTTGTAAAAAAGGCTTCTCTTTGCATGTTTGTTACTGAAACAATCATTGGCTTTTGGCTAATTCTAACACCTATCTAGGGCAAATTATTTGTTTGTTTAAAAACACCCTGTGCCTTATGTCATTACATACAAAACAAATACATAATGTAAAACACAAAAATGGCTCCTAACTGCGTGTTATATTTCTATTTTTAGGTTGGCTGCACCAATTAAGCATGAGAATAGAAGAACCAATCAACAGTAATAAGACAAATAAACCAAATGTTATGACGTCATATCTTACAGCTTTATATTTCACGTGCAGTAGTCTTACAAGTGTTGGCTTTGGAAATGTTTCTGCCAATACAGATTTCGAAAAAATATTTTCTGTGTGTGCCATGCTTATAGGCGGTAAGTTGTTTCTACGATCTAAAGAAGTCAAAAGGTGTGAACAATTCCATTTCTTTACTTTCTTTACTGTAAAGAAAACATCCAACTTTTGATAGCCTAATCTAATCATACATTTGTAAATATTTGGCACTTATTTAGATATTGATTTTCTTCTCTTAATTTATGGATTCACACATTCTCTTTCATTAAAAATTTTAAACGCACTTGTGGTAGTGGAAAAAAAGCACATTGAGCTAGTAATAATTTTCAAAATACAAGCAAATTCATCGAAAAAAGCCAAAAACTTAATAAGATTATATAGGCAAGTAAAAAACAGATATCAAGGAAAATAGTTCTGCCATCTAGCAAATCGCCTTAACAATTAATTAATACAAAACGTGGGTATCTTTAAAACACAAGGAAAACGGTGCATGTATCTATACGCAATTTTTATGATGCATTTTAAAAATTTATTGAATTAGAAGTTAAGAGAAAATATGAAATATAATTTCAGCCATGATGCACGCAGTTTGTGTTCGGTAACGTTACTGCTATTATACAACGAATGTATGCTAGAAGAGCTAACTATCATTCCAGAACGAAAGATTTGAAGGATTTCTTTAGAACACATCATATACCAAAACCACTTAAACACAGAATGCAAGAATACTTCCAAACAGTTTGGTCAATGAACAATGGTATTGATACAAACGAGGTATCCTATAAATTTCTTTATAAATTTTTCACTGTAAATGAAGCCAATATCAATGGTCGCATATGTTTTAACGCCTAAGTCAATATTGTTTCACTTTATAAGTCGATCTGTTCTTGAATGATGAAATCGACGTCCACCAAATTTATCAAATAAACTGTCAAACTCTAAAAACCTAAATCTGCCTGAATCGAATTCAAACCATGCAGTATGGAGAATTTTGAAAGACAACTACAGTGCCATATGCTTTTTTGAATTTTATGAAATAATACGTTCAAAGGAAGTCATATGTTACTTTTGAATGCATTTTTTCATAAGAATTCAAAAGTAGCATATGGCAAGAGGAATAAAGTAAAGTAGTTTAAAGAAAGGCGTAAAGGAGAATTTAATTTCAAAATAGGTAGATAAAATGTGTACAAATAGGGTTTTAGTGACTTAAGCCTTTGGTCAACCCTACTGTAATGTAAGTTAAGTCCAAATGTACCTTCTGTACTAAAACTAATTATTAAACACTTTATATCCTTACATGTATTGGTATCAATAGAGGCAGACCCTCCGTCTTCCGTCCGTCCGTCAACAATTGCTTCAAACGACTTCTTCTCAGAAACTGCTGGTCACATTTTGTTTAGACTTGGTCAAAAGCATCTACAGAACATTGCCTTTCAGATTTATGTTTTTGGTTTCCATTGCTACCAAATGTGGGTCACAATGACCTACATTGTTAAAAACATAAAAAAATCTTCTTCTCCAAAACCACTTCACTGTGATAAAATCTGATGTGATATTTGGCATCTACGGCATCTTATATACCAAGTTTGTGAATTTCAATAATTTTTGTGAAAAATTAGGTTACGCGTTTCTGCGTTTAATTTTTTGTATATTGTAAATAGTACTTTTTTACAAAAATTACAATATTGAATAAATTTAGGTGAACTCTTTTCCAAACATCATTTTCTTATGTGAAGAAACATATGTTTAACAATTTTCATGAAATTCTGTAAAATACAAGTCGCTTTTTTCGGCCTTTTTCATTTTCAATTCAGCAACCCAAGGGTCAAGGGTTCAAATCCCAGTGGGGCCACTTTTTTAAAAAAATTTTATTTATTTTATTATAATTATTTTTTTAATTTCTGAATTTTATGACTTACAATGGTGCATGGAAGAGATATTATGAATTTTTACTTTTTAGTGAATTATTATTTTTGAAATACATGTGATACTTATAAGTAGATTTAGCTAAAACCTTGAATTTTTTTGTTTTGTTTTACAAAATTATTGTTATGTGACATTATTTAAATTAATTGAACAATTTTTTAAAAATAATTTGCAGTTGAATTTTACAATTTTTAAAAAATATTTTAATTAATGTGTCAAATCTGTAAAGTCTTAAATCCGGATCTGAAAATTGCTCATGTGAGCTTTTGTTATAGATAGGAACTCTGCCATCCATCCATACATCCATCAAAAGACTTCTTCTCAGATCCTACTGGTCACATTTCATTCATATTAGTCAATAGCAACTTTAGACCATTGCCATTCTCATTTGTGTTTCTGGTCGCTTTGGCTACCAAAAGTAGGTCACAGTGACCTATATAGCTAAATACAAAAAAATAAAAATAATGTTATCTGAAATCACTTCTATTGAGGCAACATGTTATGACTTAACCAGGTATTATCAAGACATACCAGTTACATTTAAACTCAGGTGAGCAAATTAGGGCCATCTTGGGCCTCTTGTTATTTCTTGGATTCTCAAAATTTTATTAATACTTGATGGGTTATTTATTAAATAAAAACTAGAAATGGAAAGCTTTTTATGTTTTTTCCTGATTAATTGATGTACTTGTCATGTTAGTCCTGTACAGATCCATTTCATTTCTATCATCAATTGTATTAATTATCATTGAAGCAAAAAGTTCTAAGAGGTATCAATAATTAGAATTTTTTTCGATTAATTATTTGATAGCAATCAACACCAAATGAAATGAACACACATTCAATTTATTTCAGATTCTTAAAGATTTTCCGGATGAAATGAGAGGAGAAATAGGTTTACATCTACACAAAGATATTCTGTCATTACCAATATTTGAAGATGCCACACAAGGTTGTCTTAAATCAATATCTCTTCAAACAAGACGAGCGTTTTGTGCTCCTGGAGAGTTCTTGGTACATAAAGGTGACGCTGTTAACTATGTTTATTTGTTATGTAGTGGTTCTATGGAGGTGCTCAAAGAAGATATGGTGGTAGCTATTTTAGGTAAGATAGTCTAAAGCACTGGCTTACACGCTATAACATCTCTCTTCACCTAGGATCGAATTCTATTCGTAACGAAGAAAGTTTGTTTGTTGGCATAACAACGGTAGTTGGGTTTTCTCCAAGCATTCTAGATACATCCACTTTCTAGATGTTGACATCTTGACCGAAAAACGCTATTATTCCAACCAATTTTTGCCACTGAATTACTTAATTAGAATATATTACCTGAATGATTTTAATAGATTATATTCTGCAAGCCGTTTTTTTATTGTTGGTATTTGGTATAAGGTATTTCGTTAACGACCTGATAGCAATCTTTACAGAAAGTCTGTTTCAATATAGCTATATTGCTGTAATAAATAATACCTAAGAAGTTTAAGAAGACGTAATTGTTTACACACGGAAAAGTCAATAAGGTTACCTATAAGTGATTGGAATTATCCATGTTTATAATCATTTTGCAAACACTATCAGTTCTTTTCCTAGGGCTGAACAGAATCTAATTTTGACGTATCAAACTGCTTATAATGTCCCGTCTGTGACAGGGTGATATATAGATCGGTAAAGTTAGCTACTAGTAACTGGCTACTTGTAGAAGAAAAGTTAGCTACTAGTAGCCAGTTACTTGTGGAGGAAAAGTAAGCTACTAGTAACCAGTTACTTGAACGATTAAAGATAAATACTAGTAATTATTTCTAGTTAATTTTATTTACTTATTTACTGATAAAAACAAATAAATGTTTTCCGTGTCTAATTTCGTCTTAATCACAGCTTTCGCAGATATTCCTTCCGCATAAGTTTTCTTGTACCACGAATGATGTAAACAGATATTGAAAAAATAATTGTTTTACATAACAATTAAAAAATCTGCATCTAATGATACAAAATATTTAGACATTACAGCCTGCATATGCACGCATACGCTTTCGCAATCCGACTGGGGGGGGGGGGGGAGTTTTTGGTGTAGATTTCTACGATTTTTCACATTCAGTGCGAGTAGCTGGCTATTTATTTCAAAGATATTCAATATTAATTCACATCATCATCAAGGATATTCAATTCTGCATCTAATGATACCAAATATTTAGACATTACAACCTACATACGCACGCATACGCTTACGCAAGCCGACTAGGGGGGTGTTTTTGGTGTAGATTTCTATGATTTTTCACATTCAGTGCGAGTAGCTGGCTATTTATTTCAAGGATATTCAATATTTAATCAAACCATCATCAAGGTTATTCAATTCTGCATCTAATGATACCAAATATTTAGACATTACAACCTACATACGCACGCATACGCAAGCCGACTAGGGGGGTGTTTTTGGTGTAGATTTCTACGATTTTTCACATTCAGTGCGAGTAGCTTGCTATTTATTTCAAAGATATTCAATATTAATTCAAATCATCATCAAGCATATTCAATTCTGCATCTAATGATACCAAATATTTAGACATTACAACCTACATACGCACGCATACGCTTACGCAAGCCGACTAGGGGGTGTTTTTGGTGTAGATTTCTATGATTTTTCACATTCAGTGCGAGTAGCTGGCTATTTATTTCAAGGATATTCAATATTTCTTCACACCCATCATCAAGGATATTCGATTCTGCATCTAATGATACCAAATATTTAGACATTATAGCCTACATACGCACGCATACGCTTACGCAAGCCGACTAGGGGGGTGTTTTTGTTGTAGATTTTTATGATTTTCACATTCAGTGCAAGTAGCTGGCTTTTATTTCAAGGATATTCAATATTTAATTACACCATCGTCAAGGATATTCAATTCTGCATCTAATGATACCAAATATTTAGACATTGACGCTTTTATACGCACGCATACGCTTACGCAAGCAGATTAGGGGGGTGTTTTTGGTGTAGATTTCTACGATTTTTCACATTCAGTGCGAGTAGCTGGCTATTTATTTCAAAGATATTCAATATTTATTCACATCATCATCAAGGATTTTCAATTCTGCATCTAATGATACCAAATATTTAGACATTACAACCTACATACGCACGCATACGCTTACGCAAGCCGACTGGGGGGGAGTAGTTTTTGGTGTAGTTTTCTATGATTTTTCACATTCAGTGCGAGTAGCTGGCTATTTATTTCAAAGATATTCAACATTTATTCACATCATCATCAAGGATATTCAATTCTACATCTAATGATACCAACTATTTAGACATTACAGCCTTCATACGCACGCATACGCTTTCGCAATCCGACTGGGGGGGGGGGAGTTTTTGGTGTAGATTTCTACGATTTTTCACATTCAGTGCGAGTAGCTGGCTATTTATTTCAAAGATATTCAATATAATTCACATCATCATCAAGGATATTCAATTCTGCATCTAATGATACCAAATATTTAGACATTACAACCTACATACGCACGCATACGCTTACGCAAGCCGACTAGGGGGGTGTTTTTGGTGTAGATTTCTATGATTTTTCACATTCAGTGCGAGTAGCTGGCTATTTATTTCAAGGATATTCAATATTTAATCAAACATCATCAAGGTTATTCAATTCTGCATCTAATGATACCAAATATTTAGACATTACAACCTACATACGCACGCATACGCAAGCCGACTAGGGGGGTGTTTTTGGTGTAGATTTCTACGATTTTTCACATTCAGTGCGAGTAGCTGGCTATTTATTTCAAAGATATTCAATATTAATTCAAATCATCATCAAGCATATTCAATTCTGCATCTAATGATACCAAATATTTAGACATTACAACCTACATACGCACGCATACGCTTACGCAAGCCGACTAGGGGGTGTTTTTGGTGTAGATTTCTATGATTTTTCACATTCAGTGCGAGTAGCTGGCTATTTATTTCAAGGATATTCAATATTTCTTCACACCATCATCAAGGATATTCAATTCTGCATCTAATGATACCAAATATTTAGACATTATAGCCTACATACGCACGCATACGCTTACGCAAGCCGACTAGGGGGGTGTTTTTGTTGTAGATTTTTATGATTTTTCACATTCAGTGCAAGTAGCTGGCTCTTTATTTCAAGGATATTCAATATTTAATTACACCATCGTCAAGGATATTCAATTCTGCATCTAATGATACCAAATATTTAGACATTACAGCCTTCATACACACGCATACGCTTACGCAATCCGACTGGGGGGTAGTTTTTGGTGTAGATTTCTACGATTTTTTCACATTCAGTGCGAGTAGCTGGCTATTTATTTTAAAGATATTCAATATTCAATCACACCATCATCAAGGATATTCAATTCTGAATCTAATGATACCAAATATTTAGACATTGAAGCTTTTATACGCACGCATACGCTTACGCAAGCCGACTAAGGGGGGTGTTTTGGTGTAGATTTCTATGTTTTTTCACATATAGTGCGAGTAGCTGGCTATTTATTTCAAAGATATTCAATATTAATTCACATCATCATCAAGGATATTCAATTCTGCATCTAATGATACCAAATATTTAGACATTACAGCCTTCATACGCACGCATACGCTTTCGCAATCCGACTAGGAGATAGTTTTGGTGTAGATTTCTACGATTTTTCACATTCAGTGCGAGTAGCTGGCTATTTATTTCAAAGATATTCAATATTTCTTCACATCATCATCAAGGTAATTTAATTCTGCATCTAATGATACCAAATATTTAGACATTACAGCCTTCATACGCACGCATACGCTTACGCAAGCCGACTGGGGGGGTAGTTTTTGGTGCAGATTTCTACGATTTTTCACATTCAGTGCGAGTCGCTTGCTTTTTATTTCAAAGATATTCAATATTTATTCACATCATCATCAATAATATTCAAGTCTGCATCTAATGATACCAAATATTTAGACATTACAGCCTTCATCCGCACGCATACGCTTACGCAAGCCGAGTAAGGAAGTGTTTTTGGTGTAAATTTCTATGATTTTTCACATTCAGTGCGTATGAAGTCTGTAATGTCTAAATATTTGGTATCATTAGATGCAGAATTAAATATCCTTGATGATGATGTGAATAAATATTGAATATCTTTGAAATAAACAGCCAGCTACTCGCACTGAATGTGAAAAATCGTAGAAATCGTAGAAATCTACACCAAAAACTCCC